>JBBBDQ010000433.1:302500-727906 GCA_037127315.1 Ascarosepion bandense
AGGTTATCCGTTATAGTGAAGTGTATTTGTGTGCTGAAATATATCAATTGAATTTGGCATTGTTAGTAGATAGCCTACTATAAGGGGAATATAAAATCAAATTGTGTATAAAAAAACCCACATATATATATATATATATATATATAACAATTACAGTTTTTTTACAAATAAAAGTAATGTCTTTTGGTTGGTACAAAGGTTGTTAAAAATGCCAAAAAGAGTTTGTGTGTGTGTGAGTGTTTGTTAGGAGTGGCTTTGATGTCTCTGCTCAGTCCATCGGGCAAGTGGCTCAGTGAACAGTGAAGAAGAAGATGAGAGAGGAAGGAGAGGCAAGCATGATGCAATCGCTTGACATGGTCAAGGGACATGCTAATTCTGCTCGTATTTTTTCAACTGGTGATGCTTCCTGTGTCAGCCTTTTATTTCATCTTTGGGGCTTTAATCAAGTCATTTGGGAATTCACATCCGGATTTAATTCTGGTCTTCCCATTGGATGATACCAAAATTCATGTCAGCTCGCAAAAAGGGTCCATAAAAGAAATTTGATATTTTTTAGTTTTCCACTGGAACATCTGTGTGGAGCCCAGATGCGCAAAACCAGTTTTATGTCATTTGCTATCTGGATCTCTGAGGGCAAACATCCGATCCCTGGTATCACCACAGACCTTCCCATTGTGAAATTTTAAGTTGTCATTAAATTCTCACTGCAATCATTTTTTTCCAGTTGTACATTTTTATGACTAAAACAGTAAAAGGTTATTAAAAATAATCATTTCGTGATTTCAAATTCAAATCCCTTATAAATGACGTATAAAAAACAAAATATATTTACCTTTAAAACTACATTTAATCAGCCCTGAACCTTCGCCGCTTTCAAAAAAAAATTCAGATAAAACAGAAATACTCTTTTTATCTAGTGGGACTTCTGCTGCTGCTGCCTCACTGATGACAGATTTTATATCGGGTTTATGTTTAGTTACATTAAAAGACATGCATGTACTAGTAGTTTCATCTGTCAGCCTACTCTTGATTGGCTGAAGATGGATGGATTCTTTTGGTGATTGAGTCATTTAAAAGAATGAATGAGTCATGGATCAGATTAGCTAGGTATATGATTGTCAGTGACAACCAGCCTTTTCCCACTTCTCTTTTGGCCTTGAGCCACATGAAATGTATTTCATTTCAAAATAACACAATGTAAAAAAACAAGATTTTTAACCAAAATTTTGAACATGTTAGACAGGATTAGAAAATTATTAAAATAATGAAAAATTAATTTAAAATCAATGTGTTTGTTTTAACACGCCATTCATTAAATCTCGGGGCCCAACTAATAAAACGACAACTTTTAGGCTAAATTCGACTTTATTCATCAACATAGTCACTTTCTAAGGTGATACACTGATTCCAACACTTCTCTAACAATTCAATTTTTCTTTGGCCTCAAAATACACCTCAGTTTTCAATATCACTTCTTCATTGGATTAAATCTCTTTTCCTGGTGCATTCTTTTGAGATTTTTGGAGTTGAGCTTCTGCTAGAGACGAAAATATGCACTACTAGTTTTATCCATCCATCTAATCCTGTTTGGCAAATGTTGAATTGGCTGAAGATAGATGAATTCTTTTGGTGATCGAGTCATTTAAAAGAATGAATGGGTCATGGATCAGATTAGCTAGGTGTATGATAGTGATAACCAACCTTTTCACGCTTCCCTTCTGGCCTTGTACCACATGAAATATATTTGATTTCAAAATAAAAAGTCGGAGGAAAAAGGTGTCGAAGGAAAAATCCGAAAGTCCTTGTTGCTTGGGTGGGAAAAAAAAGTAGAATTTCAGTTTAGAGATCATGGAGAAAAGAAAAAATTATTGTTTTAGTAAAAACGACAATATTAAAAAACCACAATGAATACTCATGTCTTGTCTGTTTTCTTTCATATTTCATCTATTATATAAAGCAAATATAAATAAAAAGGGAGATAACTCATGACTACCAAAGAAGCTCCACACAAAGAATGAGAATGATATACTCCAGTAATTGTAGTAAAGAGTTCGGTTCAAAATTCCTAGCACCTGAAGAAGGCTGGAATGTACAACGGCTAAAATATTGTACAAATGGCAACAGAGATGAGGATAATAGTCCATATAATGTAAATAGTGTTAAAACAATGATATTATGAAATTGCAATGAATATTCATGTCTTATCTGTTTTCTATCATATTTAATGTATTGTATAAAGGAAAATATTTTTACTTGAAATCAATTGTTCTATTGAAAAGATGCTTTCAAAAGAGATAAAATAAACATTATTTAATAGAAAAATTTAATATAAGAATTCTATGAGAAAGCTTAATTAGCATTTTGAAATTGTGTCCTGTATTTAATAGACAATGTTTAAAGTTTATACCCTCAATATTATAATGAGTCAATTACATTGTCTGCTGGTTGGACAGTAGGTGCACTATGAGATATAAGAGAGTTTCTTATACCAATAACTGTCTTGCTTATTTATAACTCTAACCGTATAATTAGAATCTGTAATGTTATTGATTCTCACATCTCAGCTTCAGTTACTTTTAAACCACCATAACATAAATTGCTTGTGCTTTTCCTATAAATATTGTCATGAAGTTTTCTGAAGTGTTTTCCTCTATGATAGACTTTACAAATTTGAATGCAGTACTAGATTGGCAACTAGGTCTCATCATTTTACAGTTTTAATTGTTAGATGTAAACATATGTTTTATACTGGCAGTTTATTCCCTAACACTTGTTGCTTCTGGAAATCTCTTCTAAATTCTTGCTTTCCAGTCCAGTTTGGTCTTCAAAAATTGAAATGCAATCATCACCATCTTCATCATTTTCTCATGTTCAGTTACCGCCTTTTAGTGGATCTATTATAAAAAATTTACCTAGGGTAGGTGAGTTGTCTCCCCCTATCAACTCCTCTCTCTATAGGAAACATTCATTAGGGTTCTCTTTTACTAATTTTCTCAAAGGGTTAAGGCATGAAATTGAAACGCAATCACAATCATCATCATTTTCTCATGTTCCGTCACCCCCTTTTATCTTAGTGGATCTATTACTTTGCTTAAGGTGTAAAAGGAAAACAGTGCCTTCTTAAGCCTTTCTTTGCATTTGATTACCAGGGTGAGTGAGGATACTGTCCCCACACTTCGAAATAGTATAGCCAATTCACCCACATTTGGGGTGATAGCTGATGTCAACCATACCGGAGTGTCTCACTCTGAGAGAACAGTCTTGCCCATCACTGTTTCTCTTGCATAAGGTAAGTATAAATATTTACCAGAACCCCCACTAGAGAAAGATATGACACAAGGTCAAGATTTAATATGGAGAGCCCAGATGCAAGCAACACACAAAAAACCTTTCCAGTCCCCACAACTGCCTGTTGTACTGGCCCCAGTGACGAGCACCAGTCTTTCCCTCTTGTGCAATGGGGTGGCACAGCCTCAGGATACCGTACCCCAGGACTGAGCACTTTTCAGGATAATTTTTCCCAATTGCGTGTCTGTTCTCAGACAGTGATACTACGGAGTCATGCTCTGCCTGATGACAGAGACACAACTAAGAAAATGGCAGGTAAGTTGATTTACTCTTACTACCCCACTGGAGTGAGTTGTGACACAAGGCTGGTTTTTAAAGATTACCCAGTTCATGCTGATGTGATAATTTGGTAGAAAGCTTGTTGAGATTTACCCTATTCCCTCACTTGAGTGAATTGTGACACGAGGTCGATTTTTAATGTGGTGAAACCAAGTTTACATGCTCGGGCCACTTGTCAAAGATTATCCAGTCCCTGCGTTCCTGGTATCTAGGTACAAAGTTTTTCTAGGCTGTTTACAGCATGCCTAAGTTGGTTTCATATAACCCCAACAAAAATGTGTTCAGTCAAAAATGCTCGGCTTATATATTCACTACTACAGGTGATTATCTTCACTATTAGGTGATTATCTGATCAGTGAGCAAAGAAGAATTCAGTAAAAATGACCAACTATAATTATAAAGACTGTCAACCGTTGTCTTTTTATTTTCTTGTATTTTGTCGCTTACTTTTATCTTAATGTATTTATTTGCATTGCTTGGGTTTCACAAATAAAAGAAAGGATGCATCTAAAAGTCTGTTTTTGCATTTGATTACCGGGGTGAGTGTGGACGTAGACCCCACACATACATTTGAGGTGATCGCAGAAGTCAACTGTACCAGATTGGGAGAACGGTGTTGCTGATCACTATTTCTTCTACATCAGGTAAATAAAAATTATCAGTTTCAAAAATGTGATTGCCCGAACACAAGGGTAATCGCATGATGTCAGCTTGAAATTTTATCCAACTAGTGCAATGTGAGTAAAAAAGGATTCTTTTCTTTTTTTTTTTTTTTAAATCATTTCACCCCAAGCAAGGCATTCCACTGCCACTATTGCGCATGGGGCTACATAGGGGAAGGTAAAGAGAAGGAGTGGTTAGACATTGCGAATGTCAGGAGGAAGTTGACAGATGAGTAAGGATAGCGAGGATGAGGGTTGGGCAGATGGGAAGAGTGTTTGATAGAATGGGAGCAGGTTAGTCTGTTAGGAGGTGTCTATTGATCTTACATTTAAACTCCTGGAGATTGTAGTCATCGGGGAAGCAATCGTGTGGAAGAGAATTCCACAGTCGGGAAGTGCGAGGAAAGAAACTGTTGGAGTAGAAGTTACGGCTGCATTTTATCGGTTTCACTGTAAAAGGGTGGGATCTAGTTGCTAATCTAGTATCTCGTTCAAATTCATATTTAGGGGGCACCAGTGATCTAAGTTCATCGGAGCAGAAGCTGTGAAAGTATTTATAGAAAAATATTCTGCATAAACCATGAACTCATAGGTTTTTAAAAAACAATGAATTAATCAGAAAATAGTCGTCTTCGTTATTTTCTGTCCGTTACTTTAATTTTAATGAATTTTTTTTGCATTGCTTGGGGTTTAAAAAGAAAAAAAAGGAAAAAACACTGCATTTTGAAGTCTGTCTTTGCATTTGGTTACCGAGGTGAGTGCAAATTCAAACCCCACACTTAGAAATGGCATGTCTGAGATGCCCGCATTTGGGGCGATCGCAGATGTCAACCGTACAGGAGTGCAACGGTTAGGGCCTCACTCTGAGAGAACGGTCTTGCTGATCACCGTTTCTCCTACATCAGGTAAGTATAAATTTTTAACCAGAAAAATACCCGGTTTACATATATCAAACATGACTTCACTACCACAGGTGATTATAGGTACCTTCACTATTTCGGCATAAATTTTCAATACCTAAGTTTTAGATGCAAAAATTCTTGAAGATTTCATTTTAAATTTAATGAAAAGTTTAATGATTAAAATTATTATTTCCATTAAGTAAAAGATTCTGGTGTATTTCAGATAGAAATTATAAAGATTGGAAAGTCACATTTAATTTTGATTTCTTAAAAGCTGCCATTTTCTTAATTTTAAGAAATTTGTAAACAAACAAAAAATCATTGATTTTAAAAATATTTAAATAATAATTATATATATGTTTCATATTTCATGTTATTTTAATTTACTTTTTTTGTGGGCCTTTTTATTACAACTGAGCCTTCAGTTTTTATAATTGTAAATACTGTATAATCTTGCTTATGAGATGACCTTTAAATTAAAAACACAACACTTAAAAATTGCTTAATCTTGGCCTCGGTGCAATAACCAATAATATACATACAAAGATTTACATTATCATAAAAACTGATAATAAAAGTAATAAAATCATTACTATCTGATATATTACTTGCATAACTTTATAATTACAATTAATTGCCTGTTCAAAGAATAATTCAATAACAATGAAATCAACTTGTATTCATATAAACCTGAGAAAATGTAAACATCAACTTATGATTCATTTAAACATGCAACAAAATTAACTTCATAATTACAATTAATTGCCTGTTCAAAGAATAATTCTATTTTTATTAAATGAGGAATATTTGAATATGAAAAAAATGCAATGTTGAAAAATAGGAAGCTGAACTCCGTTTCAGGTGTTTGCCTAAATTCCAAATGGTTAGTTAGGTGATCCTTGTAACAAATTCAAGGTAACATGATGAAAAAATGCCACAATGAGAAAGAGGAACGTGAATCCTGTTTGATTCCTGGTTTTGCCTACTCCTTCAAATGGGTTGGTAGGTGATTCTTGGGACAATTTCAATATAACATGGTGAGAAAAAATAGGAACAGGAAACGTGTTTGAATCAGGCTTTGGCCTACTTCTTATAATCAGTAGGTAATATTTGGTACAAAATCCATTAATCTTTGTAATAAATTCAATCATGTCAGCTGTTCCCTCTACCAACTCCTTACCCATCTATTCATCCTGACTTGATGGCTGACAACCCAAAATGATATTTGGTACAAATTCCATTGATCTTTGTAATAAATTCAATTACGTCAGCTCTTCCCTCTACCAACTCCTTACCCATCTATTCATCCTGACTTGATAGCTGCCAACATGAAATGCATACTTCATAACAGCAACACAAACATGTCTATTTATTTCACTTTCAAATACTCATTATAAGAAAAGATAACATGATGAAAGAAATGCCCATTGAGTACTCTTCCAGTGATCGTTGGGACAATTATATTTGATGAAGGATACACAGTTCCTTGAAGGGAGATAACTACATGGCTAATAGTGGTGGTATTGCACATGGAATGAAAGCGATATACCCTAGTGATTGAAATAAAAGATTTTTTGTTGATTGAAAAGTATTCACACCTGAAAAAGACCGGAGTGTACAATGACTGAAACGTCGTAAACATGGCAATGGTGGTAAGATGAGGAATTTATGAACAGTACTGGATTGATATCATTTTACAGGTGATATGGTTAAATGTAACTTTAAGTTCTATGCTTACAGTTTCTTCTTTGAAACTCTGTTTTGGCTTCTAGCTTTCCAGTCAGACTTTATGAAATTAAGTGCAGTAATGGTTTGGCACATTTTACAGGGGAAATGGTTAAACGTCACTGTAAGTCCTATGCTAACAGTTTCTTCTCTGGAACTTTGTTTTGGCTTCTTGCATTCCAGCCAGACTTTATAAAGTTATGTGCAGTAATGAATTAGCATATTTTACAGTTGAAATGGCGAAATATAACTGTAAGTTCAATGCTAACACTTTCTTTTTTGGAACTTTGTTTTCCTGTTTTTTTTTGTTTTTTGTTTTTTATCATATCACCCCAAGCAAGGCAATAACACCACTGATGTGCAGGGGGGCTACGAAAGAGTGAAAAGGTTGGAAAAGAGAAAGCCGGAAACTACATCCTAAACAGAGAACAAGGGGTGAGCCTCTTAACCTGTTCAATAGATGTGGGTGGAGTGTGAACCAGGCGATAGTTTAGTCTATCTATTCCAATTGAATTTTAATATGAAAATATTTAACATGGCATACAGAAGAAAGAGTTAACTGATTAATTTCTTTTTTATGAATACAAAAGAGTTAACTAATCGCATTTTGATTTATTTGGATGAGGAAGGGTTAAAAGAAAGTGATGTTGGGTTTTTTTGTCAGAAAGAGATTCGCTTTTCTAAGATTGCAAATTGATTAAAAATATGAATATGAAGTGTTTAATGCATAATGAATGGGTTTTTCTAATGAAATGATAACATGGGACTTCACTCTTCATTAATTTAAGTATTATAACCACCAATATTTCATTTGAACAGGTGAAGAGGCTCATCCTTTGCTTTCTGTTTAGGATGCGGTTTCCGGCTTTCTCTTTTCCAATCTTTTCACTCTTTTCTTTTTTTTTTCAATTGGTGTAGATAGACAAAACTATCGCCCGGTTCACACTCCACTCACATCTATTGAACAGGTGAAGAGGCTCATTCATCCCTTGTTTCCTGTTTAGGATGCGGTTTCCAGCTTTCTCTTTTCCAGTCTTTTTACCCTTACGTAGCCCCCTGCACATCAGTGGCGTTATCGCCTTGCTTGGTATGATATGATTAAAAAAAAAAAAATAGTCATCTCCAATCTCACTGACCTGCATCCTCTCTCTCATGCTCCTTTCTTCATCCACCCCACTCTCATCAGTATTCTTATTTTTCTCTTACCCACTTCCTGACACCCTCTATAACCTGTCACTCTTTCTCATAACTTTCCTTTTATGTAACCCCCTGCAAAACAGTGGCAGTAAAATGCCTTGCTTGGGGTGATATGATTATAAAAAAAAATTCCTCTTATCCATTTTGTGAAATTGCAGATGTTTTCTACTGGTTTCCTTTCTCCATTTATAATAACTGCACAAGACTTCATTCTTCATTAATTTACTTTTTATTCCCACCAATATTTCATCTCTGCCTCTCAGCCACTCTGTGGTATAAAGCACTTGTCTTTATCTTTCTCTCTAAGTCTGGTATGCAGTTTGCAACAGACTGACCAAATCATGTATGGGGCTGTTGTTTATATATTCACTTTCCCAATATTCTTTTTCTCTTCCTTGCTGTACTGGATTGAAGTGAAACCAGACATTTAACCGAACACACATAAAGGCAAAACCATTTCCTATGAAATCTGTGGTGTTATAATTCCTATGAATTCAAATCTGAAAAACACACATGGAAACTGACACTGACCAGAAATGTTTCAACTGTGAAATCTGTGGATTTAACTTTTCTAAAAATGCAGATCTCAGGCAACAGATGGACACATACATGAGAGAGAAAACTTTCAGCTGCAAAATATGTGAATTTAAATCTTCTTGAAATTCAGGTTTCAAAAGAGACATTCTAACACACACTGGAAAGAAACTATTCCGCTCTAAAATTTGTGCTTTTAAATCTGCCCAAAATTCAGATCTAAAAAAGCACATGTTAAGACACAAAAAAGAGAAACAAATCTACTGATTTCGCAGTCAAATTAAGTGTCAATAGCTTTCCCCATACAACACATATTAACACATACTTGTAAGATATCATTCCACTGAGAAACCTGTGAATTTAAGTGTTCCCAAAAAGAATCTCTCAAATAACACATGTTAACATACGCTGGAGGAAAAACCATTCCACTGTGAAATCTGTGGGTTTAAATTTTCCCAACATTTGTATGCCAAATGACACAGGTTAACACACGCAAAAGAGAATCAATGCTTCTCTGAAAACTGTGGATGTGAATTTTTCCAGAAAATTCTCTCTAAAAAAGCACATAATACATCACACTTACAAGAAACACCATTCCACTGAAATCAGTTGATGAATTTTTTCATTTAAATGAAATAACAATAACATATTTTAACATGCTGTCAAGTAATCTGTCCATTGTCAAATTTTGTTAGTTAATTATTCACTAAATTCTCATCATCCAAATGTGTAGCAAATTGATGCCTAAAACATTTTAAATTTAACAGGGAAAAAGAAATGGCATGTCATGTAATACACTGTGTACGAAAGTGTTGCCTAGGACAAATTCAAGATAACTGGAAGAAAGAAATGACACATTGAGTAACAGACACATAAACCCTGTTTGATTCAGGGCTTTGACTATACTTGCCAATGTGTAGAAAAGTGATGCCTAAAACAATTTCAGTTTAAAAGGAAGAAAGAAAAGCTATGCTGAGGAGTACAATCGTGAACCTTGTTTGATTCAGGCCTTCGCCTACACTTCCAAATGTGTTTGAAAGTGATGTGTATGATAAATTCAAGTTAACAGGTAAAAAGAAATGACATGTCAATGAATAGAAATGTGAAACCTGTTTGATTCAGTCTTTCTCTACACTTCTGAATGTGTAGGAAAGCAATGCTTAGGACAAATTAGGAAAGCAATGCTTAGGACAAATTAGGAAAGCAATGCTTAGGACAAATTAGGAAAGCAATGCTTAGGACAAATTAGGAAAGCAATGCTTATGACAAATTAGGAAAGCAATGCTTAGGACAAATTAGGAAAGTAATGCTTAGGACAAATTAGGAAAGAAATGCTTAGGACAAATTAGCAAAGTAATGCTTAGGACAAATTAGGAAAGCAATGCTTAGGACAAATTCAAGTTAATAGGAAGAAAGAAATGCCAAGTTGAGTAATAGAAACATGAACCCTGTTTGAATCAGAGCTTTGACAACACTTCCAAATGTATAGGAATGTCTTGCCTCGGACAAATTCATGTTAAAAGGAAGAAAGAAATGGCATCTCAAGGAATAGAAACGTGAATCTAGTGTGATTCTGGGCTTTGTGGACACTTCCAAACGTGCAGAAATGTGACACCTTGAACAAATTAAAATTAACAGGAAGAAAAACAAAACTATTTTTATTAAATAATGGCATATTTGAATATTGAAAAAATGCCATGTCGAGAAATAGGAAGTTATACTCTGATTCAGGTGTTTGCATGAATTCCAAATGGTTAGGTAGGTGATCCTTGAGACAAAAGAAAAGGAAACATGATAAAAAAAATGCCAGGATGAAAAATGAGGAATGTGAACCCTGTTTAATTTCATGCTTTGCCTACTCTTTCAAATGGTTAGGTACTTGTGACAAAAGTTCAAAGAAACATGATGAAAAAAATGCCATAACAAAAACAGAGGAATGTGAATCCTGTTGGATTCCTGGTTTTACCTATACTTCAAAATGGTTAGGTAGGTGATCCTTCTGACAAAATCAGGGTAATATGATGAAAAAAATGCCAGAACGAGAAAGAGGAAGGTGAACCCTATTTGATTCCTGGCTTTGCCTGCTCTTTCAAATGGTCAGATAGGTGATCCTTGTGACAAATGCAAGGAAACATGATGAAAAAAATGCCAGGATGAGAAAAAGGAGCATGAACCCTGTTTGCTTCCTAGCTTTGATTCAGGTGTTTTCCTAAATTCCAAATGGTTAGGTAGTTGATCTTTGTAACGAACTCAGGTTATCATGATAAAAAGAATGTTACGATGAGAAAGATGAACGTGAACCCTGTTTGATTTCTGGCTTCGCCTACTTTTCCAAATGGGTTGGTAGGTGATTCTTGGGACAATTTCAATGCAACATAGGAACAGGAATCATGTTTGAATCAGGGTTCAGCCTACTTTTATAATCGGTAGGCGATATTTAGTACAAATTCCAGTGATCTTTGTAATAAATTCAAGCATGTCAGCTTTTCCCTCTACCAACACCTTACAATCTATTCATCCTGACTTGATGGCTACCAACCCAAAATGATATTTGGTACAATTTCCATTGATCTTTGTAATAAATTCAATCATGTCAGCTCTACCCTCCACCAGCTCTTTAACTATCTCTTCATTCTGACTTGATGGCTGCCAACATGAAATACACACTTCATAACAGCAACACAAACATGTCTGTTTATTTCATTTTCAAATACTCATTATAACAAAAGATAACATGATGAAAGAAATTCTCATTGAGTACTCTTCCTGTGATCCTTGGGACAATTATATTTGCTGAAGGATACACAGTCCCTGGAACAAAGTCTTTTTGTGGCATGTTATTTCTGGAGATGGTATTACTGTTATCTACAAAAGATTTAGTATTAATCAAAGCATAAAGAAAGCATCTTCATACCCAGACAATTAGATTAAAACAATGGTATATGTAGTGTGTATTTACCATAGTTTTTGGTGGGTTAGACTTGTTCTTGAAATTGGCACAAATTGATTGAAAATATACAGTTTCTAAATCCGCATGGACGAGAAAATTCTTTCTCCTGGCCAAGACACGAAGACATTTGCTGGCTTCATAATGATAACATATTGTGTAATCTTTCCACTCCAGCAGAATGTATTTACATCCTTCAAAATGATGAATATGATTTAGAAAAAAACTGGATCCAGAGAATAATGTTTTATCTACAAACTAAAATCAAAATTTCTTTTACCAATTTTATAATTTGATGTTACTTTGAAGATATAAAGTCTATACAATTGCAATTAGAGAATACAGATCAAAAAAATATTGTTATTTCAAATACATTTTATATCAAAGAAGTTATATTGCATTCTGCTTAAAAAAATTATAAATTTAAATCTTTGTTTCTTTTTCTTTCTAAGCTTTTAAAATCTTGATCAGTGAAATGTTCACACAATATAGGAAAGTTTAATTTTGGAAAAGAGTTGGACTGAATCTGCATTTTTTGCAATACATCTTCATACGTCCATAAAAATTCGAATAAAAAGAGACAGTTGTTAAAACTTAGAGAACTTATTCCTCAAATACTATGTAATGTTTTCCCAATGTTTTCTTTATATTCTTTAGCATAAATGAGTCATTAATAGAAAATCCTAATCGTGAAATTTGCTTGAATCTGAACATTTAAGAAAAAATCTTCAAAGGTCTAGAAGGACTGTTTTGAGAGACAGTTAATAAAGCTTATTGGGATTTATTTGGATAAAACTGATACAGTCAGTGACAGCATTCTTTCGATTCTTACAAAATAATTCTTAAAGGGGGTGTAGGGGGCTCTCTCCTGCGAAATGAATGTAAAATTAAAGTGGCATGACCAAAAATACAACGTAAAATTGTTAAAAACACAAAGAAATGATCGTTATGGAAAAGTAAAAAAAAATCAAGCTAACGTTCACATTAACATTTATACAGGAATATACATGTATTTACAAAGTAAATTTCATTGTTTCTTACTGTGGCCATGCAAACACCAAAAGTTCTAGTGTATCAATTTGCCACAAATACATCTGCCAAATTCATAATGATTTTGTTGTTGAATCATGGTCTAAATAAGTGTTTTAGGTTTGACTTCAATAAGCGAATTAAATGCTTAATATCTTTTTTATAGATGAAAATAATTTTCTATTAATTCACATGAGTTTTAGACAATCTTTAAGACAAAAGTAAAATCTAAGTTCAAAGATTAAGTTTAAATGATTTGAAATCCATTTTTAGCAAGTCTGCGACAGTTTGTCCAAGAGATTGACTTAAAAAAAAAATTAGTAATTATATATTACTTAACAAATGTACTGTAAGTACCGCCACTAATTTATTAATGTGGGAAAGTATTCCTTACCAAAGATCTGGATGGCACAAATAAAGCCTCCGGATCTTCAGAAATTGTCTAAACATTGTTTGGGACAGAGGCGTACTTATGCAAAGTGCCGCCTGGTGTCCATATTCATGATGGCATCACCATTTTTGCAGGAAGAATATAAATGACATATCTTTAGTAGTGTTGATTAGTACATGAAAAATAACAAGTTCAAAACTTAGCTGAACAAAAGCTATTATATTTTAACCTTTTGAGCTTTTGCAGAAGCAAAATTGCTAATAACTTGGTCAAAGTCTATCTTCTTTACAGATTCATGTTCAATTGAAATAGACAACAAACTGGATAAGCAATCTTGCAACATACTTGGTCTCAAGTGACTTTTAATGAACTTCAATTTTGAGAAGCTTCTGTCTGCATTTGCAATAGAAACAGCTGTAGAGCAATCACAATATTTGTCACAATTTCTTGAAATTGGCATTGATAAAATCAAACCCAGCCATTCGATAGCTTAAGATTTGGTAATCATTGGTATGTCACATTCTGTTAAAAAAAAAACGATTTTATGTTAGGCTTGAATCCAATAAGCAAATTAAAAGCTTGAAACCTTTTCTATACATGAAAATAACTTTTTTTAATTCACATGAGTTTTAATCTATCTTTGAAATAAAAGCAAAATTTAAGTTCAAAGAAGATTGTTTAAATGATTTGAAATCCATTTCTTAACAAGTCAATGGCAGTAGGTCTAAAAAGTCCATTTGTCCACTTTAAAAAAAATTAGTAAATTATATATTAATTAACACTGGAGCAAAAATGTAACTAATTTAACTAAAAAAAAGAATTCCTTAACAAAGATCTGGATGGCACAAATAAAGTCTCTGGACCTTGAGAAATTGTTAAACCATTGTTTGGAGCACAGGCATATACAACATAAAATTCTAAACTATGCAAAGGAATGATCTTTACGGAAAAGGAAGAAAATCAAGCTATCTTACAAATTAACATTTATACAGACAGATACATGTATTTAAATAGTAAATTTCATTGTTTCTTACTGTAGCCATGCAAACACCAAAAAGTTTCACTGTATGGATTTACCACAAATTTTTCTACTAAATTCACAGCGATTTTGTAGGTATGGAAAGGTCCAAATAACTGTTTCATTTCAGTAAGTGAATTAAAAGCTTAAAATATTTTTTATACATGAAAATAATTTTCTTTTAAGTCACACTGGAGTAAAAATAGACTGTAGCTACCTCCACAAATTTATTCAAGTGAGAAAGAATTTCTTACTGAAGATCTGGATTTTCAGAAATTGTCAAACCATTGTTTGAAGCATGGGCATACCTAGGCAAAGTGCTGCCTGTCACCGTAGTCATTATGGCATCGCCACTTTTTGCAGGAAAAATATAAATGGTGTTGATTAGTATTTGAAAAACAGCAAATTCAAAAATTAGCTGAAGAAAAGTTATATTTTGTCACAAATTTCAAGATGAATAGCAGGAGCGCCTGACCAGTTATTCTATTTGAGATCATTTGAGAGAGTAAGGCTGACCAGATATGGCAACAGGATTCAATGCACAAACAAACTGTCTTGTTAATTAATTTTGTGTTACTGTTAATGTAAACTGATATTGATTCTTAAAATTATGTACATTGCTTAGACTGCTTAATAGATTGAGTTTTTTCAAACCTTTTACAATTTCCAATTTTGATGTGATCTTTTTACCTTTACAAAAAAACATTAATTCAGAATTTTTTTTTTTTTAATCATATCACCCCAAGCAAAGCGATAACGCCACTGATGCACAGGGGGCTACATAAGGGTAAAAAGATTGGAAAAGAGAAAGCCGGAAACCGCATCCTAAACAGGAAACAAGGGATGAGCCTCTTCACCTGTTCAATAGCCGTGGGTGGAGTGTGAACCGGGCGATAGTTTAGTCTATCTACTCCAATTAATTGGTTACTTTAAAACAATTTTGTGAACATGGCTTGTTGACTTTGTATTTTTGTCTAAGTGAATTCAAAAAAGTACCAAAAAGACAGAGCTATATATTTTATATAATGAAGGTCAAATGAACACCTGGCTTTATCCCCTGACAAGTAGATGGAGTGATTGCTAGAGAATCTGTCTATGATACTTTTCAGTTGAGACTGTGAGAAAAAAAAAGAAAATCAATTAAGTGACAAATTTTATACTTGTACTGACAAATCTTATATATATTAGAAAATTATATATAAAAACAAAATACCAGAAACATAAATAGCAACATAGAAAACATCATTAACAAGGAATGTAACTGTAGAGACAAAAATAAATGCCCACTTAAACTCTGTAATACAAATTATTTACAAACCCTAAGTCCATATTTAAACTGGAAAACCTAAAAAATTGTACAAAACTGTCTAGACACATGTGGAAATTAAAATTAAAGTATAGAAAAGACACCAATATAACTTGGAGCATATTAAAAACAGCTAAACCTTACAATGGTGGGAAAATATGCAGATTTTACCAATAAATTGCCTATTATGTTGTTTCCAGACAAAAATTACTAAATGAAAGAACAGAAATTATATCCAAGTGTAAACATACCAATAAATACCTACTACTTATACAATCAGGGATTAAAGTGTTCTAAAACCTTTAAGTAACTTCTAATATTGAAAATTGCATGTTCATAAAAAATCCCTGTTACGTGAGTGTTTGAAAAATGATAACATCATTTATTGTAAATCATCCGATAGAAACCGAGGTAGCGAAATAACTCGTTTAAAAATGAAAAACATTCAAAAGTTCCACAATACAACTGTATTGAACACTTTAATACAACTGTGCACTAGTCCAATTTAATTATGATCAAAATCTACCTGATTATATATATATATATATATATATTTACGCTCTTATACCCTGATTGAGCACTCTGGAAGAATAGTAGACTTTGAAAAACAGTAGCTACTCTAGCAAATACGCATCGTTCATTCAGCAATGAATTAGAACACTCTCAGCTATTGGGCGTGTATAATGATAATATACGCGCTAAAAAGTCTACCTTGTTCTACTGAGTGCCCATAGCTCAGAGGTAGAATCGCCGACTGATGCCAATTCGGTTGGGTTTCAATCCTGGGTTAAAAGCAATCAAAGTCTAATCGCACTGATGAGCTGTGATACAGTGAAACAGATCTGTCTGCGGATACCTATATAAAAAGAAAAAACACAGTGCAGCAGAAATACCTCCCATATAATGGCATTACATTGGTGGCAATGGTGCCTTCATTAAGCTAATATCATACCATTATGTGGGAGGTAGTTATGTTGTTTTTAAAAACATTGCCTCATATCAGAGATAAGGATACATTAGGTTTAGACTGATAAAATTGCTTATTTTAATTTTATAAATTTAAGTGATCTGTCAGTATTTGAAATAAGTCATATAGGAATAATTCTACGAAAATTTATCACTGGGTCTGTTTTAGCATAGAAAATGCAAACATTTTTTTCCAGCATTGTTCAAACTTTTTCTGTAGTTGAAAATGCTATCACAGTGTTTCAGCCAACCCACTCAGGCAAAGAATTTTGAGCATTATTGCCATGTTTACAGTGTACGCTCTGGCCTTCTTCAGGAACTGCTAGGAATTTTGAACCAAGCCATTTATTTTGATCACTGGGATATATGATTCTCATTCCATGTTAAATGCCACTTCCAGATGCCATGTAGTCATCTCCCTTTAACTCTCTAAGTTATTTGTTCACCACTCCTGTAGCCAGGTATTGCACTCACAACTCTTTGGACCAAGTCACTAGAACTTGGCCACTGCCCATATCCACTGCACCATGTGATCTTGGCGACACATGGCCCAGTGGATATTGTACAATGGCTGAAATGTTATAATCAGGGCAATAAAGATGAGGACAACAGTCCAAACAGTGTAAATAATGTAAATACTACCTCATCTTAAAAGTATAGACAAATGAATAATTCTAAATTTCACAGCCAGATCTTGTTTTGGCAGGTTGGTGGAAGTAAAAAAAAAGCAAGAGCCTGACAGTAGAGGATATCCTTTTTTCAACAACTGGATCAGTTCATTCCATATTCTTCTGTATCATCATATAACTGTTAAAATACTGAAGAAATAATTAGCTAAAACACTAATATATTGCTCGATTTTGTCGTGGTGATGAAGTATGCTTCAATTTTTAAGATTACTGAGTGCTTAAAAATTATGTGTATTTAATTGGAGTAGATAGATCTATCTATCGCCCGGTTCACACTCCACCCACGTCTATTGAACAGGTGAAGAGGCTCATCCCTTGTTCCCTGTTTAGGATGTGGTTTCCAGTTTTCTCTTTACCAATCTTCTCACTTTTTTTTTTTTCAATTGGAGTAGATAGATCTATCGCCCGTTCACACTCCACCCATGTCTATTGAACAGGTGAAGAGGCTCATCCCTTGTTCCCTGTTTAGGATGTGATTTCCGGTTTTCTCTTTTCCAATCTTTTCAATATTACGTAGCCCCCTGCACATCAGTGGCGTTACCGCCTTATTTTGTTAGGAAAATCCTTAAAAAAAAAAAATTAAAAAAAGAAGATACTTAAAATAATTTTTATCTATTTAATAATTTATTTTTTAACACTTTTACATTTACATTTAAATTCTTGGAGATTATAGCTGTCGGAAAAGCAAGTAAATGAAATAGAATTCCACAGGCGGGAAGTGCAAGAAAAGAAGCTGCTGGAGTAGAATTTGCGTTTACATTTTATTGATTTAACAGTAAAAGGGTGGGACCTAGTTGCTAATCATGTGGCTCGAGTAAATTCATATATAAGGGGGCAACAGTGAGGGAGTAGAAGCAGTGAAGGTATTTGTAGAGGAGACACAGGGAAGCCACATTGCACAGGTGAGAAAGCGACTGTATCTGAGCTGCCAAGTCGAGATCGATGACATTACAGATTCTCTGCTGGATTTTGTCAAGGACCCCTAGGTGGATAGCAGAAGCACCTGACCAGATATGGCAGCAGCATTCAATGAGAGGATGGATGGTAGATTTATATATGTGCAGGATTGTTCCAGACAAGAAAAACTTCTTGGCCCTACACAGAGAACCAACTTTCTTAGCAGCGGATTAAGCTATGGATTCCACTTGAGGTCTGTTCTGAGAGTTAACCCAAGGAGACAGTGTTTTGCTTTCAGCGAGACTAGCCTGATCCATGCTAATGGTGGGTAGAAGCATTTACCTGTGATGGTTAATAAATAGCAGCTTCGTTTTGGAAGCATTAATATTCACAAGCCATTTCTTACCCCAGTCCGCCACGGATTGGAGGTCCTTTATATATTATATATATTTATATTATAGGTTCAACAATCAAGTTGAAATATTTTTTAACAAAGTGGACATCATCAAAAAGTAAAAACAAGTCAGTTTTAGTTATTTAACTTTTATTAAAAACAATGTCAAATATTTTGGGGTACTGAAATTCAAAAATATTAACTTAAGCTATTGCTTTTTAAAAATGACATGGTGCTTCTAAAAAGTATATAAAAACATTACATTGTAAGGTCTGGAGAGATTAAAACTTAGAATTAAGAATTTTAAAGCATGAATGTGGGAATTTTTCATCTTACATTACTTACCATTGTTTTTAAAGAATTATGTGGTTCCAAAGGATTTCCGAATTGTTCAGGGTCCATTATATATTAAAGTACCATAGTGAACTGAAATCTCCGAATAATCATTTTTATGCTGGGGATGTGGAATAGTATTAACACACAAATTGGCCATGACTAAATGTAATTAAGAGGAATTTCTAACAAACTGAATGGAAAACATTTGCAATAAACAATAACAAAAATAAAGAACAGAGCAAAATAAATATTAAGTAAATAATATATGCAAGACTTAAGTAGACAGAGTAACAGAAATAAGGCAAATATATTGTGGTGATACTGAGCAAAGCAAGGACCGGATGTTTGCACTCTCAGGACCAGAAAGCAAATGACCAAAACTGGCTTGTGCATACTCGGCTCCACGCATATGTTCCGGCAGAAAACCGAAAATTAATTAAATATCAAATTCCTGTTCATGAGCCTACGCAAATTTTATTTATCATCCAATGGGAAGCCCAGAATCAAATACGGGTGTGAATTCCCAAATGACCTGCCGGAACCAACAAAGAAGAAATAAAAAGCCGACACAGAAAGCTTTGCCAAAGTTGAAAAGGTACGAGCATAATCAGCACATCCCTTGACCTTGTCAAGTGATTCACTATGCTCGCCTCCTTTCCCTCTCATCTTCTTCTTCACTGTCACTGAGCTACTTACCAACCAAAGAAGCGGAAACATCAAAGACATTCCTAACAGACACACGCTCTCACATATACATACGCACAAACTCTCTTTTCAGCATTTACTGCTATAAACATTTTAACCTCCATTGGACCCATCCTAAAGACATTATTTTATTTGTAAAAACCATAATTGATATATGTGTATATATAAAATGTTGTTTCTATACTCAATTTGATTTTCTTGTTTTATAACCCCTATTATAACTTATAGTGGGCTATCTCCTAACAAGGCCAAATTCAGTTAATCTGCTTCAACATACAACTATGTTTCACTAGAATGGATAAACCCCTATAATGTCACAAACTAAGAATAGTACTAACATACAAATTGGCTATGATTAAATATAATTAAAAGAATTCTGAATAAACTGAATTGACAAAGTTTGAAATAAACAATAATAAAAGTAAAGAACAGAGCAAAGATAATATTAAGCAAACAATATAAGCAACATTTTCATTCAAGCCCATTTTGAGATGTTACATTTGTTCAAAATAAAATAAAGACTTCAAAAAAGGTTTTCATTATAAACCTTTGGTACCACAAATGCGAATGCCTTGGTTCTATTATCATTTCTAGCCTGTTTTAGGATTGTACATTTGTTCAAAATAACATATAGGCTTTAAGAAAGATTTTCATTATAAATCTTGGTTAGCACAAATTCAAATGCCTCATGTCTGTTTTCATTTCCAGCCTGTTTTGGGATTGTACATTTGTTCAAAATGAAATAAAAGGTTCAATAAAGATTTTCATTATAAATCTTGGGTACCACAAATGCAAATGCAAATGCCTCAGTTCTATTATCATTTCCAGTCTGTTTTGGGATTGTACATTTGTTCAAAATGAAATAAAAGGTTCAATAAAGATTTTCATTATAAATCTTGGGTACCACAAATGCAAATGCAAATGCCTCAGTTCTATTATCATTTCCAGTCTGTTTTGGGATTGTACATTTGTTCAAAATGAAATAAAAGGTTCAAGAAAGATTTTCATTATAAACCTTGGGTACCACAAATGCAAATGCCTCAGTTCTATTATCATTTCCAGTCTGTTTTGGGATTGTACATTTGTTCAAAATGAAATAAAAGTTTCAAGAAAGATTTTCATTATAAACCTTGGGTACTACAAATGTAAATGCTTCAGTTCTGTTATTTTTGGGGATTTTAACAAATGTCATTTGTTTCAATTTGGCATATTTTTCCTGTAATTCGCATCTTGCCAATGATTTTATCAACTATATTCTTGCAGATAGAATCATGCAATTTTGAAATTTATCTGCAGTTCCAATGGTTCTCCTTATTTTTACCAAATAAGATATACACATAAGATATTTTATCTTGCTATTAGTAAATATATCAATCCTTTTCAGACGTGACTTCTGGGAACACTTAAATCAACAAATTTCACAGTTGAATGGTTTTTCTCCAAGGTGTTGTAACATGTGCTTTTTGAGAGATAAATTGTGGGATGATTTAAATCCACAGCTATTTGTCTCTATAGTGTCTTAACATGTGTGATTTGAGACTTGATTTCCAGTAACTCTTAAATGTACATATTTCACAGTGGAATGGTTTCTCTCCAAAGTGTGTTAACATGTGTGTTTTGAGAGATACATTACGTGAGCATCGAAATTCACAGATTTCACAAAAGAATGGTTTCTCTCCAGTGTGTTTCCGCATGTGTGATTTGAGATTTGCATTCTGGTAACACTTAAAGCCACAAACATCACAGTGGAATTGTTTCTCTCCAGTGTGTTTTAACATATGTGTTTTAAGAGCTGACTTATGTGAACACCGAAATCCACAGATTTCACAGTGGAATTGTTTCTCTCCAGTGTGTGTTAGCATGTGTGATTTGAGATATGCATTCTGGCGACACTTAAAGCCACAAATTTCACAATGAAATGGTTTCTCCACAGTGTGTATTAACATGTGTCTTTTCAAAGCTGAATTTTTAAAACACCGAAATCCACAGACTTTACAGTGAAATTGTTTCTCTCCAGTGTGTGTTATCATATGTGATTTGAGATCTGAATTCCGGCGACACCTAAAGTCACAAATTTTACAGTGAAATGGTTTTTCTCCAGTGTGTTTTAACATGTGTATTTTGAAATCTGAATTTTGTGAAAACCGAAGTCCACAGATTTCACAGTGTAATGGTTTCTCTCCAGTGTGTGTTAACATGTGTGATTTGAGATTTGCATTCTGGCGACACTTAAAGCCACAAACTTCACACTGGAATGGTTTCTCTCCAGTGTGTGTTAACATGTGTAATTTAAGATATGAATTCTGGCTAAACTTACTGCCACAAATTTCACAGTGGTATCGTTTTTCTCCTGTGTGTGATAATACATGCCTTTTGAGATTTGAACTATGTGAAAACCGAAATCCACAGATTTCACAGTTGTATGGTTTCTCTCCAGTGTGTGTTAACATGTGCGATTTCAGACTTCCCTTCACAGTACACTTAAAACCACAAATATCACAGTGGAATGGTTTCTCTCCAGTGTGTTTTAACATGTGTGTTTTGAGAGTTGAATTACGTAAATACCGACGTCCACAAATCTCACAGTGGAATGGTTGCTCTCCAGTATGTGTAAACATGTGTGATTTGAGACTTCCCTTCACATTAAACTTAAAACCACAAATCTCACAGTGGAATTGTTTCTCTCCAGTGTGTTTTAACATATGTGTTTTGAGAGTTGAATTATGTAAATACCGACGTCCACAAATTTCACAGTGGAATGGTTTCTCTCCAGTGTGTTTTGACATTTGATTTCTAATAGATGAATTGAGGGAAAATTTAAATCCACAAATTTCACAGTGAGAGAATTCCTTCTTTCTCATGAATATTCATCATGGTTATAGATACTCTCAAAGATGCAAACTGAAAACAAGAAAGATATTAAGTGAGTAAATGGTCATGTATGTTTTCAAATACGTTCAAAAAGAAAAAATTACACTATCAAACAAAAATATGTAACTTGTTAATTTAAAGGGATTTCAACTTTTCGGTTTTTAATTTTAGCCAAATTTCTGAAAACAAATTAAGCAAAAATAAAGGTAAATGGAATATTGGTGTGAATGAAATGCAAATTAAGAGCCAAGTCTTGTGTTATCATTTAGTTGGCAACCCTCATTCATTATTAACCAATTTCTGTATGAAGATTGAAAACCACTTTTTTAAAATGTCACAATAATTACATACAAAAAATCATTCATATTTAGTTAATATTGCTATGATTTTAGAAAAATTTGAGCCTTAATTCTACATGCTGAAATAAAATCATTAATTTATTACAGAAATATATTTTTCTAACAGATGTTAGGCTGTTCCGTAGACCAGGAAAGTTGAAGCTTCTGGTAAAAAAACCCAAACATTTTGGAGAACCCTCATTATTCTCATTGTAATTTTTGTTTCAAAATGCCTCAGTTTTATTCGAAACAGAAATTTATAATTAGAAAAGTAAATTTTTACTAAAATTCTTTTCATTTTAAAAATAATTTTTTAGAATAATTTATAAATGTTTATAAAGTTTTTAAAAATTCTGTTTTAAGAAATGATGCTGAAAATGTTTGCAGGTAAATATATGAAATATTAACAACAATTATCTCTGAAAGAATTTCTTCTCTAATCTAATGTATTTATAGAGTCAATACAATATTCATACTGGAAATGTATGACTATTAGTATAAAATGTGCAACGCTTCATTATCATTGTATTATAAAAAAGTACAATTCATAAAAAGATCATATGAACATGTCAAATCTAAAATGAAAATAATTTAATGTTTTCAGATTTTATTTTCTAAGACAAAATTTCTTTTAGTGTCAATGGCAGGAAATTTTAATGAAACTTTTACAACTTCACTACTCAGTATAATAAAAATGCAATAAAACTACGATATTTATTTAAATAAGCTTTTGATTGCTTTTAATGTGTTTCTAGTAAGGACATTATTGTCTGAAGAAATAATTTTTTTCAATGAATAATTAATTTTTACAAAACTTTTCAATTATTTTTTAATTATAATAATTTATTAATAACTTTTCGTTACTGTGTTATTGAACTATAATATATTTTTTAATCAAAAACTGAAAATCTTAATACAAATCTTTGAGCCAAAAGATACTTAAAAAGAATTTTACATAATTTTACTTTATAGGGAGTATAGCATTTCATGTGTGACATTGAAACATCATGTGTTCTATAGTTTCTTCTCCTGAATATCATCACTCATTTCATAGAACAGAATGACAAACTTGTCAAGATGTCAAAATGGAGGTAAAAAATGAATTTTGAAAACCCAAAAAACTTCAAATTCCAATCAATTTATGTTTGAAATACAACAGAGTATTTTGTTTACTGGAATTAGTTAATATTAATCATTTAGCTTTCAATTAAAGTTAAAATTAAAGTTTCAAGAAAATGTTATTTTTAAAAATTTAATTTAAAACTTAGGTATCAAAACTTGAGTGGAGGTACTTAGCTAAAATAAAAACTTCAAAAAACCTTTGTTTATTTTTGTAAGTTCACTTAAAAACTTATGTAGGTAACTCCACTAAATCACTACAAAAACAGCATAGTATGAAAAAAAAAGGCCTCAAACTTAATAAAAACAAACCTTTTCCATCAAAATGTTTATATTATTATTAAAAGAAAAGATCAAAGCATTTTAAAATTATTTTTCAAAATTTCTAATCTTTTCTAACAAGTTCAAAATTTTGGTAAAAATCTTGTTTTTATTTTTGTTAGTGGGAAGACAAATCATTACAAGAGTTTACAATGGAAAACATAATATAATTCACTTTTTTTCAGTGACAAACACAGTAACTTGGAAATTCTTGCAAAAATCAAACAATTGTCTGATTTTAAGGAAACTTTCAAGACTTATTGACAAATGAATGAAATTATTTTTTAAATCATTATTTTTTTTTAAATTTTAGTAAAAATATTTTTTCTACATTTGTTAGTCACCTCCATGTAAGTTCATGAAATAGGCACCTCCACTAAATCGCTGAAATAACAGCATAATATGGAAAAAAAAGTCCCAAACTTAATATAAACAAACATTTTCATCAAAATGTTGATGTCATTATTAAAAAAAATTAAAGCTTTTTTTAATTATTTTTCAAATTTTTTTTTAATCATTTCTAACACGTTTGAAATTTTGTAAAAAAAATCTTGTTCTTATGTTGATTAGTTGGGAGTCAAATCGTTCCTCAGGTTTAAAATGAAAAATGTAATTTAGCATAACTTGATTTTTTCTGTTGACAAACAGATTAATTTGGAAATTCTTGTAATAATCAAATAATTTCCAGATTTTAATGAAACCTTCAGGACTGACAGACAAATGAATGAAATTATTTTTGAAATTATTATTTTTAAAAAATCTTGGTAAAATTTTTTTTTCTACATCTGTGATGCCACCCTACTCAAATTAAATTCTGTGACTTATTAGAGAATGTAATGCGAGTATAATTTTTAACAAAATATTTAGCCAGTTTTTACCAAAAATCTACCCCAAATAATAAAATAAAAAATGCATTGAACTATAACATTATTTAATTAAATAAGCTTTTAATTACTTTAATAATTTAAATTGAGTGCATTATAGTCTGAAAAAAAATTATGATTAATAATTTCATTTTTGCTTTTTTAATTGTAATAATGTATAAAATTTGAAAAATATTTTTAAAATATTTTCAATTCTTGTAGGCGTTAAGCTGGCAGGTTACATAAGAAAGACTATATTTGCTAATTGAAAAGTGAAAAGTTTAATATAAATTATTTAGCCATCATATTTTAAAAATAAGTTTCAGATTTTTTTGTGTGCATTTGAATTTTTTGTATGATAATTTCTATGAGTAAAATAAAAACTCATGTGTTTCACTATTTCTTCCTCTTACAAGAAAAAAGTTTGTACAATTCTGTAACTTGTGATCTCCATATGCTTATCTTATTTTTGCATCTGTTGACAGTTAATTACAGTGGAAAGATTAGAAAGATCAATTTGGTGTTTAAAAATAGTTTTATACTAAATATCATGCTATAATTAATAGTAGAGTAAATGAGATTAATTTAAAATTAAATTAGTTAATTTTCCAAAAATAATGTGTCACAGACACATATTTTATTTTTTCAAGAATATTAAAACCGAAAATTATATTCGCAGCAAACCGATTGCATTCAGCAGAAATAAGGACGTGTTTTCTCACCGGATCGCTTCAACAGCAAAACAATTCTGAGAGATATAAAATACTTGCCAGGATTTGTCATTAGCAGCCACAATCTCAACAATGTAAGATACACAGATTACACTGTGCTGATAGCAGACAAGAAAAAGAAAATGCACGACCTCCTACAGAAGTTAGAAAAAGAAAGCAAGAAGAAAGGACTAAGCATAAACTTCGAGAAAACAGAATGTATGATCATCGGCAAAAAGACCCAAAATGACAACTACAGGTTGGAAAAACTAAAATAAAACAAGTAAAGAAATTTAAACACCAGGGAAGTTTTCTGACAAAGGATGTAAAGTGCAACATTGAGATCCCAAGACAGATTAGCATGGCCAAAGATGCATTTCAAAAGCTAACCAGAAAGACAGGAAAATTTCATTGAAAACAAAATGTGCGTTGTGGTGCATTGGATATCGGCTCGGAACGAGAAATCGGGGAGCCGAGTTCGAATTCCAGCCAAACTCATTGCATTCACTTACACGCAAATACCCTTGGGAAAGGTATTAATCCGTCTATTCCTTCCAGTTATGGGTTAAATAACAGGACAGATTGGGTTCTATAGCCTTGGTCGGCAACCAGTTAACCGCAGAAAGCAATGGCAACCTACTGCGGCATAATCTTCTGCCCAGTCAGTCATGTCTCTTTCGAGACATGATCACCCAAGCGTGTATCACGTATGGCACTTAACTGACTGACTGATGTGATATCTGTCTTTTTGTATTGAAGTGAGTGTTGGATGATCTCACCAAGGATGAACGCGAGGTTTGAGGCAGCAGAAATGTGGTTTTACAGAAGGATGCTGAGGATATCATGGACTAGAGAATGTGAGCAACAATGAGATCTTGGAGAAGCTGCAAATGAGATGAAAGCTGATACTTAAGATCAAGAAAAGACAGATAAGGTTACTAGGACATGTAATAAGGAAGGAAGGCCAAGAGAATTTAATACTCACTCGACGGATAGAAGGAAAGAAAGATAGGGGAAAGCAGCACGAGACAGGGAAAAATACCATGAGGAAAATTATTGAGAGCCACAAGAGACGGAGCCGAGAGGAAGTCCATGCTCGCCTAAGAAAAAGAAGAATTTTTTCGATGAATAATGAATTTTTGCAAGAATTATTTTCATTTAAAAACAAATTTCATTAGATTTAGAATAACTTAAAACATTTGTAGGTACCTTCACTAAATCACTGAAAAAACAGCATAGTATGAAGAAAAATGGTCCCAAACTAAAAAAAAACATCACATCAAAATGTTTGTTATTAAAAGAAAAGATCATTTTTTAATTATTTTTCAAAATTATTTAATCCTTTCTAACATGTTTAAAATTTTGATAAAAAAATCTTGTTTTGGTTATCACCAGCTGGTAACCAACTTATTATGAGATTTTACAATGGAAAATGTAATATTACATAACTCACTTTTTTTCAGGTGACAAACACATTAATTTGGAAATTCTTGCAAAAATCAAATAATTGTACTGTTTAAATGAAACTTTCAACACATATGAACAAATGAACGAAATTATTTTTAAAATCATTATTTTTCAAAAATATCTTGGTAAAAATATATTGTTTTATATCTTCTACCTCGACTCTACATTAATCTATGGGATGTTCCATATAAACCTTTCTCCACCCTTTCTCAAAAAAGGAAACTCTTCATACAAAGAGCCTTTTAGCCAATCATCACTTTGAACATACAAACTTACCTTTTCATTGGTCAAGACACTCTAAGACTGAAATGGATTTCTTCTTTCGCACCAATGTTTCTGGAGCCAATTTCCAAAATTCCAAATGTATATAAGTGGCAATATAACTCAATTTGAGTCAGTCAGTTTGCAAACTCCGAGAGATGCCAATAACTTCCTTGCCTGTCTAATCGCTTACTCATCAATCGACCGTGTAAAAATCCACACTTAATCAATGATAAACCACGTTGAGATTCTTCCTACAATTAACCTGAAAGAGTGAATATTCCTTCACTTCACGAACAAAGTTATTGTTTACGCCTATTCAATTAATCCAACAGGTAAAGGCCAATAACTCTCGACAACTTATTTCTAAGTAACTAAACAACACACACACATACACACGTTTCGATGACTTTTCTTGCAGCAACTGTCTATTGTATTTTTCTTACCCAATCACAAATATTGACTTTTGTTGAACTATACTCTGCATGAACAATCTTTCAGACATTTTTTCACCTGTGATTAGCAACAAGAATTCATTTGACCATACATGTACGTTTTATTGTTTATATAAAATTATTTTACTGTTGAATTTTTAGTCACTCTCCTGTGGTCATTTCTTGTATGACAATTTATTTTATATTTCTTCAATTGAATTTATATTGTGTGGTATATGCACAAATACCTTACAGAAACCTATTATTCAAAGAATTTTCTTTCCAACATAAATTGACTACCCGGAACAAATCCATGAAATTTCAAAAAAATTAAATTCTGTAGGTAAAAATGGTTTTATTAGTTAAACGCAGGACTCATGAGGGAATTTTGTTTTAGGTACTTCCACTTTTTTAGCATAAATTTTCGATACCTAAGTTTAATATGAAATTTTTAAAAATGAAAAAACATTCTTGAAGATTTCATTTTAGATTTAATTAAAAGCTTAATGATCAAATTTATTATTTCCAGCAAGTAAAAAATTCTGGTGTATTTCAGATGAAAATTACATAGATTGGAATGTCACATTTAATTTTGATTTCTTAAAATTTTCTTAAAAGTGGTCATTTTCTTAATTTTAAGAAATTTGTAAACAAACAAATATTCATCGATTTTAATTTTAAAATGTTTCAAAAGATTTCTGACACTTTATTTTAGTAAAATTAGAAAATTGAAAGTCAAATTAATCTGATTTTAAAGAAATATTACTTATAGCATAAAAAAAGTAATATACAACCAATAATTAACAATTGGTCATGTTCATCTGATCAAATGTTTGATGGATTGTTGAATGACGAAGCGATGACAGCTTTCTAAGCATAAACATAAAAGCGATTTTCATAAATCTAAAAGAGACAAAACTTTTAAATTACGTAACCTTTTCATAATAATGGCAGTTTTAGTCAACCATACAAGGAATGTATTAAGTAAATAAAAATTATTTTAAAAATAGTTCGGCAGCTCTACATTTAATAATCTTTGCAATTTTGGACACGTAAATTTCATTTCCACTTAATTATTATATAACCTCCAGGGAACAAACAAATGCAGAAGTTTACAAGATTTTAGACTATTAAATTATTATAATTAAAATATAAAAAACTTGAAAAAAATTCATTATTCATCAAAAATGTCCTTAATATTACTTATTTACAAAAGCAATTAGAAGCTTTTCTAATTAAGTAATGTCATAGTTTTATTGGATTTATTATTTTTCAATTCAGAGCAGATTTTCATTTAGTTGGGCACTAATTAGAAAAAAAGAAAGTGATTTACAATCTCCAAAGACTCCTACTTCTAACAAAAAAAAAAAAATTGTCAGGGAACAAAAAGGTTATGTGCGAAATTTCATGAAATTAAGTAAGGGGGGGGGGTAACAAATTAAAAAAAAATTTTTTTTTAAATAATTTCATTCATTTGTGAATAAGTCCTGAAAATTTCATTAAAATCGGACAATTATTTGATTTTTACAAGAATTTCCAAATTAATGTGTTTTTTTACGGAAAAAAGACGCTCCAAAAAACAATGTTAATCGTTGGAGTACGAGATGACGTAAAGAAAACAAGATTTTAACCAAAATTTCGAACGTATTAGAAAGGATTAAAAAATTTTCAAAAAATAATTAAAAAATACTTTGATCTTTCTTCTAAATAATAACATGAACATTTTGACGATAAAACTTGATTTTTGTTAAGTTTGTGGCCTTTTTTCCATTACGTTACGCTGTTTTTCCCGCGAATTACTGGAGGTACCTCTATTATTTAAAAACTATTCAGCAACTTTTACCGAAAATCTGCTTCGAATAGTAAAATAAAAAACAATAAAAGTATGACATTATTGAATTAAATCAGCTTTTAATTGCTTTAATAAATAATATAAATGTCAGACATTCAATATAGTCACTATAAGTAAGTCTGAAAAAAAATTTCGATTGATTATGAAATTTTTTTCATTGTTTTCTTTTGTTTGTTATTTTTTTAATTATAATCATTTATAAAGTTTCAAATATATTTTTTAAAAATTTCCAATTCTTGTAGACAGGTTAGTGAAGATTATTTACTAATCGAAAATTGAAAAGTAGAATACAAATAAATTTTTAAAAATAACTTTCAATTTTTTGTGTGTATTTGAAGTTTTTTTTCTATGGTAACTTCTATGTGTAAAATAAATTAAAAGATTATGTATTTCAGGGTTTCTCTCATTTGTCGTAAAAAAAAAAAAAGTACAATTATGTCGCTTTTGATCGCCATACGCTTTTCATATCGTGATCTGTCGACACATTTCAATTATGATTAATTTTTTAGAAAGGTCAACTTTTTTATGTTTAAAAATAGTTTTATTCTAAATTTCAAACTAAAAATAAGTAATACTTGTGTAAATCAGATTAATTTGACATTAAATTTGCCAAAAATATCACAGATCACAGATTATTTTATTTTTGAAGGAATTTAAAATTAACTTTTTTTAAATAATCTCTCGACTCGATCGCTCAAAAATGGCCGAAAAATTTTAAAATTAAAAAATCACAAAATTTTAGATTCCAGTCAATATTGAAATACACTAGATTATTTTTTTACTTACTGGAAAAATTAAATTTAATGATTCAGCATTCAATTAAAACTAAAATAAAAGTTTCAAGAAAGCTTTTTTAATTTTTTAAAATTTAATTTAAAATTTAGACGTGGAAAATGAGTTCCTAATTTTGTGTGTGTGTGTTATTATGAAATAAATAAAAAAATTATTTAAAAAATAATTTTTCTTTTAATTCCCATTTATTTGGGCTATTATCATTGAAATAAAATTTAAATTTAAATTTAAATATTTAATAAATGATTTCAAATGCGTTTTTTGTGGATCTTTTAGGAAGTCCATGACTTTCCCTTTTCAGGATTAAAAAACTTACCTTTTCAGGGCGAATCTAAAAGATTTTCATTTTCATAGGAAAACAAACAGGATTAAAAGTTTCTCTTGTTGTTCGAATTGATAAACATCGACAATATTTGAAAATCAGGAAAACTTCAGATTTTGAAAAAAATTGCAATTAAAAATTAAAAATTATTTGAAAATAGATCGTATGAATTCGTGTAAAAAAAAAAAAATAACAAACAAAATGAAGAAATTACCAGAAAAGGTGTAACAGGAAAATGTGTTCCTTTCAAATAAATTGACCGGGTATAGACAGTTGATTTACTAAGCGCCACTGAGTTGTGGCACAAGGCCGAATGTGTTGCAGTACCCAGTGAGGATCGAACTCACTACTCAGTTATAATAGGTTCTGGCGAGACAAGCTTGTTAACCATTACACCACATCGGGGTGCTCATCCGAGTACAGACAGTATGTCACAATAATTGTAATAAATATCAATATTTTAATGTTTTTTTTCAGATTTTTTAATTTTTATAATTTTCTTATTTGATTGCCTTTTATGAAACTTCAAGGATTAATTTTATTTTTCATACGGCATTAAAAGTATGGAATGGGAATTCATAAAAACAAGTTAAATAATACATTTTCAGTTTAATTCATTTCTTTTTTTATGTTCTTAGCATAATGGCATATAATGAGATCGTGTTTTTAAAACTTTGTTTTTAAAAAAATGTATGCATTATTATCTGACTGATATTCTGCTCTTTAGTAAAATAAAAAACGCAATATGACATTATTTAATTAGTTTTTAACTGCTTTTAAAAATATATTAAGGGCATATAGTCACTTATAGTCGGAAGAAAAAATGGATGAATTAATTATGAATTTTTACAAGAATTGTGTACATTTCTTTTCTTTTTTTAAATATAATAATTCATAAAGTTTTAAACATATTTGTAAAATAAAATTCTTCAAAACCTTGTTGTGATTATTAAGTTATTAAGTGAAAAGAAGTTTTATCTAAATCGACTGATTGAATACGTTGGTTAATTAATTCTGTACTAACTTGACTCAAAGAGTTGTGAGTTCAAACCACGCTACAGCAGTGATGAACAAATAACTTTAAGTTAAGCTGAAGGGAAATAACTACATGGCTACCAGTAGTGGTATCACACATGGATGAGACTGAGAGTGATATACCCTAGTGATCGAAATAAATGTTTTGTTGATTGAAAAGTCAACTCAAAAAATTATTCACACCTGAAGAAGGCCGGAATGTACAATGGCGGAAACGTCGTAATAAATAGGCAATAAAAAAGAGGACAATAGTCCGAATAATGCAAATAATGTAAAATTAACAAAATTAATACAAATCATCGACTTAGTATTTTATTTTCTGTGTTAAATGAGGAGGTCACGTGTTTCACGGTTTTTCCACTTACAGGAAAAAGATTTTGGTTGGACAAATATATGTCCATTTTTGGTCAACTATACTTAGCTTGTTACTGTATCTGTCTGTCATTTCACGTGTAAGAATGATTAAAGGCCTTCGTTATTAAGAAATATTTTTATTCTAATTTTCATGATGACTAATTGGAGTAGATAGACTAAACTATCGCCCGGTTCACACTCCACCCACATCTATTGAATTGAACAGGTGAAGAGGCTCATCCCTTGATTCCTGTTTAGGATGCGGGTCCGGTTTTCTCTTTTCTAATCTCACTTTGTTTTGTTTTTGTATTTTTTTTTCTTCAATTGGAGTAGATAAACTATCGCCCGGTTCACACTCCACCCACATCTATTGAACAGGTGAAGAGGCTCATCCCTTGTTACCTGTTTAGGATGCAGTTTCCGGTTTTCTCTTTTCTAATCTTCTCCCTTTGTTTTTTTTGTTTTGTTTTGTTTTTTTTGTTTTGTTTTGTTTTTTTTTCAATTGGAGTAGATAGACTTGTGGGGTTTCATACATTGACACCCACACACACACACACACACACACGCTTGGTCACTCGCCGTCCACGTGATGACTGGTTCTCGCCAAAAACGATGCTAATAAAAACGGAAAACATCACGTGGTACACCAGTTAGGATTTCGTCCCGGGACAAGAGCAAACATGTTTTCCTAACTCACACAAACACATGTTTTCCTAGCAATTAGTGGCGCAAATTTTTTTTTATTTTTCTTCTCCTACATTAACACTATGCACATTAACTTTCATTCAAACAGGACTTTACATAAAATAACTTCCTACACATAAATCCACAATTTTTCCAACCTTCGTCAGTAGAAATCCACCGACTGCTACGTTCGCATGTAAGAGTCTCTCTCTCTACTCAACGCACACACAGACACAGAACTTTGTCTTCTGTCTGACTTTCTTCATCAAGGATTTGAACTTTGAACTCTTTACAATAATCTTAACAATTGTTACAAACCTTTCTTTCAGCTAGAGAAAAAACTTCATACATCTTATTTTGTTTCTACGAACAGACGAAGGGGAACGACTCTTTCCTTTTCACTTTCTTATGCATGCTCTCTCAACCTCATGTAACCTTTGTCAATACATTGTTTTTCTGGTTACTTTCGCCTTTTTGTTCTTTCTTAAATCCTGCTTTAAGATATGACCAAGGTTGCGTCGAGTCGACTCATAAACTTAAATTAGTAAGTGGACGCTCTGTCCACTACAGACTAAACTATCGCCCGGTTCACACTCCACCCACATCTATTGAACAGGTGAAGAGGCTCATCCCTTGTTTCCTGTTTAGGATGCGGTTTCCGGTTTTCTCTTTTCTAATCTTCTCACTCTTATGTAACTGCCTGTACATCAGTGGCGCTACCGCCATGCTTGGGGTGATGTGATTAAAATAAAAAAAAAAACAAAAAAAAACACGTAATACTTAACTTGAGTAAATCAGATTTAATTTTACTTTAAAATTGTTACTTTTCCAAAAAGTAACCCGTCACACTTTTTTTCAGGATTTTTAAAACTGAGAATTATTAACATTGGTTTACTAACTTTTCAAGAAGTTAAAATAGATGCAAAAAATTGATGAATTTTGAAAACTTGAAGAAAGTTTAGATTCAAAATACAATCAATATAATTTCTATTCAAAATTCACTAGAGTATTTTGATTACTGGAAATAATAAATTTGATTATTTTGCTTTCAAGTAACCCCAAAAAATGCAATCATCAAGAAAACTTTTTTTTTATTTTTAAAAATTCAATTTAAAACTTTGGCAACGTAAATGAGTGGCTGTACGTGTATTTAGGGTTAGGAAATATATTTCATTTCGTTTAACAATATCACTTGGCCTCATTAATGCAGGATTTTATTTTGGAAGATTTTCGTTTTTTTTTTCCTTAAGCGAATTGCTAACAATAATAATAAACAAAATCCCCCCGACTTTATTTAAAGGCACAAAATCGTGATAATTGTTAAATTTGATTCAAAACAATACTTTTTTAAGATACTTTTTTTTAAAACATCGATTGTCTTCGTCATTCGTGTTAACATTTCTACAGAATTGCTTCCCTTTGTAAGTATGGTGGCCCGTAATTAAAAAAAAAAAACGTCATTTATTACACGCATTATTTTTAAGTTTATTTACATTTTTTTTTACATTTATCTTTGCTTCTTAATCAAAACATTGAATCCTGAACACTTTTTATCACATGAAATGCTGCTTATAAATTATGAAAAATGCAAAACACTCAAGTAAGTACTATCTTTTGGTCTCAATGAATCATTTTCTGTAAATGTTTATAAGATTTAAGGAAATAAATTAAATTAAATAAATAAAAATATAAATAAAACTTTCACTGTGAAAAATTTAGATCTCTGCGGGTCTGTTGAAACATAATTCCTCATTTACAAAATTCAGAGATCAATTCATTTTCATTCACCACAAAGAGGAAAAAAATGACATCCAAAAATGGAAAAACTGAATGCAAATAGAAATTTTATTAAATGGCCAATACCCACTGCACTACAAAGCACATCAGTGAAATTACCCTTGGGAAAAGTACTAATCCATCTCTGCCCACCAGTTATGGGTTAAATAATAGGACAGAGTAAGTTCTAAAGCCTTGGTGAGCAAGCAATCTACCACAGAACATAATGGCAACATAAAGTATTCGAGGCTACAATCAATGCTGAAATAGTTCATCATCTCACTGTCCACAAACTGTTCTCCGACAGGCAATATGGATTCCACTTCGACAGGTCCACGGCCGACCTGCTAACAACTGTAACGGAGTACATGCTACAGGCCCTTGATGAGTCTGACGAGGCTCGCGTGGTTGCTCTGGACATCTCCAAGGCTTTTGACAGGGTTTGGCACCCTGGCCTCCTATGCAAACTACGCGGTTATGGTATTACTGGTCGCCTGCTTGACCTAATCCAATCTTTCTTAAATAACTGCAAAATGAAGGTTGTTCTGAATGGGCATGCCTCTTTGTCCTACAGCACGAATGCTGGTGTCCCACAGGGCTTTATCCTGGGCCCGATGCTCTTCCTTATTTTTATCAACGACCTCCCAGATGAGATCAAGTCCCAAGTAGGCATCTACGCAGATGACACTACAATATACTCCCGCTTCAGTAAGAAACCTGTCGTGGCGGACAGACATAATCTTGCTGCTGACCTTGAGCAGGATCTACACGCTGTGGTGAACTGGGGCAAGAAGTGGCTTGTCAACTTCAATTCCACTAAGACCAAGCTCTTGTCTGTCAACCATTACAGGCAACCTCTTCTGCCTCCCATAAGCATGGACCAGGTGATTCTCCCGGAGAGTAATACACTATGCCTCCTCGGACTTACCCTGTCCTCAGACCTTAAATGGAACCACTATATTGAATCCATAGCAAAATCTACTGCTAAGAAGGTTGGGTCACTATGTCAATCCAGGATGTTTTTTCCACCTGAATCCATCCTGCATATATACAAGTCAACCATCCGTCCGTGCATGGAGTACTGCTGCCTTTATGGTCAGGTGCCCCTGCCATTCTCCTCAGTGTTCTTGACAAGCTCCAAAGGAGAGTCTGTAATGTGATAGGTACTGATCTGGCGACTCGACTGCAGCCACTTTCCCATCGTCGAAATGTGGCCTCCCTTTGTCTCTTCTATAAATATTTTCATGGCTTCTGCTCGGATGAGCTTAAGTCACTGATACCTCCTCAACAGGTGTTTAACCGTGCAACCAGACTGGCAACTGGGTCCCACCCATTCACAGTCAGGTTAGCCAAATGCAGACGACAATTCTACTCCTGCAGCTTCCTCTCTCGCACTTCCCGCCTGTGGAACTCACTCCCGTATTCTTGCTTTCCTGACGGCTACAACCTCCAGAAATTTAAATGCAAAGTTAATACTCATCTACTAACCACTGGCCTCTAGCTCTCTCCCCTCCCCTGTATAACTTTCCCTTTCTCTCCTCCTATGTATCTGTCATCGCACCTTCTTTCTCAGCTTTCTATTGTTCCTTTCTAACTAGCTTGTACTCCTCACTCTTTTCTAATTAATCTTTTTACATTTATGTAACCCCCTGCACATCAGTGGTGTTTCCGCCTTGCTCGGGGTGAAATGATTAAAAAAAAAAAAATACTGTGGGATAATCTTCTGCACAGTCGGTTATGTCACTTTCGAGACATGATCGCCCAAAGCATGTATCACATGTGGCACGTAATTGATTAACTGACTAGACTGGCATCATTTTACAGGTGATTTGGCAAAATGTAGCTGTAAGTTCTATGTTAATAGTTTCTTCTTTGGAACTCTATTTTGGCTCCTGGCTTTCCAGTAAACTTTTATGAAATTACTTGTAGTAATAGATTAGCACATTTTACAACTGAAATGGCTAAATGTAACTGAAAGGTCTATGCTAATAGTTTCTTCATTGGAACTGTATTTTGGCTTCTGGCTTTCCAGTCAGACATTATTAAATTAAGTTCAGTAATAGATTAGCACATTTTACATTTACAAGTGAAATGGCTAAATTTAACTGTAAGTTCTATGCTAATAGTTTCTTCTTTGAAACACTATTTTGGCTTCTGGCTTTCCAGTAAGATGTTACGAAATTAAGTGCAGTAATAGATTAGCACATTTTACAAGTAAAATGGCTAAATATAACTTTATGTTCTAATAGTTTCTTCGGAACTGTATTGTGGCTTCTGGCTTTCCAGTAAAACGTTGCGAAATTACGTTCTGTGATAGATTAGCACAATTTACAAGTGAAATGATTAAATGTAACTGTAAGTTCTGTGCTAATAGTTTCTTCTTTGGAACTCTATTTTGGCTTTGGGCTTTCCAGTAAGACTTTATGAAAGCAAGTGCTGTCATAGATTAGCACATTTTACAAGTGAAATGGCTAAATATAACTGTAAGTTCTATGCGGATTTATGGCTGCCAACACAAAATGATATTTGGTACAAATTCCAGTGATCTTTGTCATAAATTCAATCATGTCAGCTCTTCCCTTTACCAAGTCTTTACCCATCTATTCATCTTGACTTGATGGCTGCCAAACCAAAATGATATTTGGTACAAATTCCAGTGATCTTTGTCATAAATTCAATCATGTCAACTCTTCCCTCTATCAAGTCTTTACCCATCTATTCATCCTGACTTGATGGCTGCCAAACCAAAATGATATTTGGTACAAATTCCATTGATCTTTGTAATAAATTCAATCATGTCAGCTCTTCCCTCTACCAAATGCTTACCCATCAATTCATTGGAGCAGCAGCCATGAAGGTTTTTATAGAAGAGACGCAGGGAAGCCACATTGTGCTGGTGAGAAAATGACTGTATCTGAGCTGCCATTTCAAGATTGATGACATTACTGATTCTCCGTTGGATTTTCTCAAAGACCCCTAGGTGGATAGCAGAAGCACCTGACCATATATGGCAGCCGTAATCAATGCAAAGATGGATGGTAGATTTATATATGTGCAGGAATATTCCAGACCTTACACAGAGAACCGACTTTCTTAGCAGCAGATTTAGCTATGGATTCTATATAGTCATTCCACTTGAGGTCTGTTCTGAGAGTTAACCCAAGGAGACAGTGTTTTGCTTTCAGTGAGACTAGCCTGATCCATGCTAATGGTGGGTAGAAGCATTTACTTGTGATGGTTAAAAAATAGCAGCTTCGTTTTGGAAGCATTAATATTCACAAGCCATTTCTTACCCCAGTCCGCCACGGATTGGAGGTCCTTTATATATTATATATATTTATATTATAGGTTCAACAATCAAGTTGAAATATTTTTTAACAAAGTGGACATCATCAAAAAGTAAAAACAAGTCAGTTTTAGTTATTTAACTTTTATTAAAAACAATGTCAAATATTTTGAGCTACTGAAAACATATTAACTTAAGCTATTGCCTTTTAAAAATGACACAGTGCTTCTAAAAAGTATATAAAAACATTACATTGTAAGGTCTGGAGAGATTAAATCTTAGAATTAAGAATTTTAAAGCATCAATGTGGGAATTTTTCATCTTACATTACTTACCATTGTTTTTAAAGAATTATGTGGTTCCAAAGGATTTCCGAATTGTTCAGGGTCCATTATATATTAAAGTACCATAGTGAACTGAAATCTCCGAATAATCATTTTTATGCTGGGGATGTGGAATAGTATTAACACACAAATTGGCCATGACTAAATGTAATTAAGAGGAATTTCTAACAAACTGAATGGAAAACATTTGCAATAAACAATAACAAAAGTAAAGAACAGAGCAAAATAAATATTAAGTAAATAATATATGCAAGACTTAAGTAGACAGAATTAAATATGATTGTGAATTCCCAAATGACCATCCGGGACCCACAAAGACAAAATAAAAATCCGACAAAAAGCGTTGCCAGAGTTGAAAAGGTATAAGCATAATTAGCACATCCCTTGACCTTGTCAAGCGATTAACTATGCGTGCCTCCTTTCCTTCTCATCTTCTTCACTGTCACTGAGCTACTTACCGACCAAAAAAGCGGATACATCAAAGACTTTCCAAACAGACACACACTCCCACATATACATACGCACAAACTCTCTTTTCAGCATTTACTGCTATAAACATTTTAACCTGCGTTGGACCCATCCTAAACACATTATTTTATTTGTAAAAACCGTAATTGATATATGTTTATATATAAAATGTTGTTTCTATACTCAATTTGATTTTCTTGTTTTATAACCACTATTATAACTTATAGTGGGCTATCTCCTAACAAGGCCAAATTCAGTTAATCTGCTTCAACATACAACTGCTTCAACATACAACTGTTTCACTAGAATGGATAAACCACTATAATGTCACAAACTAAGAATAGTACTAACATACAAATTGGCTATGATTAAATATAATTAAAAGAATTCTGAATAAACTGAATTGACAAAGTTTGAAATAAACAATAATAAAAGTAAAGAACAGAGCAAAGATAATATTAAGCAAATAATATAAGCAACATTTTCATTCAAGCCTGTTTTGAGATGTTAAATTTGTTCAAAATAAAATAAAGACTTCAAAAAAGGTTTTCATTATAAACCTTTGGTACCACAAATGTGAATGCCTCAGTTCTATTATCATTTCCAGCCTGTTTTGGGATTGTACATTTGTTCAAAACAAAATAAAAGGTTCAAGAAAGATTTTCATTATAAACTTTGGGTACCACAAATGCAAATGCCTCAGTTCTATTATCATTTCCAGCCTGTTTTAGGATTGTACATTTGTTCAAAATAAAATAAAAGGTTCAAGAAAGATTTTCATTATAAACCTTGGGTACCACAAATGCAAATGCCTCAGTTCTATTATCATTTCCAGCCTGTTTTGGGATTGTACATTTGTTCAAAATAAAATAAAAGGTTCAAGAAAGATTTTCATTATAAACCTTGGGTACCACAAATGCAAATGTTTTAGGATTGTACATTTGTTCAAAATAAAATAAAAAGGTTCAATAAAGATTTTCATTATAAACCTTGGGTACCACAAATGCAAATGCCTCAGTTCTATTATCATTTCCAGCCTGTTTTAGGATTGTACATTTGTTCAAAATAAAATAAAAGCTTCAAGAAAGATTTCCATTATAAATCTTGAGTACCACAAATGTAAATGTTTCAGTTCTATTATTATTTCCAGAATTTTGGGGGATTTTAACGAATGTCATTTGTTTCAATTTGGCATATTTTTCCTGTAATCAACATCTTGCCAATGATTTTATCAACTATATTCTTGCAGATAGAACCATGCAATTTTGAAATTTATTTGCAGTTCCAATGGTTCTCCTAATTTCTACCAAACAATATATACACATATTTTATCTTGCTATTAGTAAATATGTCAATCTTTCTTCTCTACTAGTATAATCTTTACAGAGAAGTACAAATTGGTTCAGTGTTGGAAGAATTTGAATGATTCCTTCATATTCGAGGTTGTTGAAAACATAGCAGGGTCAATGGTAACTTTCAAGATCTTCATTTTGTTTTGTTGAATTCAGTAAAAGCAATAAAGTTGTTGTCGACATAGTTACAAGTGTAAAAATGAGGGTCCAATCACAGTAAAAAAGGAAAAATTGAAAATAACCTGAAATATTATATCTATATCTAGAGATATTGATGTTTCCACTTTATTATTAATCAGAAATCAGCTCAATCCACAGATTTCCAATTGAAATGGTCTCTCTGCAGTGCATGTATTCTTGAGTTTTTTGAGAGTTGAATGCTCAAAACATTTAAATCCTCAGATCTGTGGGTAAATCTTGTTTCTTTCAAACACACTTCCTTAGCATTTGCATTTAGAGTTTTGCTTGTGTTTCAATGAATGGCTTTAATCATAATTAATTTTTCTTACTGGCAAATATCTGGTTTAAATTTTTTTCACTAGATTTCTCTCCAGATTGTATATACATGAGTTGTTTGAGATATGCATTAAGAGAAAAGTTGAATTCACAGATATCATAGTGAAAACATTTCTTTTCACAATGTGTTAATGTGTGCTTTTAAAAGATGCATTTTGGAAAAGTTTATATCCAGATTTAATAGTGGAATGATTTATCTTGAGTGTGAGTTAATATGTGTTGTGAGATGATTTGAATTCTGTTAACACAAAAATTCAGATTTTACGATGGAATGGTTACTATCCTGTGTGTGTATACACCATGTGCTTTGAGAGTTGACTACTGGCAACATTTAAATTAACAAATTTCATAGCGGAATGGTTTCTTTCCAGTGTGTGTTAATATGTAAGTTTTGAAATTTCCATTCAGGTAAAATTTCAATCCACAGAATTCACATTGTGTTTCAACATGATTCTTTTGAGACGTGAATTCTGGGAACACTTAAATGAACAAATTTTACAGTTGAATGGTTTTTCTCCAAGATGTTGTAACATGTGGTTTTGAGAGATGAATTGCAGGATGATTTAAATCCACCCCTATTAGTCTTTATTGTGTCTTAACATGTGTGATTTGAGACTTGATTTCCAGTAACTCTTAAATGTACATATTTCACAGTGGAATGGTTTCTCTCCAAAGTGTGTTAACATGTGTGTTTTGAGAGATAAATTACGTGAACATCGAAACTCACAGATTTCACAAAAGAATGGTTTCTCTCCAGTGTGTTTCCGCATGTGTTCTGTGAGATGTGCATTCTGATAACACTTAAAGCCACAAACTTCACAGTGGAATGGTTTCTCTCCAGTGTGTTTTAACATATGTGTTTTGAGAACTGACTTATGTGCACACTGAAATTCACAGAGTTCACAGTGGAATTGTTTCTCTCCAGTGTGTGTTAGCATGTGTGATTTGAGATATGCATTCTGGCGACACTTAAAGCCACAAATTTCACAATGGAATGGTTTCTCCACAGTGTGTATTAACATGTGTCTTTTCAGAGCTGAATTTTTAAAACACCGAAATCCGCAGACTTTACAGTGGAATTGTTTCTCTCCAGTGTGTGTTATCATATGTGATTTGAGATCTGAATTCCGGCGACACTTAAAGTCACAAATTTTACAGTGAAATGGTTTTTCTCCAGTGTGTTTCAACATGTGTATTTTGAATTCTGAATTTTGTGAAAACCGAAGTCCACAGATTTCACAGTGTAATGGTTTCTCTCCAGTGTGTGTTAACATGTGAGATTTGAGATTTGCATTCTGGCGACACTTAAAGCCACAAACTTCACACTGGAATGGTTTCTCTCCAGTGTGTGTTAACACGTGTAATTTAAGACATGAATTCTGGCTAAACTTTTTGCCACAAACTCCACAGGGGTACCGTCTCTCTCCTGTGTGTGATACCACATGCCTTTTGAGATTTGAACTATGTGAAAACTGAAATCCACAGATTTCACATTTGTATGGTTTCTCTCCAGTGTGTATTGACATGTGTGATTTCAGACTTCCCTTCACAGTGCACTTAAAACCACAAATATCACAGTGGAATGGTTTCTCTCCAGTGTGTTTTAACATGTGTGTTTTGAGAGTTGAATTACGTAAATACTGACGTCCACAAATTTCACAATGGAATGGTTTCTCTCCAGTGTGTTTTGACATTTGATTTCTAATAGATGAATTGAGTGAAAATTTAAATCCACGAATTTCACAGTGAGAGAATTCCTTCTTTCTCATGAATATTCATCATGGTTATAGATACTCTCAAAGATGCAAACTGAAAACAAGAAAGATATTAAGTGAGTAAATGGTCATGTATGTTTTCAAATACGTTTAAAAAGAAAAAATTACACTATCAAACAAAAATATGTAACTTGTTAATTTAAAGGGATTTCAACTTTTCGGTTTTTAATTTTAGCCAAATTTCTAAACACAAATTAAAGCAAAATGAATGATAAATGGAATATTGGTGTGAATGAAATGCAAATTAAGATTCAAGTCTTGTGTTATCATTTACTTGGCAACCCTCATTCATCATTAACTAACCAATCTTTGTATGAAGATGAAAAACCACTGCAAACATCTCCAATATCTTTTTGAAAATGTCACAGTAACAAAACAAAGTTGCTATCTATTAACCATCACAGACAATCACTCCTACCCCCCATTAGCATGGATCAGGCTCGTCTCCCTGAAAGCAAAACACTGACCCTCCTCAGCTTAACTCTCAAATTAAACCTCAAGTGGAATGACTATATAGAATTCATAGCTAAATCAGCTGATTAGAATGTCGATTCTCTGTGTAAGGCCAGGAAGCTTTTTCACCTGAAAGAATCTTCCACAAATATAATCCTACCATCCACCCGTGCATTGAATATTGCTGCCATATCTGGTCGGGTGCTTCTGCTATCCACCTAGGTATCCTTGACAAAATCCAACAGGGAATCTGTAATGTGATAGATTCCGACTTGGCAGCTTGGATACAGTCACTTTCTCACCGGCACAATATGGCTTCCCTGTGTCTCTTATACAAATACTTTCACGGCTTCTGCTCCGATGAACTTAGATCACTGGTGGCCCCCACATATAAATTTACTTGAGCCACAATTTTCAATTTTTTTTGTATGTGTTTGACATTTTTTTTGTATGGTAACTTCTACATGTAAATTAAAAGATGATGTATTTGAGGGTTACTCCTCTTCGCCGTAAAAAAAATTTGTACAATTATGTTACTTTTGACCGTCATACACTTTTCATATCTTGCAACACATTTCATGTTAGAAAAGTCAACTCTTATGTTTAAAAATAGTTTATTTCTAAGTTTCAGGTTAACGATAAGTAATACTTGTACTTGTGTAAATCAGATTAATTTGACATTACATTTGCCAAAAATAATATCACAGATTTATATTATATTTTTGCAAGAATTTAAAATGAACTTTTTTTTAATAATCTCTCGATTGCTCAAAAATTGCCAAAAAATTAAAAAATTAAAAAAATCACAAAATTCTTGATTCCAATCAATATTGAAATACACCAAATTATTTTACTTACTGGAAATGGTAAATTTAAATCATTCAGCCTTCAATTAAAACTAAAATAAAAGTTTAAGGAAAGTTTCTTTTTATTTTTTTAAATTCAATTTAAAATTTAGATGTGGAAAATGAGTTCCTAATTTTGTTTGTGTTATTATGACGAAATAAATGAAAAAAATAATTTATATATATATATATACATATATTTAAAGGTTTTCTTTTAATTCCCATTACTTTTGGTTTGGGCTATTATCGTTGAAATAAAATTCAAATTTAAATTTAGAGAAGACATTTTATAAATGATTTTAAATGCGTTTTTTGTGGATTTTAGGAAATCAGTGATGGTTCATCTAACTTACCTTTTCTTTTCATAGCGAATCTATAATATTTTCATAGATAAACAAGTTTCTCGACTTGATTTCTTTTTCAACAGCAACAATATTTGGTAATTATTAAAATTTCAGATTTTTGAAGAAATTGCAATTAAAAATGATGAATTGTTTGAAAATAGATCGCATGAATTCGTCTAAAAACAACAACAGAACAAAGAAATTAGCAGAAAAGGTGTGAAAGGAAAATTTGTTCCTTTCAAAAAAATTGTCCGGGTACAGACAGTTGATTTACTAAGCGCCGCTTACATGAGGCACAAGGCCGAATAAATTGGGGTACCCATTGAGGATCGAACTCACTACTCAGTTATAATAGGTTCTAGCGAGACAAGCTTGTTAACCATTACACCATGTCGGGTTGCTCGTCCGGGTACAGACAGTATGTCCCAACATAATTTAACAATTATCGATATTTTAAATGTTTCTTTAAGATTTTTATAATTTTCTTATTTGTTTGCCTTTTGATGAAACTTAAAGGATTAATTTTATTTTTATACGACATTAAAAGTATAAAATGGGAATTCATGAAACAAGTTAAAGTTTTCAGTTTAATAATTCATTTCTTTATGTTCTTTAGCACATGAGAAATGAGATCGTGTTTTTAATACTTTGTTTTTAAAGATGCATATTTTTATGCCTTATTTTTTGGACTGATATTCTGCTCTTTAGTAAAATAAAACTATGACATTATTTAATTTATATTTGATAGGTTTTTTTAACTGCTTTAAGGGCATCATTATAGTCACTTAGTAGGAAGAAATGGATGAATTATGAATTTTTACAAGAATTCTGTTCATTTCTTTCTTTTTTATTATAATTATTCATAAAGTTTTAAACATATTTATAAATTAACCAACGTTTATATCCATTGAGCCGATTTAAATAAATTTCTATTTCGCATTATAACTTAATAATAATCTCAACAAATTTTTTTAAAATTTTAGAAATAATTGACCCAAAGAGTTGTGAGTTCAGTACCACGCTACAGCAGTGATGAGCAAATAAAATTTTTAAAAAAAATTAAAATTTAAAGCCGAAGGGAGATAACTACATGGCTACCAGTAGTAGCATCACACATGGAATGAGAGTGATATACCCTAATGATCGAAATAAAAGTTTTGATTGAAAAATATTCAGTCAGTTAAGTGCCATACGTGAAACACGCTTGGGCGATCATGTCTCGAAAGAGACATGACTGACTGGGCAGAAGATTATCCCGCAGTAGTTGCCATTGCTTTCTGTGGTAGACTGGTTGCCAGCCAAAGATATAATTCAACCTGTCCTGTTATTTAACCCATTGAGGGAAGAGATGAACCTTTCCCAAGGGTATTTGCGCGTAAGTGAATGCAATGATTTAAACTGGAATTCGAAATCGGCTCCCTGATTTCTCGTTCCACGTCGATATCCACCGCACCACGGCGCGCATCCCGTTGTTGTTTTCGACTATGCTTCGCTCCAGCGGCGGAGTCCGCGTGCGGTGGTGTCGTCATTAGTCGTTAGCGTTGTCACCTCGCATCATCGGCGTCAGTGGTCTCAATAAATGAATTCTTTTTTTTTTTAAGTTACTAAGTTATTAAGACCAAAAATATGATTTGTTGGTAATTTTGTAATTCATTCTGGTAAATTTTGGTTTTAGGTCCCGAAGAGTTTTTATCCCTTCAGATTTTTCCAAAACAGCCTTTTTTCCGTGCAAATTTATATGCTGAACTGCAATCAACGAGTAGATATTGAAGAGATCTACCTTTTTTATGTTAACGACCAGAAAATAATCGAACTTCTCGCTCTTTTTGTCATCCAAAGGCATCACAATCAGAAGACATTCGCTGCTGAATCACTTTCAGCGTAGGAAGCAAATTTCGCCCTATTTAGTTCCTTTAATGAAAAGTCTATGAAGAAATTACTACACGATTTATTTTTTCGGTACTCAATTTCAGTAAAAGTTGCGTGTATTTGCATGTTTCCCCCCCCTTTTTTTGTTGGTAATTAAGTTAAGAAAGTTGCATGTACTTAATTTGAGAAGAAAGTTAACTTTCAAATAAATGAAAATAAGTGATAATTGTAGTTTTACTTAATTTTTTCAGACGAAAGTTAACTTTCTAATATATGAAAATATAGAATTTTTTTAAGAAAGTTAACTTAAATTCCAAATTGTTAGGTAGGTGATCCTTGTGACAAATTCAAGGTAACATGATGAAATCATGTCAGCTCTTCCCTCTACCAACTCCTCGTCCATCTACTCATTCTCCCTTGATGGCTGGCAACATGAAATGGAGTCTTCAAAATTTTAACACGCACATGTCTTTATTTCCACTTTCAAAGACTCGTTAAGCCTAAAACACTAATTTTGAAAATATCAAAAAAATATTAAATATAGATCTTTATTTGAAATATTTTACAGGAACTTCAAACTATGTGACTTTGTTAACATTAATAGAAACTGAAAAACATTATTTAGGTAAGAAAATCAGGTACTGAAAATTATAATTAAAAATAGGAAAACTTTTCAAAATAAAAAATAAATTAGAAATTATTCTGTTATGACTTCCAAACTCCTCATACGGTTTTTCAGGTCCTATGAGCCACTGCTGAAGGTGGTACTAGTCTTGAGCTCTGCAGCTTCTGTGGGGACGAGGCGTAGAAAATATTTATATTTATTTTTGAATATTATTGCTTTTAGTAGGTAAAAGCCTTTTACCTACCATCTGTAGGTTTATGTACCTGGGCATGTGGTTTGAAGGTTTCTTTCTCGACGTGATTGATTTGTCAAGATGGTGCCAGGTATGCTTGGATACAATTTGCTAGACATAAAAATGCTTTTCTATACATACATGTGCATATTTTTTATTACTTTTGCACTATCTATCATCTGTACGAATTCGGAGTAGGGGTAAATAACGCCCCTTCATGTCCCAGAGGTTGTGATCAAAATGTAGTATCTGTGCATTACTCGAATACTCACTTTCTACTCTCCGACCATCTCCAGCTGGGCATACACTTTGTTTCTCTTCTTAAATTTTCAGTGCAAATTTGGAAATTAATTCTGTTGCTGTTCTTAACAAGAGTTCTTTTCCTTACCAAGTTCAAATTCCAGTTGAATTTCCTGCATTCACTTACGCATAAATACCCTTAAAGGTAGGTACCTCCACTAATTCGCTGAAAAAAAAGAAACAGCAAAGTATGAAGAAAAAAGGCCTAAACTTAAGAAAAACGAAGTTGTATCGTTAAAATCTACAATGTTGTCAAAAGGATAGAGCTACGTTTTTTTTTAAATTTTTTAATTCTTAACACGTCGGAAAATTTTGTTAAAAATCTTGTTCTTCTTTCATCAGTGATTGACCCAATTTTTTACTACGGCAAATTTAATTACACAACTCATTTTTTTTTGTTGGTGAAAAACACGTAAATTTGGAAAATCTTGCAAAAATTAAATAATGGGCGGATTTTGATGAAAATTTCAGGACTTATTCACAAATGACGGAAACATTTTTGAAATAATCAGTTTTATAAAATCTTCATAAAAGTATTTTTGTTTTACATATGTTACCCCACCTCCAATTAATTTACAGAAATATTATCGAACTGTACAATTATTTTAAAAGAAAGTTTTATATTATTTTAATTTTTATTTTTCAGAAATCATTTTCAAATGTAAGGCTATAAACCTAAACCGACTAAAATTCTATGGACAATTGCTGAAAATATTAAATTTTAAAATTTACTATATCGTTAAAAATAATTAAAAAAAAACAAAAAAACAAAAAACGAAGCGTACAATTAAGCTACATACTATATGACTATTTTGGTTACCATACCTAGCTTTTTTTAACGACTTCCGTCTGTCATCTAAATTGAAAGCTTCAAGAAAGCTTTTTTTAAAATTCATAATACCTAAGTATGGAAAACGGGTGGAAGTAAATAAATTAATAAGAAAAATTTAGTTATCCCACTTTTTCACCATAATTCTACTTTTTTAAATGAATTTTGATTAATGAAAGAAGTTTTCTTGAAACTTTAATTTTTTTTTAGCTATAACTGAAAGCTAAATGATTGAATTTACTATTTCCAGTGAGCAAAATAATTCTTGCAAAATTTAGTAAACAACAACAATAATAATAATAATAAACAAAAATAAAATAAAAAAGTCCTTTAGTTTTATTGTCAAAATAAATTATCCTCTTCACATTTTAACGATAAAACTTTGGCTTTTTTAAGTTTGGCGCCTTTTTTTTTTTTTTTTTTTTTTAAGAAAAAAAAAGATATAAATCCCACCAACCTTACTTAAAAATACAAACAAAATGGATATATTACTAAGAAAAACACTCATAACAATTAAAAAAATATTACATAATTTATTTAAGTGCTAAAGAAAATTAAAAATTATATCATTGTTTTTCTTAAATTCTTTATAATCAACATTCTATGTGACTGAACGTGTTCAGGAACTATCTTCTGAAAAGTAATGATTGTTTTATTTTTAAAAAATGTTAATGATAACAAAATAAATTGAAAAATAATGAGTTTGAAAAATAAAATCTTTTTATAATTACAGGCCACCATACTTAGAAAAAGCAGTCATTCATTCACTTTAGTGTTGTTAACACGAATTTATGTCGCTGTCTGTCAGCCGAACAGACGTGAGCTAACAATGCTTTAAAAAATTGTTTTTAATGTTTCTGAAATAAAATATTAAAAAAGAAATGAATTAATAAAAATTCCTTGTCTATATAAACAAAAAGAAAATTAAAAGTTTAATTTGTTATTTAAAAATAAGAAAAATCTATCAGTGCTTAGTTTTGAGCAAGGAACTAATTTTCCAATTTCACCGTTTCTGGTATTTCCTTTGTTCTGTTCACTAACTGCATGTCGTCTGTTTTAATGAATCTTTTTTAATTGCTATTTCTTTAAAAATCGGCATTTTTCTTGGTTGCCAAATATTGTCAATGTTGAAAAAGAAATATCAAGTCGAACAAGAAGAGCATCTTAATCCTGTTTGTTTTTCTATGAAAAGCTTTTAGATTCGCCCTGAAAAGGTAAGTTAGACGAACCGTCACAAAGACAGACAACGAATCATTTATCAAATGTCTTCTGATAATTTAAATTTCGGTTTCATTTGAAAATCTTAAAGCTAATAATGTGAATTATGATAAAAACTTAATTTCTATTGAAATAATATTTAATGATTTTTAAAACATTGATACTTTTAATTTTTTTTTTATCCTTTTTTCTTTTTTAATCCAATCAACATAATTTCTGTTTGAAATAAACCAGAGAGTATTTTGCTTACTGGAAATAATAAATTGAATCAATTAGCTTTCAATTAAAACTAAAATAAAAGTTTAAAGATAACTATCCACATTTTTTTCGCGATTTAGTGGAGGTACTTATTTACCGTCATTTTGAGCGATCGACACACTTGTAAACAAAAATTCATTCTCGGTTTTGAAAATCTTGTAAAAATAAAAATTTAGGTACCTTTAATAATTCGCTAGAAAAACAGCATATCGTAATGAAAAAGGCCACAAACTTAACGAAAATAAAGTTTTGTCGTCAAAATGTTGATGTTATTATTAAGATGAAAGACCAAAGTGTTTTCTTAATTATTTTTGAAATCTTTTTTTAATCCTTTCTAACACGTTCGAAATTTTGGTTAAAATCTTGTTTTGTTTACGTCATTGCCTTCTCTAAATTTAACATTGCGCGTTTTTTCCGTAGAAAACACATATAGGTACCTCCACTAATTTTTCTATTTGGAAATTCAATAATCAATTTTTACAAAAATTGTTTTCATTTTTATTATTTTTTATTATAATAATTTATAAAGTTTCAAAAAAATTTTTAATTTCTTCCTAGATTAAATTAATGTATGAAGACTATATTTACTAAAAAATTGAAAAATTTAATACAAATAATTTAGCCAATGAATTTTTAAAATAATTAAAACATTTTACGGGTGGCCATACAAGTTATATATCATTAACAGGTCACGTGTTTCAAAGGTTGCACTCCATACATAAAAAAAAAAAGAAAACTGTATATAAACATTTTTGGCAGGGTACAATTCTTTCATTTCGCTTCTTATTTCCTATGCCCTTCATTTCAACATTCAACAAGCTTTGCAAATCATCCCTTCAAAATTTAAAGCCAGTTTTATACTTTAATTCCTAATTTTGTTAAAAAAAAAAGAGTAATTGTGAAATTCACAATTTATGGAGGTATCTGAAAAGAATATGAAAAATAGATATTAAAAATTAATAAATGCCATTACATTTCATAAATTATTGTGTTACCTCTGTCATGATATATAATTTCATTCTCGGTTATCAAATTGTAAAAAGTTTTAAAAGAAAGTTTTATATTATTTTAATTTGTATTTGTCATAAAACATCTTCAAACATAAAGCTAAACTAACTAAAATTCTATAAAATATTGGATAAGTGGTGAAAATATTGTGTTAAGTTTTTAATTTTAACATACAGATAAAAATAAAAAGAATGCAGCATACGATTAAGAATATGTCAAATTTGCCTTCCATACTTAGCATTTTTTTGACAGCTTGCATTGATCACGTCAATTATTGCTTCTGATAAGATGATGATAACTCCGATAACAAGGCTACCATAATTAAGAAATGCTTTTATAGTAGATTTCAGACAGTAAGCAATTAATGCTTGTTTAAAATCAGATTAATGTAAGTTTAAATTTGCTAATTTGAGTAAAATAATGTCAGTGAGGTGTATTTTATTTTTGGAAGATTTTTTAAAACTGAGAATTGGCTTCTGTTTACAAAATGTGTTAATCAATGTAAAATAGCTGAAAAATTAAAATTTTTTAAAATAAAAAAAATTTTAGATTCTCGTCAGTATAATTTCAGTTTGCAATACACCAGAGTATTTTGCTCACTGGAATTAGTAAAGTTAATCTCTTGGCTAATTAAGGCTAAAATTAAAACTTAAATTTTTAAAAGTTCAATTTAAATTTAGGTATCGAAAATGAGTAGAGGTACCTACCTCAGTTTAAATTCATGTACCTCCACTCAATAAATAAAAAATAAAAGTATAATGCTTTCTTTTAAAATAATTTTACAATTTAATAACAAAGAATGAAAATGGAATAACCGAACTCACTCAAGTTATGAAATGTTATGCTGTTTATTAATTAATATTTTTAATATTTTTTGTTGGGATAATTATAATGACGTCTGTTTTATTTAAAACTATTAATTTACTAGCAGTATAGCCCAGCGTTGCTCAGGTGTAATGAAAGCTTTAAAACTAATCCATGGTCCTGGAGCTCAGACTCAGCCTAAAGAATATTTGTGTGAAGTTTGGTGAGAATTGGATAAAAATTGTGGATTTGTATAAAGGACATACAGACAAATATACAGACACACAAACATCTTGCATTTTATATATATATATTATCAATTTTTCTGCACTATTGTAAGAACTGCAACTTTGAAACTTCTGAATATTGTTTCTCATGTCTTTGTCTATGAGTGTATCAAATTTGATTAAAATCGGACCACTCCTTCTATAAGCAGATTTTTTCGATTATCAATTTTCGATATTTATCAAGGGTACCTCGACACAAAACCTAGCTAAGAACACTCACAAATGCTTATAGTACAACTCTGTAAAATTGGTTCAGTCAATTCGGAGTCTATAGGTAACGGACACACACACACACAGAGACAAAGTTCCATTTATAAATAAGTTTAGATTTATTATAGGGTAAATACATACATTCTGATCTCTTCAAATCACATTGAACAAGACCTAGAGAGATAAAAAGGTGCTACATTCTATTGTATAGCAGCTGTTTACAAATCTGTTGTAAATCTCACTAGTTACGGACAGGACAGGAGAGTGCTGAGTGTCATCAGTCATTTTGACTTTCGTTACCCTTACAAGGAAGACTTTGCTTGTAAGCAACGTCAGAAATTTTATTACAAGCCTTGAAATCATCCTTTCTTTCCCCCCTCCCTACTTATTGGTGAGATAATCTCAACAATATATATATATATATATATATATATGTATGTGTTTGAAGAGAAAAGACATTTATAAATATTTTTTGGCTCTGAAAAGTGCTGTTTCTATTTCATTTCTTCAACCATCCTCATTGCTGGGCTACTTTTCCAGATACATGTCCTGCGTCACGTAGTCATCACAAGCTTTGTGTAGAAGGTACTCATTCGTGGCCCCAATAACATTTTCCTCATGATATCCAGTATCTACATCTCCTTAACAGTGTCTTCTTCTTTAAATAGCAACTACAAGTTGACATTGCTTCACTCTTGGCAAAAAGTCCCTTGAGTTTCTGGCAAGCATCAAAAATTGGAAAGTAAGTTGTGCCAAGATGGAAAATTATATGTAGCCAATTCCCTGGGAATCTATGAATTTAGAACAATGGAAGCCCTTGCTGTTAAAAAAGGGGCTTCATTGTGTTCGCTGTACCTGAGGGAATTCATGGCTACAGTAATTTGCCATGCTAGGCACTCACATTGTCAGTTCCCATTGTGCATGTCTCACATTCCCTCAAGACCTTCCGTGTCTTCAGTAAGATGGATTCTAATGGGTGCAAATTGCAGTGGAATTATCTTATTTCCATGTTTCACTCTCTTTTTAGTAGCTTTACTGTCATGTGGTTGACTGAAGCCAAGTCCATAGGACGGTTTTTAATTTTCGAATGTACTTGCAGTTCCCTCAGGATCTTCCTCGTCTTCAGTGAGATAGATTCTAGTGGATGTAAATTACACTGAAATTCTCTGATTTCAGTGCTCCACTCTTTTTTAAGTGCACTGTTGCATGATTGATGGAAGCCCAATCTGTAGGGCAGTGTTTTATTTTTGGAATTATTTGCTGCAAACTGTCACCAACAAATTAAGCCTACTTTTGCCAAGTTGTTAATGCAGTCAGTAATATGCCATTTGTAGTCCTGCCCATTCCCTCCCAGAAGATGTTTCTGTGACACAAGATGTGATGATGATGGTGTTGTCAACAGCACACAGTTTATATGTATTCCATCCTGTGTTATTGAAGCAAATACTAAAGTGCAGTTTTCTGCACGTTTTACTGCAGTTAATGTCTTTATGCCAGAGAAGAAGCCAAGCTCCACTACCATTTTATATACAGTTGCATGTTTTGCAGGGGGTTACCTAGGAGGAAAGTTTTGAGAAAGAGTGACAGATTATAGGGGGTGTCAGGAAGTGGGTAAGAGAAGGATGAAAATACTGATGAGAGTGGATGGAGAAAGGAGCATGAGAGAGAGGATGCAGGTTAGTGAGATAGGAGATGACTGTATTCTAGAATTGGTGTGTGTGTATATATATATATATATATATATATATATATATATATATACAATAAACTAAATCTAAAAGAGAGCCAAATGTTACTGATTGGTTAGTGCTATTTTTTTTCTGACTTTGGTCTTGATTCGTGCTACTGTATTGTTGGTATGTATAGTAATATATATATATATATATATATATATATATACATTAATCATATCGCCCTAAGCAAGACATTTTACTACCACTGTTTTGCAGGGGGTTACATAGGAGGAAGGTTATGAGAAAGAGTGACAGGTTATCGAAGAGTGTCAGAAAGTGGGTAAGAGAAAGATGAGAATACTGATGAGAGTGGAGTGGATGGAGAAAGGAGCATGAGAGAGAGAGGATACAAGTCAGCAAGATAGAAGATGACTATATATATTATATCACCCCAAGCAAGGCATTTTACTGCCACTGGTGTGCAGGATGTTACACTAGGAGGAAAATTATGAGAAAAAGTGACAGGTTATAGGGCATGTCAGGAAGTGCATAAGAGAAGGTTGAGAATACAGATGAGTGGAATGGATGGAGAAAGAAGCATGAGTGAGAGGATGCAGGTTAGTGAGATAGGAGATGACTATTGACTTTACATTTGAATTCTTGGAGATTGTAGCTGTCGGGGAAGCAATTAAATGGAATGGAATAGAATTCCACAGACAGGAAGGGTGAGAAAAGAAGCTTCTGGAGTAGAATTTGTGTTTACAATTTATTGGTTTCACAGTAAAAGGGTGGGACCTAGTTGCTAATCTTGTGGCTTGAGTAAATTCATATATAGAGGGAACCAGTGAGCTAAGTTCCTCAGAGCTAAGCCATAAAAGTATTTGTAGAAGAGACACAGGAAAGCCACATTGCACCAGTGAGAAAGTGACTGTATCTGAGCTGCCAAGTCAGGATCTATCACATTACAAATTCTCTGTTGGATTTTGTCAAGGACACATAGGTAGATAGCAAAAGCACCCAACCAGATATAGCAGCAGTATTCAATTTTAACCTTAGATATTAGAAATTAGTGGAGGTACATACATAGGTACCTGATAACATAGGTACCTGATACCTAAGTTTAGTAACAATTGGAAAAGCTTTCCTTTTTTTTACTTTTAGTTTTCAATTAAATTGAACAAAAGCAAAAGGCAATTTAGGAAAAGCTAATAAATATTTTGCATTTTTAGGGCGTGTTTTTTGGTTTTGTCTTTTTGATTTCAAGAGCTTTTGCTAATCCTCCTATTGAAATTATAGATTTTTATTCTGTTAAATTTTTAAAAAAATTTTTTTTCAATCGTGAATGAAAGTTAAAAAAAAAAAAAAAAAAAAAGAGAAAAGCTTTTCCAATTATTTTTAACCTTTGGTATCAGAAATGTTTGGAGGTACCTACTGAGGTACCTCCACTCATTTTTGATATCTAAATTTAAATTGAATTTTTTAAAAATAAAAGGTTTTCTTGAAGCTTTAATTTTAGCTTTAATTGAAAGCCAAGAGATTAAATTTACTAATTCTAGTAAGCAAAATACACTGGTGTAATTTGAACAGAAATTATATTGATTGGAAATTAAAATGTTTTTTAAAACAAAAAATTTTAATTTTTTGGCCATTTTTCATTGATCAACACGTTTTGTAAACAGAAGCCAATTCTAAGTTTTAAAAAACCTTGCAAAAATAAAGTATACCTTGTTGACACATTATTTAAATTAGCAAATTTTTCAGTTGTGACGGTACCTCCACTAAATCGCTGAAAAACAGCATAGTATGATTAAAAAAGTCCCAAGTTTAATAAAAATGAACTTTTCCATAAGAGGAAAGATCAAAGTATTTCTTAATTATTTTGTTTTAATTTTTTAATCCCTTCTAACACGTTTGAAATTTTAGTAAAAAATTCTGTTTTCATTTTAGTTAGTGGGCAACCAAATTGTTACAAAAGTTTTAAATGGAAAATGTAATATTACATAACTCTTTTTTTTTCAGTGACAATGACATTAATTTGAAAATTATTGCAAAAGTCAAATTTAAATGAAACTTTATTTTTATTCAGAAATTAATAAAATTATTTTTGAAATTATTTTTTAAAAATATAGTTTAAGGAAAAATATAGTTTAAGGAAAAATATTTTTTCTAATAGTAATGAAATTTTAAAAGGTTGTTTTCATTTTTTTAATTATAATAATTTATAAAGTTTGAAAAATATTTTTAAAATAAGATTTGTTGGGGTTATTTTATAAATTTATTAAGCGAAGAATGCATTCATTAATCAAAAAATTAAAATGTTTAATACAAATCATCATCCCTTTGTATTTTTAAAATAATTTCTAATATTTTTTTGTGTGTTTCTTGTTCTTTTTTGGCTAGTAAAATTCTTCGCTTAATAAATTTATAAAATAACCCCAACAAATCTTATTTTAAAAATATTTAATGAAAACAACCTTTTAAAATTCAAATGCATTACACAGTTTATTCTGGTTCAAAACAATTGTACAATGCAAATTGTCAGCATGTAAAAGGAAAATTTAATTTTGGCAGGGATTTTGAAACTAGAGCATTAGGATTTTGTTCTTAATTTTAACTAAATTTCTCAATACAAATCAAGGCAAAAAGAATGATAAATTAGCATCTAATTCAGATGCATTACAAAGTTTATTCTGATTCAAAACAATTGTACAATGTAAATTGTCAGCAAGTAAAATGAGAATTATTTTGGCAGGGATTTAAAAACTAGAGCATTAGGATTTTGTTTGTAATTTTAACTAAATTTCTCAATCCAAATCCAGGCAAAAAGAATGATAAATTAGCATCTGATTCAGATGCATTACAAAGTTTATTCTGATTCAAAACAATTGTACAATGTAAATTGTCAGCAAGTAAAATGAGAATTATTTTGGCAGGGATTTAAAAACTAGAGCATTAGGATTTTGTTTGTAATTTTAACTAAATTTCTCAATCCAAATCCAGGCAAAAAGAATGATAAATTAGCATCTGATTCAGATGCATTACAAAGTTTATTCTGATTCAAAACAATTGTACAATGTAAATTGTCAGCAAGTAAAATGAGAATTATTTTGGCAGAGATTTAAAAACTAGAGCATTAGGATTTTGTTTTTAATTTTAACTAAATTTCTCAATCCAAATCCAGGCAAAAAGAATGATAAATTAGCATCTGATTCAGATGCATTACAAAGTTTATTCTGATTCAAAACAATTGTACAATGTAAATTGTCAGCAAGTAAAATGAGAATTATTTTGGCAGAGATTTAAAAACTAGAGCATTAGGATTTTGTTTGTAATTTTAACTAAATTTCTCAATCCAAATCCAGGCAAAAAGAATGATAAATTAGCATCTGATTCAGATGCATTACAAAGTTTATTCTGATTCAAAACAATTGTACAATGTAAATTGTCAGCAAGTAAAATGAGAATTATTTTGGCAGAGATTTAAAAACTAGAGCATTAGGATTTTGTTTTTAATTTTAACTAAATTTCTCAATCCAAATCCAGGCAAAAAGAATGATAAATTAGCATCTGATTCAGATGCATTACAAAGTTTATTCTGATTCAAAACAATTGTACAATGTAAATTGTCAGCAAGTAAAATGAGAATTATTTTGGCAGAGATTTAAAAACTAGAGCATTAGGATTTTGTTTGTAATTTTAACTAAATTTCTCAATCCAAATCCAGGCAAAAAGAATGATAAATTAGCATCTGATTCAGATGCATTACAAAGTTTATTCTGATTCAAAACAATTGTACAATGTAAATTGTCAGCAAGTAAAATGAGAATTATTTTGGCAGAGATTTAAAAACTAGAGCATTAGGATTTTGTTTGTAATTTTAACTAAATTTCTCAATCCAAATCCAGGCAAAAAGAATGATAAATTAGCATCTGATTCAGATGCATTACAAAGTTTATTCTGATTCAAAACAATTGTACAATGTAAATTGTCAGCAAGTAAAATGAGAATTATTTTGGCAGAGATTTAAAAACTAGAGCATTAGGATTTTGTTTTTAATTTTAACTAAATTTCTCAATCCAAATCCAGGCAAAAAGAATGATAAATTAGCATCTGATTCAGATGCATTACAAAGTTTATTCTGATTCAAAACAATTGTACAATGTAAATTGTCAGCAGGTAAAATAAGAAACTATTTGATTTTATTCTTGCTGGCATGTGAAACTCGAGTGGATTTACTATCAGATTATTATTAAATCCTGTATCTGTGGACAAGTATGTGCAAGTGTTGGATTGGGTAATTGCTGCATGAAAATTTCAACAACTATATTCTTGCAGATAAATTGTATATTTCTGTGTGATATGTAGTGAAATGGTGTATTTTTTGTTTTTTGAACATATTTTAAAAAATACTTGAAAATGTTCTTAAAATATTTGAAAATGTTTTTGTTTTCAGTTTGCATCTTTGATAGTACCTGTAATTGTGATGAATATTCCTGAGAAAGAAAGAATTTTCCCACTGAAATTCAAGAATTGGTAGTCCACACAGAAAAGACATAACAGAACATGCATAACAGATAAATCATTTTATCTGAACTCTGAACTTAAATCTCAAACAAACATAAAAGAACAACTGGCAATAAACATTTCCACTCTTAAATTTAAATTTACCCTGAATTTTAGTGATATAAATTTAAACTATTCCACTGTGATATCTGTGGATTTAAATTTTACCTTAATTCATCTATCAGAAAACAAATGTATTTCTTTTGTTTTTGAACATGTTTAAAAAATGCATGAAAATTTACTCAATATATTTTCTGTTTGAGAGTATTTGTAATCGTAATATTTCTGAGAAGGAATTCTCTCACTCACACATGAGTGACACAACAGAAATTCATAAAGGATAAATTGTTTCCTTTGAAATCTGGGTTTTACATTCTCTATAAACGTAAATCTCAAAAATATACCCTGGCAAGAAACATTACCACTGTTAAATTTGTGGAGTAATTTTTCCCTGAAGTTTTGTGATACAAATTTAAACCAATCCACTGTTAAATCTGTGGATTTTAATTTTCCCTCAGTTCATTTATCAGGAAAAAAATGTTGAAGCACACTAGAGAGAAATCATTCCACTGTCAAATTTGTGAATTTCGGTGTTCATATAATTCATCTCTCAAAACACACATGTTAACGCACACTGGAGAGAAACCATTCCACTGTGAAATTTGTGGATTTAAGTGTCGCCAGAGAGGAAATCTAAAATCACACATGTTAACACACACTGGAGAGAAACCATTCCACTGTGAAATCTGTGGATTTTGGTTTTCACATAATTCATCTCTCAAATCCCACATGTTAACACACGCTGAAGAGAAACAATTCCACTGTGAAATTTGTGGGTTTAAGTGCCGCAAGAATGCATATCTCAAATCACACATGTTAAGACACACTGGAGAGAAACCATTCCACTGTGAAATTTGTGAATTTAAGTGTCGCCAGAAAGGAAATCTCAAATCACACATGTTAACACACACTGGGGAGAAACCATTCCACTGTGAAATTTGTGGCTGTAAGTGTCGCCGGAATACAGATCTCAAATCACACATGTTAACACACACTGGAGAGAAGCCATTCCACTGTGAAATTTGTGGATTGAAATTTGCTCAAAGTTCAACTGTTAAAAAACATATGTTAACACACACTGGAGAGAAATCATTCCATTGTGAAATCTGTGCATTTAAGACTGCTAGGAAATCAAGTCTCAGAAATCATATGTTAACACACAATAGAGAGAAACGTTTCCAATGTGATATCTGTGGAATGAAATTATCTCGCAATTCATCTCTTAAAAAACACAAGTTACAACACCTTGGAGAGAAACCATTCCACTGTGAAATTTGTGGATATAAATGTTCCCAGAATTCTGCTCTGAAAACACACATGTTAAAACACACTGGAGAGAGACGTTTCCATTGTGAATTCTGTGGATTGAAATTTACTCTGAGTGGACATCTTAAAAATCACAAGTTAACACACACTGGAGAAAAACCTTTCCACTGTGATATTTGTGAATTTAAGTGTTCCCGTAATGCAATTCTCAAAGCTCACATGTTAAAACATACTGGCGAGAAACCATTCCACTGTGAAACCTGTGGATTTCAGTGTTACCAAAATTCAAATCTCAAAAGGCACATGTTAACTCACACGGGAATTAAACTTTTTCATTGTGAAATTTGTGGATTGAAATTTTCCCGGAATGGAACTCTCAAAACTCACATATTAACACACACTGGAGAGAAACCATTTCACTGTGAAATTTGTGGATTTAAATGTTGCCAAAATTCAACTCTCAAAATGCACATGTATACACACACAGGGGAAAAACCATTCCTTTGTGAAATCTGTGGATTTCAATGTTCGCAGAGATCAAATCTCAAAACACACATGGTAACTCACACTCAAGATAAATAATTTCACTGTTAAATCTGTGGATTTAATTCTTCTGAAATTACATCTCTCAAAAAGCACATGTTAACACACAGTGGAGAGAAATGCTTCCACTATGAAACCTTTGGATTCAACTTTAAATACACATGTCAAATCTCATGTATTCGAGCCAGGGTGGCTATAATTATCTATCATCTGTAATCCAACATATTCCATTATCAGTTGAACAACGTATTAACATTCTTCTAACAAAGAAATTTCTGAAAATCATAAAACTTTGATAAAGTTCTAAAGGATAGCGGGTTTAGATCTTCTGAAATTAGATTTAGAAGATTATAGTTTCAGAAAAAAACAAAAGCAGGAAGATCATATAGTACAATCATCCATTCCATCTATTTGGACATAAAATTATTTAAATTTAACTGATAAACATTTTCCTGAAAATAATCCTTTAAGTAAAAGTTTTAATTAGAACAGTCTAAAACTAAATTATTAGTTGCACTAAATAACGAATTCATATAATAATAATAATAAGCACAATTGTAATGCTGATCTTAATTTATCCCACAGAAATAACCTATGCAATTTCAGAAATCCTGACCCATGCACTTTATTTAACAAGTGTTTAACAAAATCCCTTGTATTTGTCCATATTTCTGAGATGAGGTAGTATTTACATTAACTGGACTATTGTCCTCATCTTTGCTGCCAGTTGTACAACGTTTTGGCCGTTGTACACTCCGGCCTTCTTCAGGTGCTAGAAATTTTGAACAGAACCCTTTATTACAATCACTGGGGTATATCCACTCCATCCCTTGTATATAGCCTCTTCTGGTAGTCATGAGTTATCTTCTTCTAACCCTGTAAGTTACTTGTTCACCACTGCTGTACAACAGCAAAAATGTCGTACAAATGACAGTAAATATGAGGACAATAGTTCGATTAATGTAAATACTGTAAAATCCCTTGTGTATGTTCTATCTCATCAGTAGAAAATCTGAGAGTTACTAAAATTTATATTGGTAGTACATAGAATTAATTAAAAAAACGTTTATATAACCATCTCTCATCCTTCACTGATATAGACAAATGAAAAATGACTGCTTTCTAGAGATTTTTGGAAGTTTAAAGAGGAGAATAAAACACCTAAAGTTAAATGAAAAATTCTTAAACAAGCTAGAATCTCTAGATCAGTGAACAAACCATGCTTCCTCTGTCTGTAAGAGAAAAAGCAAATTATTAAGTATTTTAATATTAAATTAAAGATACTACAGTAAATTGTAAACATATTAAAGTATTAACTTTAAAATCATGCCAAAATCCTCAACCTTGCAATATTGTAATTTACTGTTGTAATCTTTAGCATTATTTCATTTATCCTTCTGAACATCTCATTTGTTTTTTTTCTTTACTTTTCAATTCCTTTGTCATGTAATTTTTCTTATATTTCTCTCCTTTTGTCTTTTTCTCTCTATTTTCTATTTTAATTTCTTATGCATTTCTTTTTCCTATTTCTTTTTCTTTCTTCGATTTATTTTTTAATTCTTTTTTCTACTTTCTTTTTACCTTGTATGAAAAATTTTTCAAAATCGGAAAGTGAAGTTGATACTTCATATAATAAATTTTCAAATAAAGCGTTTATTACCATCACTACTAACTACCTAATGAGACATTGTTTTCTAATGTCAAAACAAAATGTACAATTTTGTAGTAGTTATTTACATGTTCTAATGTAAAAATTAAATTATGTATATGTTAGTGCATATATATATATATAGTTTTTTTAATGCATTGATGTAACTATAAGTACACATATCTAAATAACAATAAACAAAATTAGTTATAAATGTATCCTTTTATAATTTATACCATAATACCGAAAATATCACCAAATCAAATAAGAAAATGAAATAATGAGTAAGTGAAGACATATAAATATTTACCTTCCTATTTAAGCATAAATAGAATTTTCTAAAAAAATAATTGAAAAACAAAATACACCTACATTTCCTAAACTTATGAAACTCTAGAAAATTAAAAAAATATTAAGAGTAAAAGACAGTCTGTGACACATCATATGTTAGTTTGCTATGATGACCTTTGACATTCAGAGGCAAAAGAGAGAAAAAGGTTATAAAAAGCAAAATAAAAAGATGAGCAATAGAAAAAAGAAATAACTACAACATTCTACACAAACACACACACACACACACAAAATGAATGAAAGTGTAGTAAGTAGGATTAAATTGTAGTAACTGTTCCAATAGCAGACAGCTGGCTCATGACTCCTGCCATATCCAGTATTGTCCAAGCATCCTTGCTAGCAGCAGCAATATGCATCATACTTTTCGTTTGAGAACAAAACTTTTCAACAATTCTTTTCAGGACAACAATGCTCAATGGCCACAAAACGTTTTGTCAGGTCAACGCCCTTCTCCCTTCTCCCTCTCTACATAAACATGCAGGGGTTTATTTTTGTTTTTGTCTTGTGCACTTTAACTTTATATTTGTCAATGTATTTTCTTTTACAAAAATAAACTTAGCAATGTATTTTTTTACACGAGTCTTCATTTTGTTTGTCTTTTTCCTTCAGTATTTATCTTTTTGTAGGCCAATATACCCCACCCACATCAAGACTACCTTTGTTATCACTCATTCTCTCTCATCACACACACACACACACACACACACACACACACATATATATATATATATATATATATATATATATACACACATATACATGAGAAACAGACTATGTTTTAATTTTGTTTACTTGTGACATTGATGAAACCTGGTTTACTATGCATAAATGTCATTTTTCATAAACTTGACGACGATTTATCAATCGCATGCAGTATATGTCGATGATAATTTCTTTTTAAGCATCAAAAAAACATTTTCTGTGTTGATATATTGATATATATACAGTGTTCTAATATACTGTCTATACCCAGACTATTTTTGGGAGAAAAGAGCAAATCTTTCTTTACACTGTTTCTGATCATTTTTTTTTCTTGTGTTCATAAATGACATAAGATTTCCAAATATTGTCAGTTTTGAGAAAGAAATATCAAGTCAGTCAACAAGAACAACTTAATTCTATTTGTTTTTCTGTGAAAAGTTTTTCGATTCTCCTTAAAAGGTAAGTTAGACAAATCATGGACTTACTAAAAAATCCCTCTTTATCCATGAAATTTCAAAAAATTAAATTCCATTTCGAAAATTTATTTTATTAGTTAAATGTAGGACTCAAAGGAGAATGTAAATCATCTATCGAAATTTCTTAGTATTATTTTTGAAAAAAAAAATGATATTTAGCTAGATAAGCTCCTTATATAATTACAAGGACGCTTTTAAAAATAAAAATAATAATGTCTAAAAAGTTGTAAGGGATTCTATTGAGTCCTATGTGTTGTGTTATTCTATCAACTCCGGTTATGATTCAAGGATTTATATCTAGCCTAAAGAATCTATAAGAAGTTGCTGACCAACTAAAACCTGAAAGAGAACCTCATGGAACTATATGGGTAAATACATATTTTTGACTCTTTCATTGACCATATTTAAAATTATTCTTTATATACTCATTTAGGGATTTCCAAAAAGTATAGCACTTAACTTCCTCACTAACTTAACTGGGTAAAGATACTGACCTTACCTTCCTCTTCTCTCCTCGTAACACTCGTCAGTAGTAAACTGTTTCTTGTTTTGAATACAACAAAAATTGTATATTTGTAAATATTTTATATGGTGTGTTTTGTAAATTAAATATTTGTCTGTGATTTATCTCTGAGTTTTGGTCAATCATTTTTTTTTTCCTTTTGTTACACTTAATATGTAACTATATATATATATATATATATATATATATATATATATATTATATATAGTTTTTGGTCATAATAAAATTAGACCAGTACATAGTTGTATTAAAAAGTGTTCAATACAATTATATTGTAGAATTTTTTAATGTTTTTCATTTGTAAACAAGTTATTAAGCAACCTAGGTTTCTACTATGTGGTGTCTTCAATTGATTTTCAATAACTGATTTTTATCATTTTTTTTTTTAAAGAACACTCATATAATGAGGATTTTTTTTTTTTAATGCACTATTTTCAAAATCAGAAGAAGTTATAATGTTTTCATCCATGGTTGTATGACTTTAATTGGTATTTTTGTGGCATGGTTATACTTAGTTATAATTTCTTTTCTTTCATTCAGTAATTCATTTTTGTTTGAGAATAATATAATAGCTAACTTTTCTTCCTTTAAAAAAATAATAAAAATCAATGATTGAAAATCGATTGAAGACCCCACATAGTAGAAACCTAGGTTACAAGTGAAAAACATTCAAAAGTCTACATATTTTGCCATCATTGCAAGGCTTGACTGTTTTCACTATACTTCACATTATATCTGGGTCTTTTCCATATTTTAATTTCAATTTTCACACATGGCTAGCCAATTTTGTATAATTATTTAAAGTTTTCTATTTTAAATTTAGACCTGTGATTAAACCATCTGGTCATAATATATATATTTCTCTATGCCCATTCCAGCATCCATGTCCACTGATATATGATTTAATTATAATATATTGACAAATCTGCTCTAGTTTCACATGCCATCCACAATAAAATATATCCTATTTTACAGTTGATTTCAAAGTTGTCCTTTTCCTAACCTAGAACTCTTCTTCATGATTTTGCCTTTCTCTACTTATGCCCATTCCAACACCCACACATCCATGTCCACTGATACATGATTTAATAATAATCTATTGGCAAATCTACTCTAGTTTCACATGCCATCCACAATAAAATATATCCTATTGTACAAATGATTTCAAAGTTGTTCTTTTCTTAACCTAGAACTCTTCTTCATGATTAGAAATAATTAAGGTTTTTTTTAAATATTTAAAACTACTTTGAGGTTTCCTTTTAATAATAACATAAACATTTTGATAGAGAAAGTTTGGTTTTATTAATAAAGTTTGGGGCCTTTTTTCTGCATTTTATGCTGTTTTTTGCCATTTCAAGGTGGTTCCTACGATGAAAACAAAATTCCTTTTCTAAGTTTTATAAAAAAGTAAATCATATAGTTAAAAGTTTATTTTCTTAATGAAAAATAAGAAAAACCTAACCTTGTGTCAAGAAAATCTCAACCCAAGGCAAAACATCTGTGAGCGTGCAGACCATGGAGATGAGCAAAACCTCAAAAGCAACTTAAGTTATGGAGAATAATATCTACTTCTGTGATGTAGTTTTTCCATCAGATAACTTTCGCAGTATAACATAGAAGCTGGAGTGATGAGCACAGCCTCAAATGCACCTTAAGTTGCAAAAGAAATATCTACTTCAGTGACGTAGCTTCTTTGTCAGATAACTTGCATAGTATTAAAAAGGTGGTGGTGGGGTCAAGAAAATAGAGGAAAATTTTCCTTTTTATTCACTTGTGATAATGCGTTATGAGAACTTGTAACTATAAAAAAAATTAGTAAAAATAAATAACTTTTAATGAACTAAAACCTTGGTCTCTGTGGTCATATTTGATACAGGCAAATATCTATATTTTATTTTGATATTGAAATTTCAGTTAAGTTTACATTTTATTTTATTTCTGCTTTACATGTTGATTTTGTCCAGTTTCGGACATTTTAAAATTTTTTTGCACTTTGGTTTTCTTTTATTTTTATTACCCTTACTAGTCTGAAGTTTATTTTTATTTGAATTTTAAAAAAAACAAAAAAAAATACTAATATTTCCTAATTCCCTAATGAGTCCTGCATTTAACTAATAAAACCAATTTTGTCTACAAATTTTAATTTCTTAAAATTTCATGAATTTATGTGGAGGGAGGGTCATAAACAAAGACAAAATATTTTTGCCAAAATTTTTTAAATGTAATAATTTAAAAAATAATTTCTTTTGTCTGTGAATAAGTCCTAAAAGTTTCACTACAATTCAACAATTATTTGATTTTTGCAAGATTTTTCAAAGTAATGTGTTTTTCATAGGGAAAAAAAAACTAAGTTACCTAATTTATTCATTGTAAACTCTCATAATGATTTGGTAATGAAAATCAGACCAAGATTTTTGCCCAAATTTTGAACACGTTAGAAAGGATTAAAAAAATTTTTAAATTTTATAAAATAATTAAAAACAAACTTTTTCCATCAAAATGTTTGTTATTATTAAAAGGAAAGAAAGTATTTCTTAATTATTTTTCAAAATTTCTTAATCATTTCTAACACATTCAAAATTTGGGTACAAAAATTTGTTTTTATTCTTGTGAGGAGGTAAACAAATCATTATGAGAATTTACAGTGGCAAATGTAATATTACATAACTCGGTTTTCTAGTAAAAAAACACATTACTTTGGAAATTCTAGCAAAAGTCAAATAATTGTTGAATTTTAATTAAACTTTCAGAACTTATTCACAAATGAATGAAATTATTTTTTTTAAATTCTTGGTAAAATATATATTTTTTTTATATCTGATATCCCCCCCCCCCCAACACTCCACATAAACTAGAATTATAACATTATTTAAATAGATAAGTTTTTAATTGCTTTCTGGAAATGGCTGGAAGTAGATGCCTTCTGGTCCTGGCTTGAGAGGGAAGAGCTAGAGTTCGAGATGGCTGGAGTTTCAGGTGCTAGAAACCTGGAGTTTGCTGGAATTATTGAAGCATCAAGAGTGAGAGGCCTTCTAGAGATGGCTGAAGTGAGAGGCCTTCTAGAGATGTCTGTAGCAGCAGGAGCCAGAGGCCTTCTGAAAATGGCTGAAGCTGCAGGGGTAGAGGCCTTTTAGAGATGGATGAAGCAGCAAAGGATGGAGTCCTTCTAGCAATGACTGAAGTGGCTGGGGCTAGATGTTTCTGAATATTTGAATATCAGGTTTCGAACAGCCTTTTTTCTTAACTGTAACTTTCTCATAGAGAGACAACTACAAAAAATAAGCTGCTGAAGTTCACTTTCCGTCACAGAATTCTTGGAGATTTAAGGAGGTTGTTAAATTATTCCAATTTTCTATACAATAAAACCAAAACAATTAAACAGAATAGCAAGAAAGTTGGTAATCATTTACATTTTCTTATTAAAAAATAAGATATATGGTTTTTAAGCACAACACATGCTAAGTCAAAAATAAACACAATTTTACACTTGAACAGCACAACTGAAAATGCATGTGCAACAGTTGTCTCTCTAACTAGCATTCAGTCTCTTTCTTCAGACATGTGCACACGTGCATAACAGTTAAACACTGCATGACTGAGACTGTGAAGCACACAATTCTGCACAAGGATTTGTGTCATTTTTTATGAACGTGTATATGCCTATGGCATTAAGGATTACATGATTTAAATGAATAAAGTAAGAGTTACAAAATACTATACTCAGGCAACAGATTATTTACAACAGTGAAACATTGCATTACTGGAACTGTGAACAGTTCCATACAAGGATTTACTTGTTATATCTCATGAACGAGGAGAAGCCGACTGGTGTTATGCTTAAGGATTACATAATGTAAAAGTATAAAGAAAAAATTAAAGAAAAAAAAGACTCATTATATTGAATGTTATGAATAATATTGAATAAAAATAGGGGGTGCTGCAGATCTGCAGTGCCTATACACATGCTGCTTTTTTCATTTTAAACTTAGGTATCGAAAATTTATGCCGAAATATTGGAGGTATATTATATGGATGATTGTAATTCTGCATAAACGAATTTTAGGAATATTGACTTTATTTTCTTCATTCATCGTTTATTATTGTTAACAATATTTACAAAAACTTACATAATGTTTTATATACCTAAAAAACAAAATAAAAATTGATTTAAAAAAAGTCTTGGTACAAGCTTGAATACTATAGACCTTTTTTTCAATTAATGTCAGTTTTATTGCATTTTTATTTGGCGATTCAGAGTAGAGATTTACGTGTAAGGAGTAGCAGCAGTTTGAAGAAAAAATTATGATTTACATTTTTCACTGAGTCCTGCTTTTAAGTAATAAAACACATTTTGTAATGAAAATTTAATTTTTCCAAATTTCATTAAGTTAATTAAGTTTGGGATAAAAAAAATATTTTTCCAAAATTTTGTAAACAAAAAAATAAAAAATAATTTCATTAATTTGTGTCCTGAAATTTTCATTAAAATTTGATGATTATTTGATTTTTCTAAGAATTTCCAAATCAAAGTATTTTTCCCTGTAAAAAAGTTTTCACAAAGCGACCAAAAATATTACGAAAAAAAAAAACGATTTTTAGATTTAATGTATCCGAAAGAATAAAAAAATTTAAAAAATCCTTTGGTCTTTCCTCTTAATAATAACAAACATTTTGACGATAAAACTTTGTTTTTATTAAATTTAGCACCTTTTTTCACCATGCGATGCTTTTTGTTAGCGAAAATTTGGATATAAATCTGTAATATTTGGTATCTTTGTGGGTATAATTGACAAAGAAGTGGATACAAATATTAGCGTTGAGAGGAATATTTTATTTTCTTATTTTTACATACTTTCATGCTAAGTGTCTGCTGGCAACAGAATACATGTTGCCTGCTTAGAAGCCAGAGAGGGACTGGCCAATCCTTTAGGTCAAGCATGGGTCAGGGAGATAGAGAGAGTAGGGGAAAGAGAAATAGTAGCAGAGAAAGAAAAGGGAATAGATTTGGGTATCTTAGTTCTTGGGAGTTATTTAGCGACAGAGAGGGGAAAAGAAACAATGTATTCTCTGCATGGTAGTAGTATCTGACCTGAGGTCATTTTGGTTCATTCCTACAAATCCCAACTTTGCTTTAAAGACGCAAACTTTAAAAAAAAATTTAAAATGTCTTTTTAAATCGTTGTTTTTCTTAAATTCTTTATAATCAACATTCCATGTGACAGAACGTGTTCCGGAAAAGTAATGAGTGTTCTATTTAAAATATGTTGATGATCAACAACAAAATTAATTGAAAAATAATTAGTTTGACAATAACTTTTTTCTTATTACGAGCCACCATACTTAGAAACGGAAGCCATTCAATCCACGAATTTGTGTCGCTGTCCGTCAGCCGAACAGACGTGAGCTTAACAATGCTTTAAAAATATGTTTTAATGTTTTGTTTCTTTTTTAATAAAATATAGCAATTATTAAGATTCTGTTCGTGTCTTTAAGTAATGCCATCTAATAGATGAGAAAATAAAAATGAATTAAACTCAACTAAGTATTTGTTGAGCAAAGAATTTAAATAAATCTCCTTTTTTTTACACCGTTTCTAATTCTTTTTTGTCATGAGACGATATGCGATCTGTTTTTAAATAATTCGTCTTTTTTTAATTGCAATAATTTTAAAAAGTCTCAAGTCTTCTTGATTGTCGATATTAAGAAAAATCAAGTCCTAAAAAGAAAACAAGAGAAACTTTAATCCTGTTTGTTTTTCTATGAAAAGCTTTTAGATTCGCCCTGAAAAGGTAAGTTAGACGAACCATCACGGATTTCCTAAAAAAACCTACAACAAAAGTATTTCAAATCATTTATTAAATACTTTTTTTTAATTTAATTTGCGGTTTCATTTGAAATATAAAAGCCTGAATTTAATGTGAATTAAAAGAAAAACATGATTTTTCGTTTATAAATAAGCATTTTTTTAAACGATAAACGCATTATTTAAAATTTCAGAACGTTAAAGATTTTAAAAATCGAAATGATTCTTGCAGAAATTCATTATTCATTAAAAAAAATAATGTCCATTAAAACTAAATAATTTTTAAACAATAATAGTTTAAACAAGAAATCTGAATGTTCCATTATTTATTTCCTGTGTCATTGACATTGATTGAAAGGTCGAGAAACGAAAATATAGTCTTCAAGGGACTTCGATTATGACATGTTAATCAAATTAGCCTTAAGTTACTGTTATAACCAAACATAACTGAACTCCCCACAATTTATAGATCAGAATGTGCAGAGCGGTTTAAAATACATCAAAGGATAAAAAATATATTTTTCTCTTATAATAAAAAATATTTATTATGCAGCAAAAATTTAAAAAAAATGTGTTAATTGGGTGTTTAAAGTTCATTGGAAAGTTGTTTTTTTTCCAGGAATAAGGAGTTAAATTTTCTAGAAAGTCTGTCTCCCGTTTCTTTTTTTTTTTTTTTTTTTTTTGTTTCTGCTGCTGACTAGTTGTAAGAAGAAATAAAATATTAAGGAGAAAGATAGTGATTTGGGTTGAGAAATTTTCCTGTCGTCTGCTTTTTGTAAGCCAGTGCAGACAACTTGCAGACAATTCGTTACATGAAGAAAAGGAGAGAGAATTAGAAAAATACTTGTCAGACGTCCAGTCAAGGCTTGCTACTATCTGAAGGGGAAAAGAAAACCTAAACAAAACAAAACACAAAAAAAAAAAAAACGTCTTGAGAACCCAGAAAAGGGTCAAATTTGAATTTCTGAGGGTGTCCTCTGATTTGTCAAAGATGCTGTATATTTCTTTTTGTTCTCCACTATGTCCGTAAACAGGGGAAAATGTGAGCTACTTCTTGTCCAATAATAAAGAATGGATTTATTATTGGCTAATTTAAAAATATAAGCGTTCTTATGATTCGTTCCTGAGAGGGTGTGTGTCAAGTCAAGTTTATGAAGAACTCCGACAGTCTGCTGAACAAATTACTTCTCTTTATTAAACATATTTTGCTATAATTTTTTTGTGAGTTGGTCCCTTTTAATATGAAGATAATCAATAATATGGATATTGTATAGGTTCTCTAAAATGAATGCTTTAGAGTCAGCAGACCTGAAGGAGACTAACACCACTACCACCACCTCTAAATTTGTTGTTTTTCATTTTTTTAAAACTTTTTTAGTCCAGTCTTATCGACTATTACATAAAGTTTCCGATTATAAAAAAAGTTTGGAAAAATTTCAATATTTAAACAATTTTAGGTGGGGGGCTCAGTTTCTCATACAACGTTATAGTAAATCGATCCTCCATTTTGGAACCACACGCGTTGGGGTCGCTTTGTTTTTTTGTTTTTTTTTAGGATGAATTGTTGCTCTTGTTTTTGTCTTTTTCAACTTTTCTTCAGTTCTTACGATGGCATCTTCCTCGAAAACTCCAAGAATGGCTTTATTCAAAGATTTCGCAAAGGAATCAGTTGTTAAATATTAAAAAACTTAATTTAAAGGTTGTATGAAAAATTGCCCCCACCCAAATTGCTTAAATGCTGAAATTTTTACAAATTTTTTTGTCAATCCGAAAGTTTAGGGTTTAATCCATAAGATTGCAAAGAAAAAAGTCAAAAAATTTGTCACCAAATTTACAGGTGGTTGTAATGTTGTGCCGGGGAGTGGTTCCAAAATGGAGGATCGATTTTTACTATAACGTATGAAAATCTGAGTACCACCTAAAATTGTTGAAATATTGAAATTTTTCCAAATTTTTTTTTTTTTTGTCAATCAGAAATTTTAGGGTGTAATTGATAAGACTGCACTGAAAAAAGTAAAAAAAAAAAAAAAAACCTTTAAAGGTGGTAGTAGTCTCTTTCAGGTTCGCCAGAGAGTCTTTTAGAGATAATTTTTAATATTTCAGATTTACCAATAAACATTTTCATCATCATTACTTATACAAAAAAAAACAAAAAACATTTCAACATTTATAAATTATTCTAATGAATCTTTTTTTAAAATAAAAAAAAGTATTCTAGTAAAAATTATTTTTAAAATAATATTCATTATTTTTTCCTGTTTTATTATTATTATTAGAAAACCTGGGTAAAAATGTGTTCTTTTTACATCTATTACCCCATGTTCTTACTTTCTAGAAATTTCATGAAATTAAATTCTGATCTCAAACTTTGCTTTTCTTAAAATTGGCCCTGAATATTAAGAAAAAACTATGACATTACTTAATTAGTTAGGCTTTTATAAATAATACATATTCACAACATTACATGACATTATCAGAAAATAAGATTGATGACTGACTATAATAAATTCAAAGTCAACTTCTGTAAAATTAGATTATGGAGAATATTTCCAACATTTTTAAAATTACTGTTACTCAAAAATTATATAAAATCATTTTCTTACATTTTAACTGATAAATTCTCCATCGGACAAGAATAACTCAATCCACACTTTATTACTGTTACTATTTGTTTAAAAAAAATCAATTTTTTTAATATTTTCATCTAGTAAATATTTTTTCAAATCAGATTATGTTCTAAATTGGCTAATAAACCTCAAATAAAGTTTCAAAAAAGTAAATTTTCTTTTTGGAAGATTATTTTTTAATAAAGAGAATTATATTGCAATGAAAAAGGACTCCAATCCATCTATATTAGTGGTGAAGTCCAGAAAATTCTATATCAATGGAACCCCACCAAAAAATGCAATATCTAAAGTTTAAAATGAATTTTTTAAAAGGAAAAAAGAATCTTTCTTGAAGCTTTTATTTTAGCTTTAATTTCAAGGTAATACATTATATTTAATATTGCCAATAATGAAAATACATTCCTGTTTCCTGTGTCTCAAAACCTAATTTAAATTGCCAGAAAGAATTTTTTTTTTTTTTAGTAAAATAGCTGATTAGCACCTTTTTTTGGTGGTGGCTGACAATGTCAGTCCACTTGTAGGTACATCCTGTAATATTATAGGCTACTAGTGAACTATAAAATCAGCAGACTAGTCTACCTAACTGTCAATACTACTGACAAAGTAATCGTGTTGAGGGAACAGTATACTCAAGAGCAATTAACATCCTCCCAGAAATTGTATGTCCCTTATTTTGAGATCTGCTAACTCTACTCACACCAAGAACAAAGGCACCTAATCTAGCTCTGTCAATATTCTGGTATACAATTAACACCTGAAATAATTCACTCACCTATGAGACAATTATCTAAAGAGAAACATGAAGTGGGGATACATTTAAAGCGCTGCACCCAACAGGAATTGTAAGATAATCAAAATCATCCTGGTTGTCACCCCTGAACAATGGCATGTCTGCAATATGAAAGAAAATAACATATTTTATCTCACACTAAAAACAATTCACAAAACAATAAGAGAAAAATTTTATCTGACTGAAGTAAAATAAAATAAATAAATAAAATACATGGAGGAAAACTGACAAACCAATGTTAACGATTATCAAAATAAAAAAAACAAAACAATAAAACACTCATAGGGTGACTGGAGAAAAATTAAAATCTGAACAAGAATTTATTAAAAATGTGAGTATATATATATATATATATATATATATATATATATATAGGATGTGCATTGTGGTGCATTGGATATTGACTCGGAACGAGTTCAAATTCCAGTTGAATTCATTGCATTCACTTACGTGCAAATACCTTTGGGAAAGGTATTAATCCGTCTCTTCCCTCCAATTATGGATTAAATAACAGGACAGATTGGGTTCTATAGCTATGGTTGGCAACCAGTCTACCACAGAAAGCAATGGCAACCTACTGCGGGATAATCAGTCAGTCACGTCTCTTTCAAGACATGATCGCCCAAGCATGTTTCACGTGTGGCACTAAACTGACTGACTGAGTATATATATAAAAAAATTTGAAGATAAGGCTTTTTGAGATGGATTGGATGGAGCAGTATAAATTATGAAACAGTCCAATCTGTTCATTGTGTCAGAGAGTTAATAGTTCTATTAACAAAACAGAAACTTTAGAAAAAAAAAACTGAAACTATATTTGACCAAAAGAAAAAAATAACAAGCGGTTTTTAAAAAGGAAACAAGTGTCCACTTTGTATCGTTAAAACAAACAAATAACGAGCTTGACAAACTTTAAAAAAATGGGTGTTTTGTCTGAAGTTAACTAAAGCAACTGGGCTTCACCTACAGTATAAATTGAAAAAAATCAAAAGGAATACATGTTTGCATTGATTTTCCATGGGTTTGAATGGGCCCTCAAAAATTATCATTGCCCACTTCCAGAGTGGGAAGGTTTTTGTGTAACTTAGCAGAGGTGGATATTTTCTAAAATTGACCTATGTGATTTGTATCTTCAGATTCAAGTAGATAATGAATGTTCAAGATTATTGATTTGGGAAATGTATAAATTCAATCATTTGCTGTTCAACATAAAGGTCATTCCAGCTATTTTTCAGCAGACCATGGGCATGATGCTGAGTGGATTTGACATTGCAGTCTCATGCCTTGATTATATTTTACTGAAAAGTGAAAACCCAGAAGAACATAGGGAAAATGTTTTTAAAGTTTTCAAAAGAATTTAGGACTATAGATTCAAGCTGAGGAATGAAAAATGTGAATTCTTTATGGACAAAATCAAATATTTGAGACAAATTGACAAAAATGGCAGGAAACCAGATCCAGCACAAGCTAGTAGTATAAAAGACATGCCTGTTCCTGAAAATGTCAGTTTCCTACAAAGTTTCCTGGGATTAGCAAGCTATTACAATGTTGTTGTGCCAAGCATGCATTGTTTGTGAGCTCCGTTAAATGAACTAATGAAGACTCTAAATGGGTCTGGACAACCGAATGACAGGAAACATTTAAAAAAGTAAAGAAAAGCTAATGTCAGACTTGTTTTTGTTACATTACGATCCAAAAATCATAGTAAGTATTGCTAGTGCATACAGTATAAAAGCCTGCATTATGCATAAATTTGAAGACGGCTCAATGAAACCTATTGCACATGCATCCAGGATGCTTCTTCCAGCAGAAAAAGTTATTCCATGATAGAAAAGGAAAGTTTACAGATTGTCTTTGTCCTTACAAAATTCCATAGATTCTTTCATAGAAGGTTTACCTTACAAACATTGTTAACTATGTATGGGTCAAAAAAGGACTACCAGCTCATACTGCTAACAGGTTACAGTAATGGGAACTATTCTCCCAAGTGGTCACCCATCTAAGTACTGACCAGACTCAAGGTTGCTTAACTTCAGTGATCGAGCGAGAACCGGTGTATTCAACGTGATATGGCTGTATGCGTTCAGTGATGGATGTGCATTGTGGTGTGGTGGATATTGGCTTGGAAAGAGAAACTGGTGAGCTGAGTTCAAATTCCAGTCAAGTACCCTGCATTCACTTCAGCACTGGTACTCTTGGGAAAGGTATTAATCCGTAACTTCCCTCCAGTTATGGGTTAAATAACAAAATGGGGCCTGGAGAATGGTCCACCGGTCCTCCAGTCCTCCAGGTTTGGGGGTTGGGTGCAGGGCTAACAATCCTGCTCTGTAAAAAACAGTTTGTTACAGAAACAGCAACAAAAAGTTGCTGCCATATGCACCATCTGGGTGTGATGGATAATGATGAATGGGAACCATTCTACTAAATTATGATTGTAAAATGGATTTCTTACCATCGAGTAAGTTAAGTCTTGTGGACAGATTGTCCAGATTTATTCCAAAAAAATAATGAACCTGTAGAAGACACAGTTATTGTTTCTCTACAATCAAAGGTAGAGTTTAAAACGGTACTGTGTAATACTGTGGTAACTTTGGAGAAATGAAAAAGAAAGTGTTGGAGGACAAATTCATTATGGAAATAAAGGAAATGCTAAAAAACAGGACTAAAACCAACTCCGAGGTTTATTCAGTGTGTGATAACATTCTCATGTATACCAAAAGCGGAGTGGTACATTTAGCACGACAAAAACGAATTCTGAAAGAATTCCACACAGAACACCTTGTTATATCAAGAATGAAAAGTATAATGAGAAGTTATGTATACTGGTGAATCATTGATAGACACATTGAAATGTTGGTAAAGTTATGCAAAGGCTGTGCTTTGGCAGCTAAAACACCATCAATAAAGTTCACCCAATGGCCAGAAACTGACCACCCGTTGTCACATCTTCACATTGACTATGTTATTCCTCTTAATGGATCATATCATTTGATTGATGTAGGCAGTTTTGGCAAGCAACCAGAAACATTCAGGTTTAAGAAACCGACCATGCAAGTTGTAATTCAGTTTTTACATGAACTATTTGCAATGTTTTAAGTTCCAGAGTCAATTGTTTTGGATAACATCATGCAATTTACTTCAAAAGAATTAAAGCAATTTTACAAAATGTTTGTGGTGGAGCACATAACAATGACTTCCTATCATCCTAGAAGTAAAAGCCAGGCAGAGCATTTTGTGGATACTTTCAAGAGGGCTCTAAAAAGCCAGTGGAGGATCCACAACATGACAGCAATTTTTGCAGGTGTATAGAATTAAACTGAATTAAAATGAGCCTTCAGCTATGACACCAGCAGAAATTATATCTACATGTAAAATACGATTAGTATTTGACAAACCAAAAAGAAAAAAACATGATCATGCGGTAAAAAAAGTTGAAAAGGTTTTTTATAAAATTGGACAAAAGGTTTTTTACTGGATATCAAACAAATAAAGCATATTGGAAAGTTGGAATTATTGTCAGAAGAATCAAAAAGATGGTTTATCTGGTAAAAGAACCAGAAATAATGTACAAAAAGACACTTTAATCAAATCAAGAGTAGATATACAATGAAAGAGAATAATACCCCAGATAGAGGTTCTTTTAGATATAGTCAAGGTGCCTATTGCACAAAGCTCCTAAAATATAAGTCCAGAAAAGGAATGGTAAGAGAAAAGCAACAGTTACAGAAAGGATTGACGTCAACACTAAAAAAAACTATTCACTCTGTGCAGAGGGGTGTTATGTACATACCTAGAGACAGTAATGGGTATGTCCCAATCCTTATATATTTGACTCTATTGAGAGGGTGGTGTGTTTTACTGTTAGGAGTGGTTATCTACATCCAGCTGCTTGTGAGTCTTGTATTTGATGATGTATTTATTTTCAACCTCCATTTGGATTATTACTCACACAGTAATCTTTTAGGTTACAACACTAACATTTAAAATGAACATTTAATAATAAAAATAATACACACCATTTTCATCCTACACTCCAAATCTGACATGATTTTTTTTATTTATCTATCATATATTTTACTTTTACTGTGAACCTAATAAATTGTAAATGCAAATTCTACTCCAGCAGCTTCTTTTTTTGCACTTCCCACCTGTGGAATTCCCTTCCACTTACTTGCTTTCCCAACAGCTGCAATCTCCAAGAATTTAAATGTAAAGTCAATAGTCATCTCCTATCTCATTAACCTGCATCCTCTCTCTTATGCTCCCTTCTTCATCCACTCCACTCTCATCAGTATTCTCATCCTTCTCTTACCCACTTCCTGACACCCCCTATAACCTGTCACTCTTTCTTATAACTTTCCTCCTATGAAACTCCCTGCAAAACAGTGGCAGTAAAATGCCTAGCTTGCGGTGATATGATTATTAAAAATGAAATCATAATAGTTTGACGTTTGAGGCAGAAATCATAAATTGAAACAAGATTTTTAAAACAACTCCAGCTCCTGCACCTGGATTCATCTGATGATCATATTAAATTCAATTTTCATTGTACAATTGATATCAGTCAGAATAAATTGTATAATGTGTCAGATTTAAATACTAATTCATCAGGATTTCTGCCTTCCTTAATAATTTTAGTTTAAATCCAATTTGCATTGTACAACTGATATCAGTCAGAATAAACTGTATAATGTGTCAGATTTAAATACTAATTCATCAGGATTTCTGCCTTCCTTAATAATTTTAGTTTAAATCCAATTTGCATTGTACAACTGATATCAGTCAGAATAAACTGTATAATGTGTCAGATTTAAATACTAATTCATCAGGATTTCTGCCTTCCTTAATAATTTTAGTTTAAATCCAATTTGCATTGTACAACTGATATCAGTCAGAATAAACTGTATAATGTGTCAGATTTAAATACTAATTCATCAGGATTTCTGCCTTCCTTAATAATTTTAGTTTAAATCCAATTTGCATTGTACAGCTGATATCAGTCAGAATAAACTGTATAATGTGTCAGATTTAAATACTAATTCATCAGGATTTCACCTTTAATAATTTTAGTTTAAATCCAATTTGCATTGTACAACTGATATCAGTCAGAATAAACTGTATAATGTGTCAGATTTAAATACTAATTCATCAGGATTTCTGCCTTCCTTAATAATTTTAGTTTAAATCCAATTTGCATTGTACAACTGATATCAGTCAGAATAAACTGTATAATGTGTCAGATTTAAATACTAATTCATCAGGATTTCTGCCTTCCCTTAATAATTTTAGTTTAAATCAATTTGCATTGTACAACTGATATAAGTCAGAATAAACTGTATAATGTGTCAGATTTAAATACTAATTCATCAGGATTTCTGCCTTCCTTAATAATTTTGGTTTTAAATCCAATTTGCATTGTACAACTGATATGTGCAGTCAGAATAAACTGTATAATGTGTCAGATTTAAATACTAATTCATCAGGTTTCTGCCTTCCTTAATAATTTTGGTTTTTAAATCAATTTGCATTGTACAACTGATATCAGTCAGAATAAACTGTATAATGTGTCAGATTTAAATACTAATTCATCAGGATTTCTGCCTTCCTTAATAATTTTAGTTTAAATCCAATTTGCATTGTACAACTGATATCAGTCAGAATAAATTGTATAATGTGTCAGATTTAAATACTAATTCATCAGGATTTCTGCCTTCCTTAATAATTTTAGTTTAAATCAATTTGCATTGTACAACTGATATCAGTCAGAATAAACTGTATAATGTGTCAGATTCAAATACTAATTCATCAGAGTTTCTGCCTTCCTTAATAATTTTAGTTTAAATCCAATTTGCATTGTACAACTGATATCAGTCAGAATAAACTGTATAATGTGTCAGATTTAAATACTAATTCATCAGGATTTCTGCCTTCCTTAATAATTTTAGTTTAAATCCAATTTGCATTGTACAACTGATATCAGTCAGAATAAACTGTATAATGTGTCAGATTTAAATACTAATTCATCAGGATTTTCTGCCTTCCTTAAAAATTTTAGTTTTAAATCCAATTTGCATTGTACAACTGATATCAGTCAGAATAAATTGTATAATGTGTCAGATTTAAATACTAATTCATCAGGATTTCTGCCTTCCTTAATAATTTTAGTTTAAATCCAATTTGCATTGTACAACTGATATCAGTCAGAATAAACTGTATAATGTGTCAGATTTAAATACTAATTCATCAAGGATTTCTGCCTTCCTTAAAAATTTTAGTTTAAATCCAATTTGCATTGTACAACTGATATCAATTAAGAATAAATTGTATAATGTGTCAGATTTAAATACTAATTTATCAAGTTTCTCAAGCTTCCTTAATAATTTTAGTTTAAATCAATTTGCATTGTACAACTGATATCAGTCAGAATAAATTGTATAATGTGTCAGATTTAAATACTAATTTATCAGGATTTCTGCCTTCCTTAAAAATTTTTAGTTTAAATCCAATTTGCATTGTACAACTGATATCAGTCCAGAATAAACTGTATAATGTGTCAGATTTAAATACTAATTTATCAGGATTTCTGCTTTCCTTTTTTCATGTTAAAATTTTAGTTGATGAGAAATGAGTTTAAATTAACAAATTACGTATGTTTGTTCAATGAACAGTTTTGGTGTATTTTTCATGATTTTCAAAGTATCTTTTTGAAAATGTGTTTTTTAAAAACCTATTTCAAAACTTTATATATTTTACTTTCTTTTCTCTAGGACTCTGTTTCTTATTTTTCAGTTTTCCATCTTAGAGTGTTCCTGAAACCATGATGAATATCTATGAGAATAAACAAAATTTCTAAAACAATCCCTGCACCTGACTTACTTTGATGATTAAATTAAATCCAATTTTCATTGTACAATTGATATCAATCAGAATAAATTGTACATTATTTCAGATTTAAACACTAATTCATCAGTATTTCTATCTTCCTATTTTTTGTGTTTAAAATATTCAAAGCAGCTTTCAGAAAATTCTTGAAAATATATTTTCATAAAACGATTTTTTCTCATAGCAGTACTGATTCTATTCACTATTTTCCAGTTTCCATCTGTGAGAGTTTCTGAACAATGATGAATGTTTATGAGAAAAAAAGCATTATGAAATCCATGGATTAGTATTTATGATGAGAAATATCAGGACAGAAAAAGATAACAGATTTCCTTTGAATCTCTAATTTGAAAATACATTTTCCATGAATTAAAAAACTCAAAGTAATCATGCAATCTCAAACTGGAGAGAAGAGTTTTTATTGTAAAATCTGTGGTGTAAGTTTTCCCTTAAAATCATCACTCACAAGACACATGTTGACACACACTGGAGAGAAACCTTTCCACTGTGAAATTTGTGGACATAAATTTTCTCAAAATTCACATCTCAAGAGACACATATTAACACACACTGGAGAGAAACCTTTCCGCTGTGAAATCTGTGGTTACAGATTTTCTCAAAATACACATCTGAAGATACACATATTAACACACACTGGAGAGAAACATTTTGACTGTGAAATCTGTGGATGTAAGTTTTCACGAAATTCACTTCTCAAACAACACATGTTAACACATACTGGAAAGAAACCTTATCACTGTGAAATATGTGGATGTATGTTTTCACAAAATTCATCTCTCAAACGACACATTTCAACACATACTGGAGAGAAATCTTTCTGCTGTAAAATCTGTGGATATAAATTTTCTGAAAATTCACATCTCAAGAGACACATGTTAACACACACAGGAGAGAAACCTTTCCAGTGTGAAATCTGTGAATGTAAGTTTTCTCGAAATTCGCATCTCATGAGACATATGTTAACACACACTGGTGAGAAACCTTTCTGCTGTGAAATCTGTGAATATAAATTTACTCTAAATTCACATCTCAAGAGACACATGTTAACACACACTGGAGAGAAAGCTTTTCACTGTAAAATCTGTGGATGTAAGTTTTCCCGAAATTCACATCTCCAACGACACATGTTAACACACACTGGAGAGAAACCTTTCCGCTGTGAAATATGTGGATGTAAGTTTTCTCGGAAATCAGATCTCAATAGACACGTGTTAACACACACTGGAGAGAAACCTTTCCACTGTGTAATCTGTGGATCTATGTTTTCTTTAAATTCATCTCTCAAAAGACATGTGTTAACACACACTGGAGAAAAACCATTCCACTGTAATATCTGTGGACATAATTTTTCTCAAATTTCATCGCTCAAGAGACACATGTTGACACATACTGGAGAGAAATCTGTGAATGAAGCTGTCCAAAATAAGCAAATTAGAAACAACACAATAAACACTGGCAAGTAACCTTCCCATTGTCATCAAATTCCTATCTCAAATGACACATGTTAGATTCCATTACAGTTAAAAATGGTCTAACATTATTTTCCAACTGTTTAAAAAGAAATCATTGGGCAAGAAAAATAAGTAATTCAAGTTACACAACCAGAAAATATAGACAGATAATATCATCCTACACAAACATTTAACTGACCAGTTTGTCCCTTACTTTGGAGAGTCTTGCATTTACATGTAAAATATTTCAATTAAAAGGCACATTATTGTTGCTTGTGTTGATATCTTCATTCCTACATATTATAATTTTGCATTATTTGTTGTAAAACAGTGTTTAAATGAACATTTCAAAATGACAGAACCCCTAACAAAATTAAATAATATTATTACATTCCATTAAAAAAAGAACAATTTATTTACAAAGACTTTTCATCAAAGTAAAAAAGAAATGTTTTAATGCTCTTGAGGGAGCACAACATTGTACTTTTTGTTTGTTACTTTCTTCCTTTTCACAATGCTATAATCACTTGACTGTATCCCTTTTTCATTTAAACACTGTTTCTTTGTGAACCTTTTACTTTATTACTGTCTTATAGTTGCTTTGCTTTTCACCTGCATTATATACATATATTGTTTGTCTCCTATTATTTTTGTCTTATTCTTTATTCTTCTTTCTGAACCTTTTGCTTTATTACTGTCTTATAGTTGCTTTGCTTTTCACCTGCATTATATACATATATTGTTTGTCTCCTATTATTTTTGTCTTATTCTTTATTCTTCTTTGTGAACCTTTTGCTTTATTACTGTCTTATAGTTGCTTTGCTTTTCACCTGCATTATATACATATATTGTTTGTCTCCTATTATTTTTGTCTTATTCTTTATTCTTCTCTCTGAACCTTTTGCTTTATTACTGTCTTATAGTTGATTTGCTTTTCACCTGTGTGACCAGGATGTACATGTATACACGTGGCCAGCCATTTCATACATAGAAAAATATTTCTGTGAATACATGTTTACTTTGGATCAATTCCTAGATTTCATTTAATCAGGCATTTTTAGTGTTTCCATGGCTGTGTGACCAGGATGTAAATTGATATGTGTGGCTATTTCTTCAATATGGGCAATGATGTCTACGTATTGTATCTGCCTGATGGTTGTTGTAATGTTGAGACCTTTGTTCAGCAGTGATTCTTCAGAGGCAATCAACTGATGTTGACAACTGACTTCACAGGTGGGTGATGGACCTCACGTGTTCTCTTCAGATCTTTTAATCTTGTTAGTTTCCGTACTTAGCGGATCTTGACTGCATTAAAGAATTTGACTTCCTGAAGAATTTGTCCAGCTTCTGCCAGATCCTTTTCCAGTCTTCTTCATCCATGGTCCTGCTGAGGAATGCCTCGTGCCTCTGAATGGTTCAAAATGTAATTTTTGTTTCATCTATTGGTTGTACTGGATACATTCTCAGACCAGTGTGTGTCCTGCATTTTTTGCAACCAGACGGGCTCCCCATGAATTGACAGCATTTTGAGTTCAAAACCAGGCTACAGCAGTGGTGAAGAAGTAACTTAAATCATCGGGTTAGAGAGAAACACAATAGGTTCCTAAAAATGTAACTGATAAAAATACTCTTGAAATTCTGATAAGAAACATGAAGATTGACACAAAACAACAGCAAAGCAAACCTCAAAATATGATTTTATATTAAAATTGATAATGTCATTTCTACTATTGGTGCAAGAAAAATCAAACAAATATTTTAGTTCAATCAAATTTATGAGCAGCTTAACTTAATGACATTGAATTAACTTGATTATTCAAAAGAAATGATATTTTCTTCATTGTTATATAACTGCTCCCCTAAAGGGTACAGATTATTAAGAGTCAACAAAAATATAATTTTACCAAGTTATTCAACCATTAAAAGACTAATCTTATCAACATATATGGATTCTTTGATTGAGCAACATGAAAACAATTTTCATGTGTATATTAAAAATAAATTTAAGTGCAGAAGAATGCCTCAGTATCTTTACTTGTTGATGAAATTCATCTAAAACCTTATTTTGATTATGAGGTTGGTAATATTGTTGGCTTATCTGACAACAACAATGAAGCTGCAACAAGTGCATTTGCCTTTAAGGTTAGCAGTGTGTTCTCACAATATAAAGATGTTGTGCATGTTATGCTAAATGTCTTAAAACTGAGAATTTATTTGATATTGTTAACAATATAATAATTAGATTAGAGGAGATAGGCATTCAAGTATTATCAATCATAACAAATAATAATGCTATAAATAAAAAAGCTATATTTTTCTTTTGCAGTCCCCTAAAGCGTTCCATTGTATATCCACACCCAGTTATATATTCTCAACCTCTTATTTTCCTATTCGACTCAGTCTATATATTAAAATGGATTAGAAGCAATTGGTTCGGTCAAAAATATGCAAGTAAATGCATGCTGTTCCCAACATTTTGTCACAATGAAAATCATGAATCAGATAGAATCCAAAGTGCCCCATTTTGTAACTTACAGAAGCTTCATGCTCTGGAATCTCAGTTAGTTTTGAAATATTGTTATAAATTGACCTCAAAGGCACTTTCTCCTTCTAATCTTGAAAGGAAAAACAGTAATTTAGTTCTGCAAATTTTGAATGAGTACACTATTCTGGGGTTATCGGGGAGCCGAGTTTGAATTCCAGTTGAATCCATTGTATTCACTTACGCGCAAATACCCTTGTGAAAGGTATTAATTAATCTGTCTATTCCTTCCAGTTATGGGTTAAATAGCAGGACAGATTGGGTTCTATAGCCTTGGTCGGCAACCAGTCTACCGCAGAAAACAATGGCAACCTACTGCGAGATAATCTTCTGCCCAGTCAGTCATATCTCAAAAAAGACATGAATGCCCAAGCGTGTTTCACGTATGGCACTTAACTGACTGATTCTGGGGTTAGGGTCCTTATGAAAACAGAAATGTTTGCCTAATTTTGCAGAATATATAAACATATTCTTTATTTAGTGGACAATAATGAATGTACAGATGTGGAAATGAATACAATTAGGGACTGTATTGTTTCTTAAAATCTAACCGACCAAAATACTCTTGAAATTCTGAAAGAAAGTACGAAGAAAATTGACACGGAACAACAGCAAACCAAACCTCCAAATATGATTTTTATATTAAAATTGGTAATGTCATTGCTTCTATTGGTGCAAGAAGATTCAAACAAATATTTTAATTCAATCAAATTTATGAGCAGTTTGACACTGAATTAATTTGAGTTTTAAAAAAATTGAATTTTTCTTCATTGTTATATAACTGCTCCCCTAAAGGGTACAGATTAAGAAAAAGCAAAAATATAATTTTACCAAGCCATTCAATCATTAAAAGACTAACCTTATCAGCACATATGAATCCTTTGATTGAGCAACATAACAATTTTTTTTATGTATATTAAAAATAAATTTAAGTTACTAGTTTTTGTAACTTACAGAAGCTTCATGTTCTGGAATCTCAGTTAGTTTTGAAATATTGTTATAAATTGACCTCAAAGGCACTTTCTCCTTCTAATCTTGAAAGGCAAAATGGTAATTTAGTTCTACAAATATTTAATAAGTACACTCTTCCGGGATTATTGACCTTACGAAAATAGAAATGTTTGCCTAATTTTTCAGAAGTTGCAGAATATATAAATATATTTTATATTTGGTGGACAATAATGAATGTAAAAACACCATGTAAAGGTTGTCGGCTTAGAAATAAATACCTTAATCCACTTAGAGTAAATTTTAAAAAAATTAAATTTATCTCTGTATTCTGTGACTAGTTAGAATCTTGGAATACCATTTCTTTCAGAAATGGAATATTAACAAAGGGATGCTTCGCATCATACAACCTATGCATTTCTAGAACTGACCAAGTATTGCAAAGAAGAATTGAAAATGCTATGCATTTTACCTGGCAAATTTCAAACTGATCACCTTGAGGCAAGGTTTGATCAGTACTGGCGACTTAGTAGTGATCAGTATATCTCAATGCAGAAAGTGTTTGAGTGTGAAAAAAAATTAGAATGCTATCAGTTTTAAAATTGAGCTTACTAATTAATCAGCAATGCATTAAAATTGATTTAAAGAATTTACAAGAACCAAAATAGGATGAAGTGACAGAGGAGCAAATGTTAGATGCATATAAATTTAGAATTGATGTTAAAGAGGATGATGTTAATAAATGTAGAGAAGTTCTTCCTGTAATACTATACGTAGCAGGTTATTGCTGTTATGCAGTTTTTAAGAAAATTAAATGCAATAGTTGCAAAGATTTAATATCTGGAAGAGATAATGTGGAATAAATACCTGAAATAAGCAGATATTTTCAGGGGATTAATAGAAGTTCTCTCTTATATCTTAATCATACAACTACAAATTTTGTTCTATGTAATTATGCAGTCACTGGTAAGCTGATGAGAAATCATTCGATAAATCAAAGGAAATTAGCCATGCATATAACATTGAATGTTTTGGCAGATAATGAGCTTCTTTTTAATGTTGACAAGTGTGATGAGGGTCACAATATGGGAAAAAATAAGAATGCTTGTCTGGAGCTCTACAAATGCTTTTTTAAATAATTTTTGTTGTAGGGAAAATAATAATATTACAAGTAACATGTTAAGCAGAAAAAGAAAACTTCAAACTTTCAGATAAATTTTGCATCTGTAACATCTTTTTCTATAAGTATTATTTGATTTTTAAATCTATTGTTTGCTTCTAATTTATTTGCATGTTTGCATTTAATTTATTTGTTACTTATTGTTATGTAAAGGATTCGAGTGAGAGTGTTGGAAGGCCGAGTCAGTATAGCTTGTGTAAAGCTTTATTCTACTAAAAAATCTACTGCAGTTGTGAAACATTACAAGAAAATGGCCGACTAAATTGTGGAGAGAGAGGAAGATAAAGACAAAGGGAAGTCAGTCAATCTTGGAAAGTCAGAGAAAGATTAAAGAGTTCTTTCATTATTTTCATCACATTCTCTGCCACCTGGGAAAAGTTCAATTTCATACGCTCTTCTGGAAAGGGGTGGTTTCTAAGGGTCTTTCTGCTCAAACTGAAAATAGAGAAAAGAGAAAAACAAATGCTCAAAGCTGATAATTTTTTGCTAAGTATGGAGGTTTTCGACGAATTCTAGAAGAGCATTGAAGATTCAATTCATCAGCGTCTTCTGAAGAGGTTCTCTGGGAGCTATCCAAGGGCAGAGAATGAGAAGATGTAGGAGTGGAATCTTTCATAGCGTGGTTTTCAAGAGCAGCTGAATTGTCAATAACAGAATTTTTGAGAGCACTTAGCAGAGGAGGAGGAGGGGGAGGAGTAGTAGTAGTGTAAGACTGGATAGGGGCATCCATCGGATCAAGTTCTGTGTGTAAACTGTTTGTTTTGTTACCTAATGGTGCAATATGGCATAGAAACACTGTCATTTCTCATCCATTATTAAGTCGCATGAGCATAGTTTAGATTGACTTTCGACTGTCTTGACTAAAGGCTCATATTTAATTCCATAGTGCCTCAGGAGTGCCGATTATGATTTTGTTAACCATGTCGGTGTGGAATCACCAAAAGCTGATTTCCTTTGGAAGTACAAAATAGAAATGAGAACGTGCCTTTTTCAGTTATGACATAGCGTATCGTCCAAGAAAATAAAATACTACTGCAGGCACTTTACCACAAATTTGCTCTTCTACCATCTCTGTTGACAAACTACATATCTTGCACAAAGATTTATGTCACCCTGGGGTAACCCGAATGCTGCATTTTGTCAGAAGTAAAAATATGCCATACTCTATAGAAGATGTAAGAGTGGTAACCAAGTCATGCCAGGTGTGTTACGAGGTAAAGCCTAGATTCATTAAAATGCCTCATCAAACACTCACAAAAGCAAGCCAACCCTTTGAAATGTCAAGTATAGACTTCAAGGGACCTTTACCTTCAAGTTCTCGCAATCGTTTCGTATTAACAGTGGTTGACAAATACTCCCGTTTTCCTTTCGCTTACCCTTGTGCTGATATCTCAGCAGTGACTTCTAATTTCATAAAATTAAATGAGTGTAGGGGAGGAGAAGGTAACATGCTAAAAAAATACTTTTTTTTTTTCTAAATAAAAAAACGATTTTTGCCAATTCCAAATAAATTCTGACAGTTTTATTAAAATTCGACAATTAGCTGATTTTTTTTTTTTTTTTGTGTTTAGGCTTTTCAAGTCCATAAGTTTTTCACCACAGAAAGACATTTTTTAGTGAATGTTTTGAAGTCCGTAAATAAAATCCATTATTTTCTTTCAGATTTGAGAGGATTCATAAGCCTACAACCCTGAATTGAATAAAATAGCATTACTTGCACTTTTCAGTGCAGTCTTGAAATCTACTCTGTTGCTGTATGTTACTAAGCGACTATTTTTTAAAGTATTGTTAATTAATTCTTGGAGACTACCACCACCTTTTAATTTTTTTTTCTTTTTTTCAGTACAATCTTATCAATTACACCCTAAACTTTCCGACTGACAAAAAAAATTTGGAAAAATTTCAATATTCAAACAATTTGGAGTGGGGGCTCAGTTTTTCATCCAACGTTATAGTAAATCGATCCTCCATTTCGGAATCACTCGCCGGCACGACATTACCATCACCTGTAAATTGATTGATTATCAATTTTTTTTACTTTTTTCAGTTTAAACCCTAAACTTTCCGATTGACAAAAAATTTGTAAAAATTTCCGATTGACAAAAAATTTGTAAAAATTTCAACATTTAAACAATTTTAGGAGGCGCAGTTTTTCGTACAACCTTTAAATTAACTTTTTTGCTTGCGCATATTTAATAACTGAATCCTTTGCGAAATTTTTGAATAAAGCCATTCTTGGAGTTTCCGAGGAAGCAAGAGCAACAATTCGTCCCCCCCGCCAAAAAAAACAAAACAAAACAAAGTGACCCAACGCGAGTGATTCCAAAATGGAGGATCTTTTTAATTAAACGTTGTATGAGAAACTGAGCACCTCCCCCAAAAATTGTTTAAATATTAATTTTTTTCAAATCATTTTTGATAATCGGAAAATTTATGTAATAACTGATAAGACTGCGCTGAAAAAAGTTTTAAAAAAATGAAAAACAACAAATTTAGAGGTGGTGGTAGTCTCCTTCAGATCCGCCTAAAAGCGTCTTCTTTGAAAACCTCTTCTTGTAGAGATGTTGGATTTTAAAAGGATTTTAATTTTGTTGTTTTCACTTTTCGTCAATAATAAAATTTTATGAAAATGGAGACAATCTGACTAAGTTTGCGATAATTATTTTTTATGGCATATTAAAATCAACCAATATTGTGTGCACCCACCCGGACTATTAGTGAGCAAGAAACAAATTATTCTTTTACGCCGTTTTCTATAAATAAAATCTTTGTTCAGTTTTCTATTTGAAACTACATGCGACCAATTTCCAAATAATTGATCTTTTTTTATTACCATTTCTTTTTAAACCGTTTCCTGTATTTCTTTTGTTTTTGTTCATTGTTGTTTTTACAAACAAAAAAATGAGATCTATTTTCAAGACGTTCGTTTTTTTTTAATTGCAATTTCCATAAAAATCTGAAGTTTTATTGCCAAATTGTCGATGTTGAAAAAGAAATATCAAGTCAAACAACAAGAGCAACTTTATCCTGTTTGTTTTTCTATGAAAAGCTTTTAAGATTCGCCCTGAAAAGGTAAGTTAAACGAACTGGGTACCGACACACCATTTTCGATATCTAAGTTTTAGATTGAATTTTTAAAAATGTAACCTTTTCCTGAAACTTTTTCAGCTTAATTGTAGGTAAAAAGAACTTTTCCATCAAAATGTACATGTTATTAAGAGGAAAGATCAAAGTATTTTTTAATTATTTTCTAAATTTTTTAAAACTGCTGTTGCGATAAATGATTTTGTTAAGCGAATGACTCATTCATTGGGGAATGTAGTAAATCATCTATTAATTAATTTTTGGGAAAAATTTTATCTTACTACTCCCAATAATAGTAAAATAAAAAATGCTATATAATGACATTTAATTTGATAAACTTTTAACATTTTTTTTTTGTCGTGAGTCTAAAAAATTATAAAATCTGGTAAATTGTTTGAAAACAAACGATAATTTCATAAATTATTTTGCTAAATTAATTTACTGAGGGTTTTTTTTTAATATTTCTGAAAGTTAAAATTTTGTTTTTGGATATTTTTCACAAAATATTTTTAAAAAATAATTTTTTAATAAGTTTTTTTAATTACTTCTTAAGGTTAATCTTAAATTCTTCTTCAGTGAAAAATAAACAAAGACAAAATAAGTTCGATTTCCCCTTAAAAAATATTCCTTTCCCTCATAATTTTTGTTGTACCTCCATGAACTCGTTGAAAAACAGCATAATGAAGAAAAAAAGGCTCCACCAAACTAAATGGAAACGTTTTATCAGTGAAATGTTCCTGTTATTATTAAGAGGATAGATCAAAGTAATTTTTTATTAGCTTTGTAAATTTTAGAAATTTCTTTCTGTCACGTTCGAAATTTTTGTATAATGTCTTGTTTTTCTTTCGTCCTTCACTGACGTAATTTTTACAATGGTCATCCGTAATTACGCAAGTCACTTTTTTTTTGCTGGTGAAAAACATTTTGGAAATTCTTGCAATAATGGTCGAATTTTGATAAAAATTTCAGTGCTTATTCATAAATGACTGAAACCATTTTTGAAATTGTTATTTTTACAAAAATCTGGGTAATTGTTCCCTGTTTAGGATGTGGTTTCCGGCTTTCTCTTTTCAAATCTTCTCACTTTGTTTTTTTTTCAATTGGAGTAGATAGATCTATCTATCGCCCAGTTCACACTCCACCCACGTCTATTGAACAGGTGAAGAGGCTCATCCCTTGTTCCCTGTTTAGGATGTGGTTTCTGGCTTTCTCTTTTCCAATCTTTTCACTCTTACGTAGCCCCCTGCATATCAGTGGCGTTACCGCCTTGCTCGGGGTGATATGATTTAAAAAAAAAAAAAATAATAATAAAATTAAGGACATAATAGTCTGAAGATAAAACTTTTTTCAATTGATAATGAAAATTCAAAAGAGTTATTTTCATTTTTTTCTTTTAATTATAATAAATTATAAAATTTCAGAAATATTTAAAAATACTTTAAAGATTTGTTATGGTTTGTTTAAAAACTAATTAAGTGAAAATTATGTTTAGTGATGGAAAATTAACAAGTTTAATAAAAATCATTCTGCTTCTATTTTTAAAATAATTTTTTATTTTATTATTTTTTGTGTATTTAAAGTCTTTGTTTATGTGGTAATTTCTATCTGTAAATTAAAAAGTCATGTTATTCAGTTTCCTTCCCTTATCTGAAAAAAATTTGTATAATTATGTCACTTGTGATCACCATACTTACCTTTACGCAAGACTTTATTCTAGATGTTTAAATAGAAAACTTTAGTGAGTCTATGAAATTCTGTTGGAGGTCAGTCTTCAGAATATTTCTTGCAGGCATCATGGTGAGTGCCTAAGCAAGACTTTATTATAGTCGTTTAAATAAAGAACTTTAGCAAGTGTATGAAATTCTGTTGGTGGTCAGTCTTCAAAGCAATTATTAAAAATAAAAATGCATTAAAACTACACTACTTCTAATGTAGATAAAGATTTAATTGATTTCATAAATAATATAATTTTAGGATATCGTATTCTGAAGAAAAATAATTTTGATGAATAATGATTTTTTATAAGAATTTTTTCATTTTTAACTTTGCTAATTAAAGGTTTAAACATCTTTTTAAATTTCTTTCAGTTACTTAGTGTCTTTGGTTAAAAATTAAAAATAGACTTTATTTACAAATTGAAAATTCATGAGCTTAATGCAAATCATTTAGAATTAAGATTTTTAAAATAATTTCTAATTTTCTTTTACTATAGAAACTTATAAGAGATTTATCATTAAAAGGTCACATGTTTTAAGGGTTGTTCCCTTACGAAATGTTAAACTGGGTTATGACAACTTTTGGTCATTATACTTCCAGATTGATTGATAAATACTGTCATCACTTACTTGATAGGTCAACGAGTCATATCTCTGTAATTAAGAAATAGTTTTATTCTAAATTTCATGATATAAACTGGCAATATTTGTTTCAAATCAGATTAATTTAACTTAAAATTTGATAATTTTCCAAAAATAATGAGTGAGAGATGTATGTTTTATTTTCGCAAGATTTTTAAAACCAAGAATTAACTTCTGTTTACAAATGTGTCAAAAACTGTCCGAAAAATTGAAACTTTAAAACAAATCCTCAAAATTTTAGATTCCAATGAATGTTTAAAATATACCCGAGTATTTTGCTTAGTGGAAATTGTAAATTTAATCATTTAGCTTTCAATTAAGAGGGTACCTTCACTCATTTTTGATGTCTAAATTTTAAATTGAATTTTTCAAAATAAAAAAGTTTTCTTGAAAGTTTTATTTTAATTGAAAGCTAAATGATTAAATTTACTATTGCCAGTATGCAAAATCCAACAGAATTTCATAGATTCACTAAAGTTTTTTTTATTTAAGCATCTAGAATAAAGTCTTGCTTAGGCACTCGCCATGATGCCTGCAAGAAATATTCTGAAGACTGACCTCCAACAGAATTTCATAGACTCACTAAAGTTTTTTTTATTTAAGCATCTAGAATAAAGTCTTGCTTAGGCACTTGCCATGATGCCTGCAAGAAATATTCTGAAGACTGACCTCCAACAGAATTTCATAGACTCACTAAAGTTTTTTTTATTTAAGCATCTAGAATAAAGTCTTGCTTAGGCACTCGCCATGATGCCTGCAAGAAATATTCTGAAGACTGACCTCCAACAGAATTTCATAGACTCACTAAAGTTTTTTTTATTTAAGCATCTAGAATAAAGTCTTGCTTAGGCACTCGCCATAATGCCTGTCAAGATTAATCTGAAGACTGACCTCCAACAGAATTTCATAGTCTCACTAAAGTTCTTTATTTAAGAATTTAGACTGGTCCATTTAGTGAATGGGGGATGGGGTTGTTATTTACTCCACAACAAAACATTTGACTGATTTTTTTTCTATATTGTCATGACATATTCATAAAGATATTAAAAAGATTTCCACTGGTTTTCCTTCTCCATGCATAAAAAGTCATAATGAATGTGGGTTGGCAATTAAATGAAAACATGAGACATGAATATTCATTTATATTTTATTCCCATCAATATTTAATTTTTTTTTCTCTCAGTTTGTGGTATGCAGCCCTTGTATCATCTCTGGGGCTGCCTGCTATGTTAAATGCATATTTGAGATCATGTCATTCTGCTCCACACTAAGTGAATTTAATATCCGGAAACCACTGCACCTGATGTGAAATTGGACTGCACTATGCATCTGGCATAATATTATAAATGTTTTTGAATTTAAAGTCATCCTTTTCTTAGTTGAGTATTCAGCTTGCTAGTTTTGTTTTTCTGTTTAATTGCTATGCCAACCTCATATCATATTCAGCTTGCTAGTTTTGTTTTTCTGTTTAATTGCTATTCCAACACCCTCATATCATATTCAGCTTGCTAGTTTTGTTTTTCTGTTTAATTGCTATTCCAACACCCTCATATCATATTCAGCTTGCTAGTTTTGTTTTTCTGTTTAATTGCTATTCCAACACCCTCATATCATATTCAGTTTGCTAGTTTTGTTTTTCTGTTTAATTGCTATTCCAACACCCTCATATCATATTCAGCTTGCTAGTTTTGTTTTTCTGTTTAATTGCTATGCCAACCTCATATCATATTCAGCTTGCTAGTTTTGTTTTTCTGTTTAATTGCTATGCCAACCTCATATCATATTCAGCTTGCTAGTTTTGTTTTTCTGTTTAATTGCTATTCCAACACCCTCATATCATATTCAGCTTGCTAGTTTTGTTTTTCTGTTTAATTGCTATTCCAACACCCTCATATCATATTCAGCTTGCTAGTTTTGTTTTTCTGTTTAATTGCTATTCCAACACCCTCATATCATATTCAGTTTGCTAGTTTTGTTTTTCTGTTTAATTGCTATTCCAACACCCTCATATCATATTCAGCTTGCTAGTTTTGTTTTTCTGTTTAATTGCTATGCCAACCTCATATCATATTCAGCTTGCTAGTTTTGTTTTTCTGTTTAATTGCTATTCCAACACCCTCATATCATATTCAGCTTGCTAGTTTTGTTTTTCTGTTTAATTGCTATTCCAACACCCTCATATCATATTCAGCTTGCTAGTTTTGTTTTTCTGTTTAATTGCTATTCCAACACCCTCATATCATATCCTTGTCCAATGATAGATGATTTAATAATAATCTGGTGGCAAATCTGTTTAAGACAAAACAGGATTAAATCCATTTTCTCATTTCATTTGCTGCAAACTTGTATTGTTCAACGGATTTTAGTGAGAATAAACTGTATAATGATTTAAACTTAAACACTAATTTATGAGTGCTTTTATCTTCATTTCTTTTTATCCAAAAATCTAGCTGATCACAGATCCTTTTCAGATTAACAAAGAGTTTTGTTTGATCAGCATATAGTATAATGGTGTATTATAATTTTGGGTTTAGATTTAAGAAAATACTTAAAAAAGAATTTTTTTAAATCTGCTTCACAGCAATATCATGTCTATTTTCTTATTCCAATACTCAATTAAAATATTTTTTCTTTCAGTTTCCATCTGTGAGAAAACCTGCAACATGTTGAATATTTATGAGAAGAAAAGCATTCTTATGCTGTGAAATTTTTGGATTAGTAGTTAACTTTTGATCTACACAGAAGAGGCATAACAACACGCAAAGGGGATAAACCATTTCATCTGAAGTCTGTAGAGTTACATTTTGCATAAATTCAAAGTTCAAAGCAATCATGAATGCTCACACTGAAGAGAAACCTTTCCACTGTGAAATCTGTGGATTTAGGTGTTCTCAAAAATCAGCGCTAAAGCAACACATATATACACACACTGGAGAGAAACCATTCCACTGTGAAATCTGTGGATTTAAGTCTTCCCATATTTCATCTCTCAAAAGCCATATGTTAACACATACTGGTGAGAAACCATTCCATTGTGAAATCTGCGATTTTAAATGTTCTCATATTTCATCTCTCAATAAGCACATGGTAACACACACACGAGAGAAAAATTTCCACTGTGAAATCTGTGGATCTAAGTTTTCTCTGAATTCAATTCTCAAGCAGCACATGTATACACACACTGGAGAGAAACGTTTCCAATGTAAAATTTGTGGATTAAAGTTTTCTCAGAATGCAAATCTGAAGCGTCACATGTGTACACACACTGGAGAGAAACGTTTTCACTGTAAAATCTGTGGATTTAAATCTTCCCAAAATATTGGCCTGAAACAACATATGTTAACACACACTGGAGAGAAACAATTCAGCTGTGAAATCTGTGAACATAAGTTTTCTCGCAGTTTCTATCTCAAGCAACACATGTTAACACACACTGGAGAGAAACCGTTCCACTGTAAAATCTGTGGATATAAGTGTTCCCAAAATTCATCTCTCAAGAAGCACATGTGTACCCATACTGGAGAGAAAAATTGTCAGTGTGAAATTTGTGGATCTAAGTTTGCATTAAATTCTACTCTTAAAAAGCACATGTCGTTACACTTTCGAGGGAAATGTTTAAAATGTAACATCTGTGGAATAGTATTTGACTTGAACTCATCACTCAAAAAACACATGTTATCAAAACACGGAGAGAAATGTTTCCATTGTGAAATCTGTGGATTTAAATGTTCTCGAAATTGGAATTTGAAACAACATATACTAACACACACTGGTGAGAAACCATTTGACTGTGAAATCTGTGGATATAAGTTTTCCCGTAGTTCACATCTCCAACGACACATTTTAACACACACAGAGGAGAGAAACACAGTTCCACTGTAAAATGTGTGGCTGTAAATTTTCTCTAAATTCATATCTTAAATGACACATGCTAACACACACAGGAGAGAAAACTTTCTGATGTGAAATCTGTGGATCTACATGTTCCCAAAAATCAGCTCTGAAATCAGCTTTATACACACATTGGAGAGAAACCTCTCAACTGTAAAATCTGTTGATATAAGTCTTCTCATATTTCATCTTTCAAAAAACACACATTGAGCGGCAAATGTATACATAAACCAGAGAGAAATAGTTCCACTAAGAAATGTGTGGTTCTAAATTTTCCTTATATTCAAGTCTTAAACAACACATGTTAACACACACAAGAAATAAATCTATCCCCTACAAAGTCTGTGGACTTAAGTGTTCCCAAATTTCATCCCTCAAAACACACATTAACTTGCTCTGAAAAAATCCATTCGACTGTGAAATTTGTGGAGTAAGGTTTTCATTAAAATCGTTACTCCAAAAACACATGTTAAAACACACTGGAGAGAAACGTTTCCACTGAGAAATCTGTGGATATAAGTATTTCTTAAGTTCAAATCAACATGTGCTAGCACACACTGAAGAAAAACCATTCCATATTGAAATTTGTGGATATGTGTTCCCAGATTTCATTATTCAAGAAGCATGTTTACACAGTCTGAAAAGAAAAATTGTCAGTGTGAAATTTGTCGATGCAAGTTTTCCTTATATTCAACTATGTTAACACACACTGGTGAGAAACTTTTCCAGTGTGAAATGTGTGGATTTATGTTTTCCAGAATTCATCTCTAAAAACACACACTGATAACACTGGAGAGAAACATTAGGTTTTTCTTTTAAATCCTCACAGCAAGAACAAATGTTAAAACACAACTGCTCTTTGGGAAATTTTGTGATATGTTTTTTCTTTACATTTCACGAAAATCTCAAGTAATGCATGTTAGCAGTAATTGGAGTTGAAATTGATGTGACACTGGAAGACACTCCAGGAAGTGACCAAGAAATTTAGACAACATTTTAAATCCTACTATACATTTTGTTAGAAGTTGGTGGGACTAAACTATTAAAAATGGCAATGAACAATACTCAGTTCACTTAGTTGGCAAAACTCATCACATTTGCCTGGAATAAGCAATAAAGAAACTTTTGCTCCAACAGCATAAATATTGTCTGCAAGAACTTTTATGCAATTAGTTAACTCACCACAGTTTATCTGGCTATCAAAAGGATGTAAAAATCTCTTACTGACAAGCCCTGATAGATTGTGTGGTGTTTTTAAAATAACCAAATGTTTATTGGACTACGAGAAAAAATGTAAACCTTGTACGGTAATTAAAAAATCATTAAACTAATTGAGTAAAATTGGAATATCACACAATTCACAAATTTATCCAGCCAAAAAGTGTGTCAATTAGCAAACCCAGCATCTAGATAAAAAATATTTCAAGCAAATGATGCTGATTTCTTTTCTTTCAGCAGATTAAAACTAAACAGTTGTGTGAATATTGCCACTTTTTGTTAGTTTATGAGGAAAATGACAGGAAAGATATTTGGAAGTTTGATGATTAGTAGAAAGAAAATACAGTGGTTCCAATATAGTATTCATTTTTATACTTTGCCAGCTTAGGTGATTTTTGTGGCCCAACCTATGCACTGATTCCTTTAATATTTTTGAGTGGTTTTCTCTCTCCATTAGTCCAACTTCATTCCACAAGGGATAGTGATCTTTTTTCCCCATACGTGGTCAGCTAGAGTTCAGTTAAATGGCGATAACTAAAACATCCAGAAGTGACATGACTTGTGGAATGAGAACAATCCACCCCAGTGATCGAATTAAAGGATTTGGTTCAAAATTCCAATCACCTAAAGAAGGTTGTAGCATACAACATCCAAAACATTGTGAATATGACAATAAAGATTAGGACAATAGTCTGAACATGTAAATTTTGAAAATAATGAAATAAAAATTATTAAAAATATTTTTAATTTGAAAATACCATTTAACTTTAATATCTTGTATTTCTGAAACATATCTTCATTTAATCTAAAAGATCTCTTTTGTCATGAGCAAATGGAAAAATTTCCAAAATTGCACTTAAATATTACAAGTATATATATATATATATATATATATATATATATATATATATTCAGTAATGAATTAGAACACTCTTAGCTACTGACATGTTTACATTGTATATCACAGGCTATAAGTCTGCCGTCTTCTACTGAGCGGACATAGCTCAGAAATAGAATCACTGACTGATGTCAATTTGGTCAGGTTTCAATCCTGGCTAAAAGCAATTGGATGTCTTACCATACTGATGAGCTGTGATACAGCAAAACAGAGCTGTCTGCAGATGACTATATATATATATATATATATATATATATATAATTTAATCAGCATTTACCTGTCATATATATGGATGTATGATTGATTAGAATGTTTTGTCCATGTGACATGGGTTCAAATCTTACCATATTTTATTTATCAGGAAGTTGACGGGCATATTTGGATGCAAGTGGCCAGCCATTTACATCCATATAAAAGTGATTGTCTCTGTATACATGTTTGTTTGGGAACAGTTACTCCATTTATTTAAATTAGGCATTAGTTTTTTAAATTCTAAAAACTTAAATATATTAAAAATCATTTCTTATAATTTTTCTTACTTTCATGACAAAAATCACAATGGCCACAATCTGATCATTAGAAACAAGATATTGTAAATAATAATTGAAAATCTTCATGTCACAACAATTTTATGAGAAATGTTTTTTTAGTTTAATCATTACTAAATCTTAATTCTTTGTTAAACATTACAATGTTTAACAATATTGATAATTATAATTCATTTAGTACAGCAATAAAAACATGTTCATGGCACTGGATTGAACAGCTTCCATTTGGAAGTATGATGGACCATAATAAAAATTACATTATTTTTGTAAACTAATTATTTTCTACATATATTTATTTACTTTTAGATCATCAAGATTTTTTAAGGGACTCTTTACTAGACCTCTGCTTCACTTCCATCCCAGACTCTTGCACTACCAGGTAGCTCTTCCCTCTCGGAAACTCTGACCATGCCGTAGTTTCCGTCAACATCTCAATCCACTCTTACTCTACCCAAGAAACCCAGACCAGCAGAATATCTTACTGCTACCAGAGAGCAGACTGGAATTCGTTCCGAGACTTTCCCTGTGACGTCCCCTGGAACAATGTCTTCGGGCTTCCTGTCAAAGACTGTGCATCCGAGGTCTCCTCTTGGGTTAAGGCTGGCATCAATGCTTTCATGCCGGCCTGGAAATTCCAGCTTAAATCAAATTAGTCTCCCTAGGTCTCGCTCGCTTGCTCGGCTGCCATTGCCCACCGGAACCATTTCTTCCGGCTCTATTGAAGCTACTCATTGAACCAAAACAGGTGCCTTTTCACCTCAGTTCGTAATAAGTGTAAAAAAGTAGTAAACAAAGCTAAGATGGTGTTTGCTGCCAGAATGAAGCAACACATAGCATCCTGTAAGTTCGGTGCCAAAGATTACTGGCGACTCTGCAAAAGTGTGCTCAACAAGAGTAAGACTTCAAAACCCCCACTAATCAAGGAATTTGAGGTTCTCACCTCCCCAGCGGACAAGGTGGACTCGTCAGGAGTACCCACACCTGACTTCGCACCTAGAGCTAAGGCTCAACTGAATAACATGTACATTACACCCTCGCTGGTCTCTAAGATAATCTCAAAACTTGACCCTCACAAAGCGAGTGGTGGAGACAGAATCCCAATCATAGAACTGAAGAAATGTACCCCAGAACTCTCCTCTGTCCTCTCTAAACTCTATAACTTCTGCCTATCTGCTTCCTGCTTTCCTGCCTGTTAGAAGTCCTCCTCTGTAGTTCCTATATTTAAGAATACTGGCGAACCCTCAGACCTCGCTAATTATCGCCCTATCAGTCTCTTTCCAATCTTTGGCAAAGTTTTCAGACATTATCAACGCTGAGGTGATTCAGCATCTCGCGACCCACAGGCTTCTCTCGAACAAACAGTACAGTTTTTGCTTCACCAGGTCTACTGCTGATATGCTAACGCCCATAACTGAGTACATATACCAGGCTCTTGACAAGAATGGCAAAGCCCGAAACGTTGCCTTGGATATCTCCAAAGCATTCAACAGAATCTGGCATGCTGGCCTTTTATGTAAACTGTGGAGCTACAGTATAACTAGACATTTTTTTGACCTAATCCAGTCATTCCTCTCTAACTGCACATTGAAGGTAGTATTAAATGGACATGCCTCCCAAAACTACCATACGAACGCAGGTGTCCCTCAAGGCTCTATCCTAGGTCCCACGCTCTTTCTGATCTACATTAATGCTTTCTCCAATGCCATTAGATCCCAAGTAGGCATGTACATCAATGACACCACAATTTACTCTCGCCTTGATCATAAACCCGATGTGGGCGACAAAGCGAACCTCACTGCTGATCTTGAAAAGGACCTCCAATCCGTAGTGGACTGGGGTAGGAAATGGCTAGTAAATTTCAATGCTTCTAAAATGAAGCTGCTATCAATTAACCACCATAGACAATTGCATCTACCTTCTATTAGCATGGAACAGGCTTGCCTCCCAGAGAGTAAAACACTATGCCTCCTTGGCCTTACACTTTCGGTGGACCTCAAATGGAATGACTATATTGAATCCATTGCCAAATCCACCACTATGAAAGTTGGTTCTCTGTGCAGGGCCCGGAAGTTTTTCCCGTCTGAATCTATCCTGCACATATATAAATCTACCATCCGCCCATGTATTGAATACTGCTGCCATATCTGGTCGGGTGCCCCTGCTACTCTCCTGGGCTTCTTGACAAAATACAACGAAGAATCTGTAACGTGATCGATACTGACTTGGCAGACCGGCTACAACCACTCTCTCTATGACGTGGCTTCCCTGTACCTTTTCTATAAATACTTTCACAGCTTCTGCTCCGATGAACTTAGATCATTGGTGCCGCCTAAGTACAAATTTACACAAGATACTAGATTAGCAACTAGGTCCCACCCTTTTACAATGATGTAACCGTAATTTCTACTCCAGAAGCTTCTTTTCTTGCACTTCCCACCTGTGGAATTCCCTTCCACATGTCTGTTTTCCTGACAGCTACAATCGCCAGGATTTCAAATGTAAGGTCAATAGACACCTCCTACCACACTAACTTGCATCTATTCTCCCAACACTCTTACCATCTACCCAACCCTCATTCACAGTATCCTTTCCGTCTATCACCCTCCTTCTGACATTTTCTATATCTAACCACTTTCTCACCACTTACCCCTCTATGTAACCCCCTGTGCAATAGTGGCAGTGAAATGCCTTGCTCGGAGTGAAACGATTAGAAAAAAAAAATCATTGCATTTAAAAAATTTATTTTGGCAAAGATTTTTGCGAGGGGCTATCCAGGATGGATTTTGTATTTTAGAATTCAGAGCTGATTTTTGCTAAGTGTTCATTCAATTTTGCACACAAAAAAGATGATGATTTAAATTCTTCAAAGACTGTTGCTCTTAACTAATATCAATAAATGTTATTTCTTGAGTTTTACTTTTAATGTGCTTTATAACCAAGTACATATATCAGACCCTTGATAAAAATGTCAGAGCTCGGGCTTTTGCCCTGGATATCTTGAAAATGTTTGAAAGGGGTTGGCATACTGGCCTTCTATGCAAGCTACAGGGGTATGGCATAACTGGACAATTGTTTAATTTAATCCAGTCATTCTTGTCAAACTGTAAAATGATGATTGTTCTAAATGGGAATATTTTCAAAGCCTTGCATGTTAACAGAGGTGTCTCTCAAGGCTCTATCCTAGGTTCTATGCTCTTCCTGATATTCGTCAGTGATTTTCCTGATGTAGTCATTTCCCAAGTTTGCATCTGTGCACCATCTACTTCTGTCTCAATAAAAAAATCTACCTGGGCTGACAAAGTAGATCTAGCCTCTGCTCTTGGTAAGGACCTCCAATCTGTGATGGATCGGGATAAGAAACAGCTTATAAATTTTAATGTTTCTAAAACAAATCCGCACTCCTTCAACCATGGTAGAAAATCTTTTCTAACTTCTATTAATATGGACTACACTAGTCTCCCTGAAAGCATTACACAACACCTCCTCAGCAATCTCAAGTGGAATAAATACATTGAATCAATAGTTACATCTACTGCTCAGAAGGTCATACACTCCTCATCATATATGCTCACTGTAAGAATCAAGGAAAATAAAAGTAAAATTGCTTTTTGAGCCGGTTGTTGCTTGTTTTTCTCATTGCACTTTGTTGACATCATCTGCAGCCGGGTATATCTGTCAGCCATCCTTGTCATTTGTTGATTTTTATCTATGGCCAGATATACCTGTTAATTACTTCCAAAATTCAAGGTAATATATTCCATGCACTGTAAAATGAGTGCCAGTGGTTAAATGTACATAAATCGGACTGAAAATTCAGTTTTTTTGATGCTCTAAGCATTTTCCCTCAGCAAAAGGAAAGGCTTTCCTTGTTATACTTTACAAAATTCTCATCTAAATTTGATCTTAATTCATAAATAAAAAAAAATCTGGATTGATTTTTAATGAATCATATTTTGGTTAACATCAAATGGAGAGTTCACTTTCTTTTATTTCATTTGTTCTTAGAACTTAAAAAAAGATCCTAAACATTTGTTGATTAAATATTAAAATGTAAGCAATATTTTTCTTCATTTATCATCAATAAATCACCTGCTCCCATTCTATCAAACACTCTTCCCATCTGCCCAACCCTCATCCTCGGTATCCTTACTCATCTGTCACCTTCTTCCTGACATTCCCTATGTCTAACCACTCCTTCTCTTTACCTTCCCCTATGTAGCCCCATGCGCAATAGTGGCAGTGGAATGCCTTGCTTGGGGTGAGATGATTAAAAAAAAAAAATAATGCTTTATGACAATGAAAACTTAAAATGTATTATTTTTAATAAATTCTATTTACATTTTTGTAAATAGAATTTGATTGTTTGATCAATTAATTTTATTCATTTTTTCTCAGATCCTGAGATCTTAAACATTTGTTGATTAAATATTAAAATGTAAGCAGTGTTTCTTCTTTTATCATCAATAATACTTTATGACAAAATGAGTAAAATATATAAAAATGTAAATAGAATTTGATTATTTGGTCTGTTAATTTTATTCATGACCAAAAAGTATCTGATATTGTGAACTTGATTGAAACTAAGTTTTACAATGTTCTGTTGGAATGGGTAGCCAGACAGTTTGCTGACCGACAATTCACAGACAGAACAATTGAGTGACATTTTAAGTCTTTTCATATTCAAGTTCTCATCCAGAGGGATGTTTTTAGGACATTCTTTCTAAGTTCTTCAATCATCATCATGGAATTTGTCGAGACAGACCAAGGAGGCAGAAAGCATTTATTTGAGGGAGACGCCTTATATTGTTGAGAAAACTAGAAAACCTGAAAGCTACTACAGGTTCAAATAATGAAAACTGTGCAACGCAAGACTAGAAACAATCAATGATGTAATTAGCAGAGTGCTTTTCGAGCACTCACATTCACCCACACCTAGAAAGTTTGCTGGCAGTTTATAAAAAACTGGACAAGAGCTTGAACTTGGAAAGACTTAAAAAATCGTTCTGTTGATGAACTGTCCATCCATGCATGGTTGGAAATAACACATAAATCTGACTTTTTAATGATACCTTTCTTTATTTACAGGTTTGATTGTCATGAACACCTCATCATATAGACTGACTAAGGGAATCAAGGAAAAGAATAAAATAAATCCTTTCAATGTTCTGTTGGAAATAATGCACAAATCTGCCTCTTTAATGATACCTTTCTTTATTTACAGGTCGGATAGTCATGAACAACTCATCATTTAGGCTGACTAAGGGAATCAAGGAAAGGAATAAAATAAATCCTTTCAATGTTCTGTTGGAAATAATGCACAAATCTGCCTCTTTAATGATACCTTTCTTTATTTACAGGTCGGATAGTCATGAACACCTCATCATTTAGTCTGACTAAGGGAATCAAGGAAAAGAATAAAATAAAGACTTTCAATGTTCTGTTGGAAATAATGCACAAATCTGCCTCTTTAATGATACCTTTCCTTATTTACAGGTCGGATTGTCATGAACACCTCATCATTTAGGCTGACTAAGGGAATCAAGGAAAAGAATAAAATAAAGTCTTTCAATGTTCTGTTGGAAATAATGCACAAATCTGCCTCTTTAATGATACCTTTCTTTATTTACAGGTCGGATAGTCATGAACACCTCATCATTTAGGCTGACTAAGGGAATCAAGGAAAAGAATAAAATAAAGTCTTTCAATGTTCTGTTGGAAATAATGCACAAATCTGCCTCTTTAATGATACCTTTCCTTATTTACAGGTCGGATTGTCATGAACACCTCATCATTTAGGCTGACTAAGGGAATCAAGGAAAAGAATAAAATAAAGTCTTTCAATGTTCTGTTGGAAATAATGCACAAATCTGCCTCTTTAATGATACCTTTCTTTATTTACAGGTTGGATAGTCATGAACAACTCATCATTTAGGCTGACTAAGGGAATCAAGGAAAAGAATAAAATAAAGTCTTTCAATGTTCTGTTGGAAATAATGCACAAATCAGCCTCTTTAATGATACCTTTCCTTATTTACAGGTCGGATTGTCATGAACACCTCATCATTTAGGCTGACTAAGGGAATCAAGGAAAAGAATAAAATAAAGTCTTTCAATGTTCTGTTGGAAATAATGCACAAATCAGCCTCTTTAATGATACCTTTCCTTATTTACAGGTCGGATTGTCATGAACACCTCATCATTTAGGCTGACTAAGGGAATCAAGGAAAAGAATAAAATAAAGTCTTTCAATGTTCTGTTGGAAATAATGCACAAATCTGCCTCTTTAATGATACCTTTCTTTATTTACAGGTTGGATTGTCATGAACACCTCATCATTTAGGCTGACTAAGGGAATCAAGGAAAAGAATAAAATAAAGTCTTTCAATGTTCTGTTGGAAATAATGCACAAATCAGCCTCTTTAATGATACCTTTCCTTATTTACAGGTCGGATTGTCATGAACACCTCATCATTTAGGCTGACTAAGGGAATCAAGGAAAAGAATAAAATAAAGTCTTTCAATGTTCTGTTGGAAATAATGCACAAATCAGCCTCTTTAATGATACCTTTCCTTATTTACAGGTCGGATTGTCATGAACACCTCATCATTTAGGCTGACTAAGGGAATCAAGGAAAAGAATAAAATAAAGTCTTTCAATGTTCTGTTGGAAATAATGCACAAATCTGCCTCTTTAATGATACCTTTCTTTATTTACAGGTCGGATAGTCATGAACAACTCATCATTTAGGCTGACTAAGGGAATCAAGGAAAAGAATAAAATAAAGTCTTTCAATGTTCTGTTGGAAATAATGCACAAATCTGCATCTTTAATGATACCTTTCTTTATTTACAGGTCGGATAGTCATGAACAACTCATCATTTAGGCTGACTAAGGGAATCAAGGAAAAGAATAAAATAAAGTCTTTCAATGTTCTGTTGGAAATAATGCACAAATCTGCATCTTTAATGATACCTTTCTTTATTTACAGGTCGGATAGTCATGAACAACTCATCATTTAGGCTGACTAAGGGAATCAAGGAAAAGAATAAAATAAAGTCTTTCAATGTTCTGTTGGAAATAATGCACAAATCTGTCTCTTTAATGATACCTTTCTTTATTTACAAGTTGGATTATCATAAACTCATCACTTATGCTGGACATAAGAATAAAGGGAAAAACAAAATAAAATATATCAGCATTTACACAAAGTTTACATTAAGAAACAATCATGAAATGACATGAGAAAAACCTAATTTTTATGATGTATGTGGATCTGCATTTTCATGAATTTCAACTTTAAAAATCCACATGTGAATACACACTTGTGAAGTATGGGAATCAACACTTTTGCAGTTATCAAATTAAAAAAAAATGCATAGTAATACACACAAGAGAGAAATCCTATTCTTGTAAATATCCAAATGTTGACAGTTCAAATATAAATGCACATGTGTAAATACTCACCACAGAGAATTAAAGCAATATTGCATTTCTGTCATTTATTTACATTTAACCAACGCCAATCACTCTAAATTGCATAACCTAAGGAGCTTGTGTAAATGATTGGCAGAACAAAGATTAGGAGAAAAAGCTAAAAGGCCAAAATAAGCTTTTCTAAATACACAATGTTTCAATTTTAGCATTTTCTCGAAATTCAGATTTAACAAAGCACATGTGTACACATACTGGAGAAAAGTCATATTCTTGTGTAGTATGTGAGCTACAGTTTACAGAAAATTACTATTCAAAAAGACACATTCAAATTTACATTGGAGAGAAATCAGTTTCTTGTGAAATATGTGGATTAGCATTTTCCAAGAATTCCAATTTAAAAACACAACCTCATAATGGAGAGAAACCATTTTGTTCTCAACAAAACTCATGAACACTAATGTTGGATAAAAAGTTATCCAAATGTTGACAGTTCAAATATAAATGCACATGTGTAAGTACTCACCACAGAGAATTAAAACAATATTGCATTTCTGTTGTTTATTTACATTTAACCACTCACTCTAAATTGCATAACCTAATTTATGATGCAGGGCCAATCTGACTCTGTATCTTGACAGGTTACTGAATGCCCTTAAGAAGTTAATCTGATCATGTGACCGGCTCCAGTGAGCATTTTCACTTAGGTGTGAAAAAGTGTTTGACTAACGTCACATCTGAATTCTCTATTTGCTATCCAATTAGGATCCAGAATTTTTCTTTTCACACTAACTTGAGAAATTTGCTTTCAATTTGTAATTTCTTATCCTACAAGTTCTACAAGCAAAAACTGCAAGGGAAGAAAAAGTATAATTTCAATTAAAATTGTCAAAAAGAAAAATCAAAAAATTTTATAACAATTCATTTTTGCTTTAAATTTTTGTTTTCTAAATAAAATATTGTGCTTAACAAATTAAGACATTAAATAAGTTCTCACAATTGTTCCCAGAACTGCATGTGTGTAGTTTCAAATGGCAATGTTAACCTTTTAAGCAAAATATCACTTATGAAACTACTAGCAGTATAGCGCTGGTGTAATGAAAGCTTTAACACTAATCCATGGTCCTGGAGCTCAGACTCTTTGGAACAAGACTAAAAAGCAATAGTTGTTTCCAGTTAAAGCGAAACTGTAGACTGAAAGAAAAATGAATGGATGTAAGTCAAATTTTGATTTCCTGGTATTGATATCAAATAAGTTTTTTTTTTTTGTCGTAAACTGAATTTTGAAGGCTAAATAAGTCCTCTGAATAAATGGTATCACACACACACACACACACACACACATATACACACAGAGACAAAATTCCATTCATAAATAAGTTTAGATTAGCTACCTAACAAAAAAGAACATTTGTTCACACACAAAAAATTTAAAATTATTTAAAAATTTTTCTGCAATAACAGCAACAATTCTTTAAAGAAATTTTTAAATATTTTTGAATCTTTATAAATTATTATTAAAAAAGAAAAAATTAAAATAATTCATATAAAAATTCATTATTCATTGAAAAAATATTTTTCTTCAGACTATGTCCTTAATATCTATTTTTAAATGCAATTAAAACATTATCTAATTAAATGTCATAGTTTTGTTGCATTTTTCATTTTACATTTAGATTTTTGAAAAGAGCCAACTGTTTAAAAAAATTAAATTATTTATGTTTCCGAAAGAGTTCTACATTTAATTAATAAACTATGTTTTGCAATGGTATTTAATTTCTAGAAATTTAATGAAATTAAGTGGTGGGAGTGGTGGTAACAGATGTAAAAAATATTTTAACCAAGATTTTCGAAAAATAATAATTTTAAAAGAATTTCTTTATTTATGGATATGTCATGACAGTTACATTAAAATCTAACAATTACTTGATTTTTGTGAGAATTTCCAAATGAATGTATTTTTCACTGAAAAAACTGAGTTTCATAAAACTGCATTGTTATATAGCAAATTGTGTATGGCATAAACTGCTACTGCAACTGGAGGAACAACAAATGTCTTGACAGATAACAGAAGAATGTGTATGTAAAAATATAATCTTATATTTTTATTCTTTTCGAGGTTGGTTGTGTGTAGAGGAGTAGTCAGAGAAGTCATGCACATACAAAGTAATGACTGGCCGGAGTTGTCTTCCTTGTGTTCTCTATGAGTTATCTGCTGTTCTGATCTTTTCCTGAAAGAATCTCGCTCTTATATAAACCAAGATTCCCCAGTCCTACTCAACTGCATCATCTTTGTCCAGGAAAATTTATTTATTATTTTCACAATATCATTGCATTTGGCCAGCTGCCTTTGATGTCATCACACTTCTTTGTAAAAATCTGGTCACCCGCTAATGAAAATAAAAACAAAAAAAAACAAGATTTTTTATCAAAATTTCGGATGTGTTAGAATGAATGAAAACTTTTTTAGAAATAATTTTTAAAAATACTTTGATCTTTCCTCTTAATAATAACAAACATTTTGATGGAAAACTTGTTTTATTAAGTTTAAAACCTTTTTTTTTCATTGAGATTTAAATGAAAAATACCTCAATAGTTCACAATGGAAAGATACTTGCCCATGTGTTAACTTGTGTCGTTTCTAATTTGTAAATAAATTACCCTTTTCTTTAGATGGAATATAATATTTGTGTCAGGGTTCAGTCATTTTGAATTGTTCATTTAAACATTGTTATACAATGATTAATGAAGAATTATAATTTGCAGCAATGAAGATGCCCTCAACCCAAACAGCAATAATGTGACAAATATTTGAAATATTTTTATGTAAATACAAGAGTCTGCTAAGTAGCAAGACAAAGTCAGGCAGTTAAATGTATGTGTAGTATGTTATAATCTGGTTAGCTATATTAACTGCTTGTGTCACTTGAATTCCTTGTTTTTGTCTACACAAGAATTTCTTTTCAAATAGTTGTAAAATAATGTAGACCATTTTTAGCTCTAATGAAATGTGTCATTTGAGATGGAAATTTTATGACAAAATACCTCAATATTTCACAATAGAAAGATAGTTGCCAGTGTGCTTGTTTAGACATGTGATGTTTGAGATATATATTTTGAGAAATGTTTAATCCACAGATTTCACATGAGCAACATTTCTCCCCAGTGTGTGTTAACATTGTGACTCTTGAGGTGTGAATTTGCAGAAAATTTATATCCACAGATTTCACAGTGGAACACAGTCTCTCCAGTGTGTGTTAATATGTGTTGTTTCAGAGATGAATCATAGGAGAATTTATATCCTTAGATTTTAGTTGAAAGGTTTCTCTCTAGTGTGTGTTAACATGTGCTGTTTAAGATGTGAATTTTGGGAAAACTTACATCCACAGATTTCACAATCAAAGCGTTTCTCTCCAGTGTGTGTCAACATGTGTCTATTAAGATCTGAATTTCGGGAAAACATATATCCACAGATTTCACAATGGAAAGCTTTTTCTCCAGTGTGTCTTAACATGTGACTTTTGAGATTGGAATTTTTTGAAAACTTACATCCACAGATTTCGCAGTGGAAAGCTTTCTCTCCAGTGTGTGTTAATACATGCTGTTTGAGATGTGAATTTTGGGAAAACTTCCATCCACAGATTTCACAGTTGAAACGTTTCTCTCCAGTGTGTGTTAACATGTGCCTCCTGAGATCTGAATTTCGTGGAAATTTACATGCACAGATTTCACAGTGAAAAGGTTTCTCCCCAGTGTGTGTTAACATGTGATTCTTGAGATTTGAATTTTGAGAAAACTTACATCCACAGATTTCACAGTGGAATGGTTTCTCTCCAGTGTGTGTTAATATGTGTCTTTTGAGTGATGAATTTCGAGAAAACTTACATCCACAAATTTTGCAGTGGAAAGCTTTCTCTTCATTGTGTGTTAACATGTGTTTTGAGAGTGATGCTTTTAAAAAAAAACTTACTCCACAGATTTTACAATAGAAATGTTTCTCTCCAGTTTGAGATTGTACATTTGTTTTGAGATCTGAATTCATGGAAAGTGTATTTTCAAATTACAGATTTCAAAAGAAATCTGTTATTCCTATCTGTGTCCTGTTATGTCTCACCATTTAAAAGTAACTACTAATCCATGAATTTCACAAGGTGAGTGAGAATGTCTTCATTCTCATAGATATTCATCATGGTTTCAGGAACACTCAAAGATGGAAACTGAAAAATAAGAAATAAATTGAGTTCTGGAAGAAGAAAAACTCCATACATAAGGTTTTTAAAAAAAAATCAATTTCAAGTATTTTCTTAAAGATGCTCTGAAAATCATGAAAAATACAACAAAATGTTGATCGAACAAACATTTGTAATTTGTTAACATAAAAGCATTTGTCATCAACTAAAATTATTGAGGAATGCAGAAATCCTGATGAATTAGTATTTAAATCTGACACATTATACAGTTTATTCTGACTGATATCAGTTGTACAATGCAAATTGGATTTAAACTAAAATTATTAAGGAAGGCAGAATTCCTGATGAATTAGTATTTAAATCTGACACATTATACAGTATATTCTGACTGATATCAGTTGTACAATGCAAATTGGATTTAAACTAAAATTATTAAGGAAGGCAGAAATCCCGATGAATTAGTATTTAAATCTGACATATTATACAGTTTATTCTGACTGATATTAATTTTACAATGCAAATTGGATTTAATATAATCATCAAATGAAGTTAGGTGCAGGGATTGTTTTAGATCTTTTCTAATAGCATAAACATTTTGATAATAAAACTTTTTTTAAAAACTTTTAACATCATGCTATGCTGTTCTGTTTTTTTTTTGCCAATTCCATGGAGGTTTTTATATAGTTTTACTGCGTTTTTCATTGTACTATTCAAACCAGATTTTGGGGAAAAGACCAACTGTTTTGTGGAAAAAAATATTAGAAGAATTATTCCACAATGAGTCCTGCGTTTAACCAATAAAACAAATTTTCACTACAAAATTTAATTTCTTAGAATTTCATTTACGTGGAGGGGTGGCAACAGATATAAATAAAATTTTTACCAAAATTTTTTAAAAACAATAATTTCATTCATTTGTAAATAAGTAACCATCATCAAAATCTGACAATTTCTTGATTTTAGCAAGTATTTTCACATTTTTGGGAAATACCTAATGTAAATGACCATTAAAAAAGCTCTACTTTAATTTTTTTTTTTTCAGAGGGAAGGACTCTAGAGAATGAGTAAAATTAAAAAATCTAAAAAACATGATAATTAATATCTTAACCCTCATGATAAAAATTTTAATAATAAAGAATAAAATAAAAAATAAGAGATTAAAAATATAAATTAACAATAAATCAAATATAACATTTTATAAATTCATTAATTTATATCTATCACTGTATTTCAATTCATCTCAGTTATTCAATTTTGAAATTAATTTAAGAAAATTTTATATCAAATTTTATTTTTTCAGAAATCAGCTTCAAACATAAAGCTGCTAAACTAACTGAAATTTAATAAAATATTTGAAAATTGATCAAAACATTACATCAATTTTTAGCAATTACTAGGCCGTTAAAGATGAAAAACAAAACATTGATTCAGGTTTTAGAAATTTGTTGTCAATCATACTTGTCAACATAGTATCTGGCTGTCATAAAACAAATGCTTGTATACTATATTTGATGCTATAAAGTAAATAATGCTTGTTTCAAATTAGATTAATTTAAATTTTAATTTGCTAAAATAATGTATCACAGATGTATACTTTATTTTTGCAAGATTTTTAAAGCCAAGAATAAACTTTGCTTACAAAGCTGTCAGAATTGTTCAATAAACTAAAACATCTAAAAAGGTGGAGGTTTGAATCAATATAATTACTATTTAAATGCACCAGAGTATTTTGCTTATTAGAAACTAGCAGTATAGTCCGGCATTGCTCGGGCGTAATGAAAGCTTTAAAACTAATCCATGGTCCTGGAGCTCAGACTCAGCCTAAAGAATATTTGTGTTAAGTTTGGTGAGAATCGGATAAAAATTGTGGATTTGTATAAAGGGCATACAGACAGATAAACAGACACACACACAAATATCTTGCCTTTTATATGTATATATATATCGATTTTCTGCACTATTGTAAGAACTGCAACCTTGAAACTTCTGAAGCATTATTAAGCAAGAAGTCCTTTTTTGGTGTTGAAAGACATTTAATTTGAAAATTCTTGCAAAAATCAAATAATTAAATTAATTGTCTGATTTTAATGAAACTTTTAGAATGTTTTCACAAATGAATGAAATTATTTATGTAATTATTATTTTTAGAAAAAAAAATGAAAAGAATTGTTTTCATTTTGTGTTGTCTTTTATGATTAATTTATAAAGTGGTTAATTGCTCTTTTGGTGTATTGGACTGTCGACGTGCTTACCGTGTATAAGCAGTTGGGTTCAATCGTCTGCTGTTTTCACTTGAATCGCAGAAGTTGGTTGACAGACACTGTTAGCTACAAGTACACTTACACTACAGTCAAAAAAATTTTAGGACGAATCCGAAAATTTTTCAAAGAAAAACAAACAACATTAAAGTTGTTGCTGAACTTGATATTTCTTTTTTAACGCCGGCAATATTTCGTAATCAATAAAGAATATTATTTTCAAAGAGATTGCAATTAAAAACGGATGTGACAATTGAACGGATATCGTTTTTCAACAGAACAACGAACTCTTGTAACCGGTGTAAAAGAACAATTTGTTCCTTACTAAAAAATAATCCGGGTACAGACAATATGCCAGAATATGGCATCACGTTCAAACTGTTTTTTCGTTTTTTATAAATATTTTTCACGGAAAGCTAAAAATAAAATAAAATTATAAACCTCTTAAAAATCAAATATTTGTCCAAGAGATTTGCTCCAAAGAATATAACTAAATTTAATTTATTATTATTGGAAAAAATATAATAATGCTTACGTTTTTTTTTTTGCCTAAAAAAATGTAGTGACCATGACGTATAAGAGAGGAAGTATAAAAGAACTTCCGGTTAAAAAAAAAATACTGCAATTTTTGTATGAATGAAAAATAGTTCACATTTGAAAATGGTATTTAAATTTTACATTTTTTGATTATTCAAATATACCATTCAGTCAGTTAAAGCGCCATACGTGATACACGCTTTGGACGATCATGTCTCGAAAGAGATTTGACTGACTGGGCAGAAGTTTATCCCGCAGTAGGTTGCCATTGCTTTCTGCAGTAAACTGCTTGCCAGGCTATTGAACCAAATCTGTCCTATTATTTAACCCATGCTGGAGGGAAGAGATGGATTAATGCACAAATTTTTAATTCACGATAACTAAGTTTTAAAATGAATTTTGATAAATAAAAATATATCTTGAAGCCTTAGCTTTAATTGAAAGTTAAATGATTAAATTTAATATTACCAGGAAGCAAAATACTCTGGTGTATTTCAAACAGATGTTATATTGATTGGAATCTAAAGATTTCAGATGAAAAAAAATCAATTTTTCTACGATTTTTTAGTTTTTAGTTTTCAGAGGTATTGCTTTATCTGCATGTTTTTGTGTGAATCAGATTAATTTAACATTAAATTTGCTAATTTTCCCAAAAATAAATTGTCACAGAGGCACATTTTTATAAAGAAAAGTTAAGTAAGGCTCGGCTTTAATAATCTTGCAAAATAAAATATACATCTGTGACATGTTATTTTTCGAAAATTTGCAAATTCTTAATTCGCCTTACTTAAGTATTACTTATTTATAGCATGAAATTTAGAATAAAATATTTCTTAATTACAGAGCCTTGATCTTTCTGACCTCTGCCATAAGTGACAAGAAATGGTGTAAAAGGAAAAATTGTTTCTTGCTCAAAAATAGACTCTCTACAGTAGTACGTTGTGGTTCAGTAGATATTGGCTCGGAACGAGAAATCGGTTCGAATACCAGTTGAATTCATTGCATTCACTTACGGGCAAATACCCTTGGGAAAGGTGTTAATCCGTCTCTTCCCTCCAGTTATGGGTTAAATAATTAGATTGGTGTTTTATAGCCTTGGCTGGAAACCAATCTAACACAGAAAGCAATGGCAACGTAATGCGGGATAATCTTCTGTCCAGTCAGTCATGTCTCTTTCAGGACATGATCGCCCAAAGCGTGTATCGCGTAGGGCACTTAACTGACTAACTGAGAGTAGAGATGTGCGAGATGTGCGTTGTGGTGCAGTGAATATCGGCTTGGAACGAGAAATCGCTGAGCTGAGTTCGAATTCCAGTTGAATTCTTTGCATTCACTTACGCGCATATACCCTTGGGAAAGGTATAACAGGACAGACTGAGTTCTATAGCCTACCGCAGAAAGTAATGTCAATCTTCTGCCTAGTCAATCATGTCTCTTTCGAGACATGATCGCCCAAGAGACAATGTTACAACAATGCGGTGCAATATCAACCTATTTTTCCTGATTTTTCAAAAATATTCAACCTTAAAAATCTTTAAAAATCCCTTAAGAATCCAATATTTTTAAAGTGATTTTTTACAAAGAAAGTTAGTAAATTTAAGAATTTCTTGTTCAAAATTAGTTTGAGTGCACAAGTGCGGACCTGTGCGAACCTATTTACAAATTTGATTAAAATCGGCCCACTCCTTTTATAACCCGATTTTTCGATTGATGTTCGATATTTATCGGGGGGTATCTCGACACAAAACCTAGCTAAGAACACTCACAGACGCTTATAGTACAACTGTGTAGATTTTCAAGAAAATCGGTTCAGCCGTTTCGGAGTCTATAGGTAACGGACACACACAGACAGACAAAGTTCCATTTATAAATAAGTTTAGATTTAGATATCAGACTAATCGATTAAATTTAATATTTCCAATGAGTAGAATACTTTGCTGTGTTTCGGAAAGCAAAATAAATTGACAGGAAGGATTTTCTTGTTGTTAAATTTGCTGATGTAACTCTCTTTAAAAGAAATCTTCCAAAAATAAAATATACTTTTCTGAAACTTTATTTGAAAAATATTAGCAGATTTAATTTAATCTAATTTGAAACACAAATATTATTTACTTTCGGTTTAAAATATCGCAGAAATGCATTGGTAGCTTTTTTATTTAAACTGTCGACAATTTGACAGATTGATATTTGATGTTTTATAGCCGTGAAAAAAATATTGAATATAACAGGAGTGCATTTTATTTTTATATATCATTTTTTAGTATTTTATTAAATTTTACATACTTTCTGGCATTACGTTAAAAAAAAAAAAAGAAAGCAAAAAATATGTAAGCAGGAGAGGTGCTTTTTTTTATGTGCATGGCTTTTTAAATCAAATTCATTTTCAACAACACATTTGATTAAATTTGTCATTTTGTTTCCCTATAAAAAAAAATGCTTAAAACGTTTATTTGATGAAAATGACAGCCTTGCTTTCTGGTCAAACAACGTAACTTCCAAAAGAGCTTCACAAATTACTTCCTCATGACGACCTTGACATTATTAAGTTCGATCAAATAGTAATTTACAATAAATTACTTTAATAAATGATGTATTTCCATTAGTACATATGGATGTAAAGTTTTCTAATGAATTTATCCTTTTTACAAAACTCTGATTTTGTAGTTCGTCTTTCTTACCCAATTCTTTTTTGTTCCCGTTACACTTGTTGGATAATTACCTGTGGTAGTGAATTCACATACGTCATATATAAACCGAGCATTTTTTAGGGTAAATTTTATACTTACCTGATGTAGGAGAAACGGTGATCAGCAAGACCGTTCTCCCAGAGTGAGGCCCTAACCATTGCACTCCGGTACGGCTGACCTCTGCGATCGCCCCAAATGTGGGTGACTCGGACATGCTATTTCTAAGTGTGGGGTCTGCGTCCGCGCTCACCCCGATGATCAAACACAAAATCAGATTTCAAAATGCATTTTTTCTTTCGTTTTTAAGTTTTAGGTTGAATTGGCCTTGTGTCAAACATAACCTAGTTTTCTATAACTATCAGAAGGATAAGATTGTATGTTGGAATGTGGAAGATTAAAAGTGTTTTGTTTGTTAAAGTAGAATTTTGTTAACTAAAACAGAATAGCATCAATTCGTAGAGTTAAATGTTCAAATTGAAATCGTAGTAAGGAGTCCAGAGCTTGTAGTCGTAAGTAGAAGAATGTAAAAATAAACCTTAGTTGATAGCTGTGTATATATAAATGTTGTTTCTATACCAATTTGATTTTCTTGTTTATACCCCCCCCCCCTTTATAGTGGGCTATCTACTAACGAGGCCAAATTCAGTTAATCTGTTTCAACACACAACTACACTACTTAAACGGATAACCTACTATAAGTTTACTAATCACTACTTGGCGACAATTTATTTCTCACTTTATTTTAACTAGTTAAGTTTTGTGCACTTTTCTTGAAAGCAGACTCCAGTCAGCTTTCTTAATTTTTCTAAAGATAACAATCTGATTGGCTAATTCCCCTCACAAAAATATTTCTGCAGGAGACGTAATTTTCCCGCCGAGGCGATCTGAGCTACCCTGAGTGAAAAGTATTTAACTGAGACAACCCGCCGACGATTTGAGTTTGGCCCAGAAGCAGACACCCACTTCTTTCGCCATGTGGCGCTAACATGAATGCAAGTAAATTTTCCACAAAATTGATTTCAGAAGATTGATAACCGCTATATTTAAGAATTTTATCATAAATTGTTTTATGTGTTTTGAATATTTCTTTGCTAGAGTGTATGTTAATGTGACGTTCAACCGAGGAAGGAATATGTTTGATAACGGATGGTGGATGATTAGAGCTAAGGTTTATATAAATTGGGTTAGAATTATTTTTTTATGTAAGGTGTGGGATAGGAAATTAAGAATTAAAATCAACTTTCTTCTTCATTTATATTGGAAATACATTTAACTTTTTAAAAAAGTGCTTTTACAATCATCTCTTATCTTTTGCCAATAAGAACAAACAAAATTTGACATCACTTTCTAAATATTTTTGGAAGTTAAAAGAAGAAAATAAAACACCTAAAGTTAAATGGAAAATTCTCAAACAGGTTATAACATTTAGATCGGTAAATTAATCATATTTCATTTGTCTGCAAGAAGAAAATGGGAATAATGAAATACATGAAGAGTGACATATTATTGAATCAGAGGCATTATTTTTTTATGTAACGTGTGGGATAGGAAATTAAGAATTAAAATCAACTTTCTTCTTCACTTTTACAAAAAATTCACAATGACGTGCGAAATCTTGGTTTTTCCCAACTAGTAAAAAGATTGACTATGGGCTTAAGGAAAATGTCGAAATCGGATTTCGTAAGTAGATTCCCTGACCAATGGAAGACCAAAAAGGACTTTGCGATCCACTGCGAGAAATCTAAAGGATTCAGTCAGAGATGAGAGCAGCGAAACAACACGCTAAAATGTAACGAGAGAAACTTCAACAACGACTTGGATATAAGGTTGCGCCGCATATCATTCTCTTTCTCCTTCTTTCTCGTGTATTGATTTCTTTTACTTCTTCTTCTCCATCCAAAAACATTCCCATATGCCAAACGGACATTTTAAATACTTACATTTCACTTTGCAAATCAATTTAATACATTTTCTCTTTGAACAATATTATTCTTCTCACACATTTATATTAATGTTCAGCAAACAAAATTTCACTTATTTTTTTCAACAACCTGATAATATCTTTAAATGCAGGGATTTTCAGCTATGTTTGGAAGTGGCATGGCTGACACACCATATAGCTTCACATGTGATCCCCGACGCGTAAAAAGAACATGCTCCCCACTTCTTCACTGGCGACCCCCCGACGTCTGAAAAGGAACACGCATTGGAAGAATCACTTCTTCACGAGTGAACCCCGACGTCTGAAAAGGAACACGCATTGGAAGAATCACTTCTTCACGAGTGAACCCCGACGTCCAAGGAACACGCATCCTACTTCTACTAAGGTTGGAAATTATTAGAAACTAAGTCTAGCGTTATGTCTAAGATGTCAACTTGTTTTATATTAAGATTAATCACTACGCTAAGACCAAAAGATTTAAAAACGCTATGAATTAATTTTCTAAGTCTATCAAACTTACCTCCAGTGAATTTATTAACTATCATAAGTCCATCATCTCTTTAACGTCCCATATTATTCAAATCGATTTCTTTAAACGCCATAAAGAGAAATAATCCTACTAAATCCGAAGACTCTGCTCCCATAGATAAATCAAAATTATCAGTTGAATTTTTTTAGTCCATTGTTCGTTGTCGTGGATATTCATTGCTCTATTTCTATTGAGCACTGTTTTAAATTATTGTTTTGAACGTTGCAAATATTTTCTTCGTTCCTTATTCATTTGTATAAAGGCCATCAAATAAGAAAATTATATTAATAAAAATCTGAAAGAAACTTTGAAATATCGATATATACAATGTTGTGACATACTGTCTGTACCCGGACAATTTTTGAGCGAGGTACAAATACTCCTTCTGGACCGTTTCCGTTAATTTCTTTGTTCTGTTCCTTCTTTTCACAAAGTCGATGCGAACTGTTTTCAAATAATTCGTTTTTTTTTATTGAAATTTCTTTAAATATCTCAATTTTTTTGATTGCCAAATATTGTCGATATTAAAAAAGAAATATCAAGTCAAGCAACAAGAGCAAATTAATCCTGTTTGTTTTTCTATGAAAAGCTCTTTGATTCGCCCTGAGTGTAAAAAAGGTAAGTTAGACGAACCATCACTGATTTCCTAAAAGACCCACAACAAAAACAAAAAAAAAGCATTTCAAAAAATCATTTAAATGCCTTCTTTGAATTTAAATTTCAGTTTTATTTCAGAGATCGTAACCTAGGCTAGTTTTATCGTCAATATGTTTGTTAAAACGAAAAATATTTTTTTTATAATTTTGAAAAAAGAAAACAAGATTTTTTACCAAATTTCAAACGTGTTCACCGTTTTCTATCATTCGAAATTTGGTTCTTGTTTTCATTTTCATTACCGGGGAGCCAAATCGTTCCGAGAGTTTACAATGGAAAATGTATTTCTAACGCACTTTTTTTTCCAGTGACAAACATTAATTTGGAAATTCTTGCAAAAATCAAATAATTGTCGGATTTTAATGAAACTTTCAGGATTTATTTAAAAATGAATGAAATTATTTTTAAAGACATTATTTTAAAAAAATATTGGTAAAAGTATTTTTAAAAACCTTTTAGCCTCTTTTACCGAAAATCTGCTTCAAATAGTAAAAAAATGCAATAAAACTGTTGTGGTAGATCTGTGAAGTGCTGGAGTAAATGATGTTTATAAGGATTCTTTGATCGTCGTGCGTGTTCCATTTACCACACAAATAAAATATAAAGAGACTGGCAAATGGCAATGAAGCAAGAAACAGAATTTAGCACAAATAATACAAATTAAATACAATAGAACAACTTGTGAAAGATGAAAGTTGTAAGAAGATGAAAGTCAATCTTGTATAGAGTTCAGAATGAATAATGCAAAAGTTCAGAACAAATTAAACAGTTCAAATAGGCGACAATTTGGTAATTGTGAATGAAGGAAAAACGGGTGTGTGTGTGTGTGTGTGTGTAATAACAAGGGCACAGTTGCGTACCTTTTATCAGTATTAAAAACAATATTTTTTAATAGTTGTAGTTGTAACAACTTTAGGAAAATATTGTCATTTGAATAAATCAAGCTTTGGTTTACAAATATCTTTTGAAATACAGTTGAACTTGTAAGAGGATTTGTGTCGTTGGTAAGCTTGATTGTTTGTAATAATGTTGAATTAGCTAAGACGTGTGGTTGCGCAGGAAAAATCTTGGGTTGCGGTGACGAGTTAGCTAAATCACCGTTTCGAACGTCAAAGCTTTGTGTTGGAAAATCTAGACGCTAACTGCTGATCACGTGATAGTTGCAGTTTATATAGCTGAGCCAATCCCCGTGCTTATTCCATGTTCATTTGGCAGGAACATGAAATGGGATTGGTCGGGTCATGGGATTTAATTGGATGTGGTTGTTTTTCTGCAATAGTGCATTTAAAATTTAGTGGTGATATCGTTAAGTGGATGATTCCATTATATGGACGATTCCACATTATCCCCCCCCTAGATTAATGGTTGAGACAATCGTGAACCATTAACATGTTTCATAAAATGCGTACTTTGTAGGCATGTCTGCCAGTCCTAGTTTACGTCTTCGAGTCTTTCAGTATTGGTTTTGTAGGAACTGATGGTGTGCCCACCTGTGCTGGTTCGGTTTAAGGGTGTGCCAGTGAATGATTACCTAAATAGGCAGGTTTCAGGTGATTGACAACTACCGTCTGGCGTTTACCTGCTGTGTCAAGCACAAAATGTTTAGGGGACCCGATAAGAGCTGGAATAATTTGGTGTCAAAGGTTGCTTTGCAGAGTTGCGTCGAACAAAAACAAACTCAGATGAGTGCAAATCTTATGGTATATAATATGGCCTAATGCATGATCTTGCAGGCGTATAAATAAGTTCAGCCATTTTTTTTCAAATTCGCAACGAATTGGTTTCTTGGTAGTTAATTCGTAGATTCATCAAAGATCTGACCGGGTAAAGTCAGCAAAGTTCCAAAAACCATATCAGCACTGGAGCATTTTAAATCTTTCTTAATGGTGTTTTTAACCGCTAGTATAATCAATGGTAGTTTTTCCACCCAAGTATGACCATTTTGTACAGCCATCAGGGTGTACTTGAGTTGCCTATGGAACCTCTCAACAAGACCATTCTCACATGGGTGGTATGTGGTAGAATGCACATGCTTGATTCCAAGTTCACAAATTCAGCAAAAAAAGTTGATTGAAATTGAGGGTCCCTATCAGTCGTAATAACTGATCAGCACCCAAAAATAAATATCCATTGCATAAAGATCACATTTGCTACTGTTTCCGCAGTAATATTATGTAGGGAAATTTCCAGTGGCCAACAAGTGAATCTATCGATGATTTTAAGAATGTATTCGTGACTGTCGATGTTGTCAAGTGGTCCTACTAAGTCAACGTAGAGATGAGCAAAACTCCCATCTGGAGTGGGAAATGAAGATAGCGGAGTTTTAGTATGTTTATGCACCTTAGTGGTCTGACAACGTATGCATGTGTGGGTCCCACTGTTTGATATCAGTGGCCATACCAGGCCACACAAATCTGGCCAATATGGTCTGCCACGATGCCTTTCCATCGGGATGAGATTGGGAATGAAAATGATCGAATATGCTTCGTTGCAGAGTAGGCGGAATATAAGGGCGAGGATTGGCCGGTATGACGTCACGGAAAATCAGCTTGTCTGTAAATGGGAGTGGGCGCGTTTCCAGTTGAATTGACGTGTTAGCTTTCGCTGATGAAAAGGCCTTGTCCTATTCTTGTTCGTCTGCTAGCGAATCAAGGTTTAAAATAGGAGTTTGAATTGAATTCAAGCTCGGCCAAGATAAAGTGTCCACTACTGTGTTACTAGATCCTTTAACACTTAATACTTGAAGTAAACTGTGAAATATAATCGAGATATCTGATATCTCGCGGATTATGTTTTTCGGTCTTTGCGTGAAGCATGTATGTTAATGGCTTATGGTCATTAAATATTGTAAAATCACTGCCTTCGAGGATGTGTCTATAGTGACAGATTGCTAGATATAGCGCTAAAGTTCACGTGAAAATATACTATACTTTTTACTTTTCAGCAAGAAAAAATGGCATCTATAATCTGATGCAATACTGCACCAACCGTATTTGACAATGCATCTGTCGTTAATGTTAATTCAGTGTTACTTATTTATTCAGGTAAGAAAGCTTGGTGAAGTCTTTCAACGCACGTTTAGCATCAGTGAATGGTCGTAATTTGTCTTCAGATGATTTAATTTGTGCATTCTTTTTAGATCTTTTTTCTTTTTTTTAATCATTTCACCCCGAGCAAGGCAGAAACGCCACTGATGTGCAGGGGGTTACATAAATGTAGAAAGATTAATTAGAAAAGAGTGAGGAGTGCAAGCTAGTTAGAAAGGAACAATAGAAAGCTGAGAAAGCAGGTTCAATGACAGATACATGGGCGGAGAGAACGTGAAGATTATACAGGGGAGGGGAGAGAGCTAGAGTCCAGTGGTTAGTAGGTGAGTATTAACTTTGCTTTTAAATTTCTGGAGGTCATAGCCGTCAGGAAAGCAAGAATACGGGAGTGAGTTCCACAGGCGGGAAGTGCGAGAGAGGAAGCTGCAGGAGTAGAATTGTCGATTCGTCAACGGCAATAATATTGAGGCACAATTCTGAATAAACTGCCTGTAGTAGTTAATCATGCCCCCAAAAATTAGGGCCTGTCTCATTGTTACAGGTATTGGGAAATTATTAATGGCATCTATTTTCTCATTCAAGGGGATTAACCCATTTTCATCAATAACATGGCCAAGTGCTGCAAAAATGCACTTGTCTAAGTTTTACTTTAGTCCATTCTGTTGAAGACACTTAAAAATTCTCTCTAAGTGTTCCTTGTGTTCTTTATTATTTTTGCTTGTGATGAGAACATCATCTATGTAAGTGTAGGTAAAGTTTAATCCATACAATACTTCATCTGTCAGCCTCTGAAAGGACTGAGGGGCAGTACGTAAGTTGAAAGGCATATGCGTAAACTCGAAAAGTCTGAATGGGGTGGTTACTGCCGTCTTGGGTATATCTGAAGCCTCTGTTGGGATCTGAAGAAAAGCTTTCTTCAGATCCAGTTTCATGAACACTTTAGCACCTTCAAGTGATAAGGTGAAATGTAGGGGATGTATTTGTCCAGGACGGTTTGTGAATTTAATAACCTGTAATCTGCACATGGATGCCATGTGCCTGTATCTTTCTTCGGCAACATGGGAAGAGGGGTGGCATAAGGGCTAGACGATGGTCGAATAATTCCAAGTTTTAGCATGCTGTCAAATTCCTTTTTAGTAACACCTAATTTATCAGGGAGAAGTCTTTCCAGTTGCTGAATGGGTGGGTTTGCTGAATGGGTGGGTTTGCTGAATGGGTGGGTTTGCTGAATGGGTGGGTTTGCCAGTCATTTTGATTGAGTGAGTTGTACTATGCTTGATCGCCCTTCTAAAAATTTGCTTCCAATAGTAAATGAAAAATGCAATAAAACTGGAACATTATTTAATTAGATGTGGTTTTAATTGTTTTAATGAATAATATACATTAAAATATGGATAAAAAATTTGATGAAGAATTAAATTTTAAAACACATATAGACCAGGGATTTAGTTAAACACTTATTAGATAGTGGGCATTGATTCAGGTGTCTACAATTACAAAATATTTTGTTAAAAGAAATGTTTTCCTTTTTTTAATTATAATAATGTTTAAAAAAAAATAACATATCACAGATGTATATTTTATTTTTTCAACATTTTTAAAACTGAGAATTAATTTTTGTTCCAAATGTGTTGGTCACTCAAAAATAGCTAAAAAGTTTTAAAAAAATTTTAAATTCTCAGAATTTTAGATGTTAATCAATATAATTTCTGTTTGAAATGCCCCAAAGTATTTTGCAATCATTTAGCTTTCAATTAAAACTTATTTAAAAACTAGACTTTTCACCAAAGTTTTTAATGTGCTAGAAAGGATTAGAAATGTTTAAATAATAAAAGAAATATTTATCCGTTTTTCCTTAATGATGGCAAACAGTTTGTTTTAGTCATTTTGAGTCCATTTTTTCATCAGTGAAAAACAGGATGTGCCTATTTGATAATGTCTTTGTTTTAATTATTTGCAATTTCAACAGCTGTAATAGGATGCTTTGACAAATAAAGCCTTAGACACACTGCACACAATTCTCTTAAACAAGTTCAACAAAAGAGCAAAAGGCAATTACAATACCCATAACTACATTAGTTTAGGATAAAATGGAGGACACGTGTTGTTTTGGTGATCATGATATGAATGTGGTTGATTTGTACAAATGAGGTATTATGGTGGAAAGTTTTATTATTATAACAAATTAAATTGAGACCAATGAAGACTCTCCACCAATCCCCACTTTTGGCCTTTTTGCAACACTTGGAGTTTTTTGACACAATTTTCATTTATTCCCCCATTGCATTGAAGCTAACAAGCACTGCTTTCTTTTGTCCCTCTTGCCTTCAATATTGTTTTGTGAGTGTCAGAATTACCAAGCCTTCTTTCTTCATTGTGTGCCCTAGAAATTTTATCTTTTTGGATTCTTTTTTTTTAATATAAAATTTTATCCTTTTGGATTCTTTTTTTTAATATAAAAAAAGAATCACCCAGGGAAAGTTTGGTATTAGCATAAGTACTGACACCAAAAAGTAGGTTTGTAACTTGCACCAATTTTTGAGCATTTAGTTTAAAAAACGTCTAATATGAAGCACTTGAAAATCTCTGTTTTTCATATATTTAGATATGAAATTGCTTAAAAAATTTATAATTTAAATCCAGAAAAGTCTGTTAATTTATATTATTCAAATGAAATTAATACATTATATCAAAAAGTAGCATTTAAAATATATTTATAACATCCCACCCCAACGCAACATCTCAGATAAGGTTTATTTTACCTCATTAATTGAGAAACATCAGTAATAACATTGCAAAATATTGTAAAACATATTTATTCTGCTATCAATGAAACAAAAGCAAACAAGTATAAACTTTGCAAGGAACAAATTAAGGGATTATTTTAATATAAACTACCATTGTAATTTGAACACTCTAAAGTTCTACTGGTTATTAATAGTGGGATTTTATGTTTCAATTTTATATAATAATTATAAAGAATAAATTCTACTGGTTATTAATAGTGGGATTTTAAGTTTCAATTTTATATAATAATTATAAAGAATAAATTCTACTGGTTATTAATAGTGGGATTTTAAGTTTCTATTTTATATAATAATTATAAAGAATAAATTCTACTGGTTATTAATAGTGGGATTTTAAGTTTCAATTTTATATAATAATTATAAAGAATAAATTCTACTGGTTATTAATAGTGGGATTTTAAGTTTCTATTTTATATAATAATTATAAAGAATAAATTCTACTGGTTATTAATAGTGGGATTTTAAGTTTCTATTTTATATAATAATTGTAAAGAATAAATTCTACTGGTTATTAATAGTGGGATTTTAAATTTCTATTTCATATAATAATTGTAAAGAATAAATTCTACTGGTTATTAATAGTGGGATTTTAAGTTTCTATTTCATATAATAATTGTAAAGAATAAATTCTACTGGTTATTAATAGTGGGATTTTAAGTTTCAATTTTATATAATAATTATAAAGAATAAATTCTACTGGTTATTAATAGTGGGATTTTAAGTTTCTATTTTATATAATAATTATAAAGAATAAATTCTACTGGTTATTAATAGTGGGATTTTAAGTTTCTATTTTATATAATAATTATAAAGAATAAATTCTACTGGTTATTAATAGTGGGATTTTAAGTTTCAATTTTATATAATAATTATAAAGAATAAATTCTACTGGTTATTAATAGTGGGATTTTAAGTTTCTATTTCATATAATAATTGTAAAGAATAAATTCTACTGGTTATTAATAGTGGGATTTTAAGTTTCAATTTTATATAATAATTATAAAGAATAAATTCTACTGGTTATTAATAGTGGGATTTTAAGTTTCTATTTCATATAATAATTGTAAAGAATAAATTCTACTGGTTATTAATAGTGGGATTTTAAGTTTCAATTTTATATAATAATTATAAAGAATAAATTCTACTGGTTATTAATAGTGGGATTTTAAGTTTCTATTTCATATAATAATTGTAAAGAATAAATTCTACTGGTTATTAATAGTGGGATTTTAAGTTTCAATTTTATATAATAATTATAAAGAATAAATTCTACTGGTTATTAATAGTGGGATTTTAAGTTTCTATTTTATATAATAATTATAAAGAATAAATTCTACTGGTTATTAATAGTGGGATTTTAAGTTTCTATTTTATATAATAATTATAAAGAATAAATTCTACTGGTTATTAATAGTGGGATTTTAAGTTTCAATTTTATATAATAATTATAAAGAATAAATTCTACTGGTTATTAATAGTGGGATTTTAAGTTTCTATTTCATATAATAATTGTAAAGAATAAATTCTACTGGTTATTAATAGTGGGATTTTAAGTTTCTATTTCATATAATAATTGTAAAGAATAAATTCTACTGGTTATTAATAGTGGGTATTTTAAGTTTCTATTTTATATAATAATTATAAAGAATAAATTCTACTGGTTATTAATAGTGGGATTTTAAGTTTCTATTTCATATAATAATTGTAAAGAATAAATTCTACTGGTTATTAATAGTGGGATTTTAAGTTTCTATTTCATATCATAATTGTAAAGAATGAATTCTACTGGTTATTAATAGTGGGATTTTAAGTTTCAATTTTATATAATAATTATAAAGAATAAATTCTACTGGTTATTAATAGTGGGATTTTAAGTTTCTATTTCATATAATAATTGTAAAGAATAAATTCTACTGGTTATTAATAGTGGGATTTTAAGTTTCTATTTTATATAATAATTGTAAAGAATAAATTCTACTGGTTATTAATAGTGGGATTTTAAGTTTCTATTTCATATAATAATTGTAAAGAATAAATTCTACTGGTTATTAATAGTGGGATTTTAAGTTTCAATTTTATATAATAATTATAAAGAATAAATTCTACTGGTTATTAATAGTGGGATTTTAAGTTTCAATTTTATATAATAATTATAAAGAATAAATTCTACTGGTTATTAATAGTGGGATTTTAAGTTTCTATTTTATATAATAATTATAAAGAATAAATTCTACTGGTTATTAATAGTGGGATTTTAAGTTTCTATTTTATATAATAATTATAAAGAATAAATTCTACTGGTTATTAATAGTGGGATTTTAAGTTTCTATTTTATATAATAATTATAAGGAATAAATTTTACTGGTTATTAATAGTGGGATTTTAAGTTTCTATTTCATATAATAATTGTAAAGAATAAATTCTACTGGTTATTAATAGTGGGATTTTAAGTTTCTATTTCATATAATAATTGTAAAGAATAAATTCTACTGGTTATTAATAGTGGGATTTTAAGTTTCTATTTTATATAATAATTGTAAAGAATAAATTCTACTGGTTATTAATAGTGGGATTTTAAGTTTCTATTTTATATAATAATTGTAAAGAATAAATTCTACTGGTTATTAATAGTGGGATTTTAAGTTTCTATTTTATATAATAATTGTAAAGAATAAATTCTACTGGTTTTTAATAGTGGGATTTTAAGTTTCTATTTTATATAATAATTGTAAAGAATAAATTCTACTGGTTATTAATAGTGAGATTTTAAGTTTCTATTTCATATAATAATTGTAAAGAATAAATTCTACTGGTTATTAATAGTGGGATTTTAAGTTTCTATTTTATATAATAATTGTAAAGAATAAATTCTACTGGTTATTAATAGTGGGATTTCAAGTTTCTATTTCATATAATAATTGTAAAGAATAAATTCTACTGGTTATTAATAGTGGGATTTTAAGTTTCTATTTCATATAATAATTATAAAGAATAAATTCTACTGGTTATTAATAGTGGGATTTTAAGTTTCTATTTTATATAATAATTGTAAAGCATAAAGTTATAAACGACATGACAAAAAACATGAATGTTGTGAGAATAATTAACAGTTTTTAATGTTACATCATATCAAACTGCTCTACATAAGAGCCCTTTGAAGCAAAGGAAGGCCTTATTTCATGGCATAAAACTTTTGTAATGATGTCCCTAAGCCTTGCTTCAGTTCCATAGACTGATTGGGAAGCTGAAGTTGTTAATTTTACTGCCCTTTCAACACCTTGTGAGTGTGAAAGCAAATCAGCTAACTCTAATTTTGTTCCACTCATTGAAGACTCCAGAAGTTCATAAACAGAAAATTCTTCTGTGAATCCAGACTCACAAACTCCATTTTGGGACAGGTCAATCAACCGAGAACAATGTGTTGCATCAAAATTGATCTTTCATATATTTTTTCACCTCTTTCTGGTTGGCTCTCGACTTCTGAAAAAATAAAATCAAAATCAAAAATTAACCTTATTTGTCTTAATTTTTAGAATGAAATTAGGATAGTACTTTAAAATGAAACTATAAATTGATGAAATCATTTTAATCAATATTATGTGAGTTACTTACATAATGACTAATTATAGCTTCTTCCCTCACTTCCAGTTCATCTAATTTCAGCACAGAACATATTTTCTGGTAGGAGACCAAAAGCATTATGCTGAATATTTTTGAATACAATCTCCTGAATTTCAGGTGGTAGTTCCATAATTCTTTGCAGAATATTTAAAATGTACAATTATTGGTAAAGAAATATATTATCACTTTTAATTTCAAACCATACACTGCAACAATAAATTTGATAATGCTGTGTAGTTTGGAAAACATTTTTAGGGCAAATGCCTCAAGTTCACTAACACATTAGTCTGGTGGCTAACGTCAACCATCTTGCTTGATTTAAGTGCCCAATTTTCCATGCAGCATATCTAGGGTTGACTTTCCCTTGTGAAATCCCTACTGCATACTCTAAAATAATCACTACTCAGATCAACTGTTTGTTTGATGTTAGAATATTGGCTGTCTTGAGGACTAATTATGGGTGCAAATTTGACCTGGGGCAAATTATGATAGTCCTTTGCACACAATGTTCCAAGTGGACCAATAAATGATATTGGACTTCTTGTGCTGCCATCAATATGCTTAAAAACCACTGTGAATGGAAGCTCATTTTAATGTAAAGAGCAACCAATGGTGTGTAATTTTCTTTTTATCTCTTTCTCTAAAACTGTAAATAGCTCACCTTCACAGCCAGTATTTGTATGGGTGCTGTCTAGTAAAACAGCTTTAAGGGTATCAACACTGTTATATTCCTCCGAAAACCTAGCAACCTCTTTTGCTAGAACAGCACCAGTGAGGTATTTTCCACTTTCACAATCCATCTTCTTTGTAAATGTCAAATGGTGTTCCGTTCCCTTTGTTTTCTTTAATTTCTTTTTCCATCTGCCTCCACGATCTCTTTATATAGCAATGTATCTTTGTCATATCTTCCATCAACACTAATGCAAATAATTTTTTTTGCTTTATCAATGTGTTTTTGAATGGCAGTTTTATTAACAGGTCCAAGTTGGAAACTACTCTTGGGTTCTATTTTGGCCCTTCAGTCTTTTAAATATTCTCTGTCTTCCACTGGTACCTGAAATATTAAATTTATATTGAGAGAATGCATCTAACCAACAGATATCTTAAAATATTATTAAAATATTATTCACATAGAATGAAAAATAGTACAAGTTGCTTTTTGAACTTGTCTACATAAAATATAATTATAGAAATTCATTTAAATGAAAATATTGTGATTGAAATTCATTTAAAAAAAGGAAAAAATATAAAAATAACTACCTTATTTTTGCAAGGACAAGTACAGACAATGTGACTTGTCTGACAATTTTCTTTTTTGCACTTCACATTTTTGTCTTCACAACTTAAAATTGACAATTGACAGGAACAAGAAGAAATGTCAAACAATGCATCCAGCTTTTTTGACATAATTTTCTTTTGCACTGAAGAGAGACATCTTCTGTTTATCTGATGCACTTTCTCGAAACAGATTTTTTTATTTTATTTACTATTTTCGGTTAACAGAGGCAAACGAGGATTAACTGCCTTTCAAATATCAATTATATTCTTTGCCATTAATTTGTTTGCTAAGTTTGAACAAGTATTTTTCAGAAAATAACTATACTGGATGACTTGTCAAAAAGTAAGCGGCTCTGTTTTATCAAATGGAGAAGGTGGTCTTTTCAGCATGTAGAAAGTACAGCTTGTTTTACAGTGATTTTTATTAAAATATCTGGAAAAAATTTTATTCTGTTATCATAAAAAATTAAACAAATTGAATTTTAAATTCCAAAGAGAAATTTAAAAAAGGAAAAATATAATGACATGAAAAAATAAGTATGTATTTATTTACCTTACAAAATAAATGCAAACCGCTTCTTATGCGACATAGTAGCATGCAAAAAAACAAACTTGGAAATGAAAAATAATGTCTTCAAAAATGAAAAAAAATGTTACAGTTGAATATAAAACTATTTTTTCTAATAATTAAGTTTATTAAAATAAAAAAGTAATAGACTTAATTATTTTTTTAAATCAGCTAAATAAACTTGAAACAAATGTAAACAAAAAACATGTGAAATAAAGATATTTCTCATGCAGAGTGAAAAAATAACCACTTAAAACAAGTTTGAATTTATTTATAGTTTATAGAATTTAAAATGAAATATTTTTTGTGGTGTTTGCTTTTCAATTTACTTTAAGTTACCAAAAACTGCACAATTGGGAATAAAATAAAACATTTTATTAAGGCTATTTTCTATATTTTTTTTCAAAATCTGTTGTTAATTTGACATACTTTTCAATTAACACCTGGAGAAATTCAGAATATTCAATTATGCTACTATTTAAATGCGTTTGAACAGAAATTGGTAAATTTTTAAAGAAAAATATTTTGTTCATTTATTCTTTATGTTAATTAGCAACTTTCTCTGGGTAAATATAGTTGTGTTTATAAAATCCACCTACCCTAAAGTATAATTATCCTTTTTGTTTTCATTTTCTATAAAATTACGTCATTGCTCATGTTCTTCATTTTAATTCATAGTTGCTTTGTTGTTAATTTTAAAAAACAACACACTTATAAAAGAAAATCATTTTGATTTTTGAGGCTCATGAATTATCTCCCTTGAACTTCACTCTTGCAGAATAATACAAGAACATTGACCCCCTTTCAATATTTTAAATTGTTTTCATATTTTGTTATTTTAAAAAATAATAAAAATCAGGGAATTATCCAATTTTAAATGAAATTTTTATTAATGAATGAATTGTATACTGAAAAATAGTTTTACTTCATAACTGTATTTCTTAAAATGTTACAACATTGAATTTTACAACTTTATAAAATATTGTAAGATTGTAAAAAACAAAAAACAATTCCTGTAAAAATTTACTTTTCATTGGGAAATGTTTTGCTTCAGACAATAAGCTCTGAACATGAAAACAAATAAAAAATTTTCTAATTAATGACTTAGATTTATTCAGTTTTGTATTTTAAAATTCAGAGCTGATTTTTGGTAAGTGGTCATTCAATTTTACAAAAAATAAATTTGTAATTTAAATTTTTCAAAAATTCTCCTTTCAATTAATTCTAAAATGATTAGCAACTGTATTAGAAATATATGCTCACTGGCTAAAAAGTCAAAAATAAATTTTGATCTTAATTTTTGTTCAATTTAGCAATGCAGGAGAAATTAAGTATTTTGATTATTCTCATGTTTTTCAAATGACATTTTTTTATTATGGGATGCATTTCATCAGATTCTTTCATCTGTACAAGTGGAGATAATGTTGATGATCACCATCACTTTTTTTCTTTTACTAAATTTTTTTCTCAGTGCGTTTAAATGTTATGGCATTTTGTTAACTATATCACTAAATATCTTTAATTTGTTTTCTTAACTGAAATATTTAGTTTTTTATATTATACACATTTTCCTTTTAGCAAAATAAAACTTTTCTTTTTATGCATTAAAAAAGCTTATCCAAATTTTATCTTAATTGGGAAAAGGAAAAAACTGGATAGATTTTTAATGGATCATATTTTAGTTAACATCAAAAAACCTGTTAGTTTTCTTTTATTCCATTAAATTATGATTTTAACATTTCAGTGTTAACAGTTGTTGAATGTTTTATGTTCATGAAAAGTAAATTGTATAAAGATGTAGATATAAATTTATTGTTGAGTCTATCAGTTATATTTATGACTGACCAAGAAATATCTGATATTTTCAACTTGACTGAAACAAAGTCTTACAATATTCTTTTGGAAATAATGCACAAATCTGTCACTATAATAATACCTTTCTTTATTTGCAGGTTGAATTTTCATAAACACCTCACCATTTAGGCTGAATGTAAGAATTGAGAAAAAACTTTAATTATGTGCATCAATTAGCTTTACCACAAAGTTTTCATTAACAAACAAAGCTATCATAAAATGAAAAAAGGAAAAACCTCATTTATTGTAATGTATATATATATATATGCATTTCATTGATTTCAACCTTAAAAATCCATGTGTGAAGAAACACTGGTGAGAAATCATACATTTGTGAACTATGTAAATCAACATTTTCACAGTTATCAAATCTAAAAAACACATTACAGCCTTGTAAAGTAAGTGGATAAACATTTTCAGTAAACTCAGATTTAACAAAGCTCTTGTACACTGCATGATGGAGAAAAAACATTTTTGTGAAGTGTGTGGATGTTCTTTTGCAAGGCATTCTGACTTAAAACCCCACATGAGGACACACACTGGAGAGAAGCCATATACTTGTAATGTATGTGGATCATCATTTTCAAAGAATTACCATTTGAAAACGCACATGCGAATTCACACTGGAGAGAAACCATATTCATGTGAATTTTGTGAATCAGCATTTTCAGATAGTTCTCAGTTCAAAAGGCACATTCGAATTCACACTGGCGAGAAACCATATTCATGTGAATTTTGTGGATCAGCATTTTCACATAATTCTCAGTTCAAAAGGCACATTCAAATTCACACTGGAGGGAAACCATATTCTTGTGAAAAATGTGGTTCAGCATTTTCAGAGATTGGGAATTTGCAAAAACATATTCGAATTCACAATGGAGAGAAATCATATTCTTGTGAAATATGTGGATCAGTATTTTCAGATAATTCTCGCTTGAAAACTCACAGTCGAATTCACACCAGAGAGAAACCATATTCTTGTCAAATATGTGGATCAGCCTTTTCTGATAATTCTAACTTGAAAAGGCACATTCGAATTCACACTGGTGAGAAACCTTATTCTTGTGAGTTTTGCAAATCAGCCTTTTCAAATAATTTTCAATTGAAAAAACACAGTCGGATTCATACAGGAGAGAAACCATATTCTTGTGAAGTATGTGGATCAGCATTTTCAGATAATGCTCACTTAAAAACGCACTTTCGAATTCACACAGGAGAGAAACCATATTGTTGTGAAATATGTGGATCAGCATTTTCTGATAATTCTAACTTAAAAACACACATTCGAATTCACACTGGAGAGAAACCATGTTCTTGTGATATATGTGGGTCAGCATTTTCAAATAATTCTAATTTAAAAAGGCATATTCGAATTCACACTGGAGAGAAACCATTTTCTTGTGAAATATGCAAATCAGAATTTTCACAGAATACAAATTTAAAAAAGCACATGAACATTCATGCTGAAGAGAAAAGTATCGAAACTTTGCCAATTCAGATATAAGTATATTTGACCACAGAATGTTTAAAGGGTTACAGGCTCCAATTTTTTAAGTACTTTCTGAGTTTACACACCAAAAAGAAACAGTCTTGTTTAGTTTGTCAATAAATCCTGTTGTTTTCTCTCATCATTATTTTCTTTCTTCACATGAATATTGTGAAAAGGGAAACAATAATATTTTTCAAATGAAGATAAAAGAAAAGCGTGCTGTCAAGAAGTCTTCTGTTAGAATTATTTCTGTATAAATAGACTTCAGGTTAGTAAATGAAGTGAGAAGACATTTTGACAAAGGGACATGACAAAATGACATCAAGGAAGAGACAAAACAAGAAGGTAACAGTTACCAGAGAGACTTTTTTTTTTAATCATGTCACCCCAAGCAAGGCATTCCACTGCCACTATAGCGCAGGGGGTTACACAGAGAGACGTAAAGGTCACGAGTGAAATTTCTCCTGCGGTTGGATAACAAAGAACGCCAAGTGATTTAAGAAATTGTTCCAATTATAAACAATTGTCAATCTAGAAGGGGCTTTTCTAAAATTACTATATATCCCAAAGACCCTCAGGTGAGGTCAAGTAAAGTCAAGTGTTTTCATTTTTACTGAAAGGGGGTTGCACCATTGTTTTACTACTGCGTACACTTTTTTCAATGAACTGTAACCTTTTTAATGTTTTCTGATGGTAATACTTTTTTGAACATTAAAATTTGTTATCCCACCATAAAAAGAAACATTTTGTGCAAATTTAGTATTTCTTTTTTTTTACTTGTATAATAAAAGCTTTTCTTTAAGAATTTTACAATGGTTGAGTCCTGTATTCATTATTTGCACCTATTTTGACTTCAAGGAGAAGAGAATTACATGTTCTCTTTTCTCTTTCTATTCCTACAAACAAGGTTTTTGTGTTTTTGTCTTTACTTGGTTCAGTCTTGTTTGGTTATTTGCACCTATTTTGACTTCAAGGAGAAGAGAATCACATGTTCTCTTTTCTCTTTCTATTCCTACAAACAAGGTTTTTATGTTTTTGTCTTTATTGGTTGAGTCTTGTTTTGTTATTTGCACCTATTTTGACTTCAAGGAGAAGAGAATCACATGTTCTCTTTTCTCTTTCTATTCCTACTGACAAGGTTTTTGTGTTTTTGTCTTTACTTGGTTGAGTCTTGTTTTGTTATTTGCACCTATTTTGACTTCAAGGAGAAGAGAATCACATGTTCTCTTTTCTCTTTCTATTCCTATTAACAAGGTTTTGTTTTTGGCACAAGAATTTAGTTTTGGTGGGTAGTAAATGATTTTTTCAAATAAATATTCACTTCTTTGTGTAGAATTTTTCCTTTTAGTTATGGAAAGAATATTTCATCAAGATATGTACAAAATAAAATATAAAACAAATGTTTTTACAAATATTCACTTTTCCATGTCAAATTTTTCCTTTTAAATCTGAAAAGAAAATTGTATTGACACATGTACAAAGCATAATAAAATATAAGTGAAATGTTTTTCCAAATATATATTTACTTTTCCATCTCAAATTTTTCTTCTTAAATTCGAAAATGATATTTTATTGATATATATACAAAATATAATAAAATCTAAGAGAAATGATTTTTTTAATAAACATTCACTTCTCTCTTTCAAAATTTCAACTTAAATCTGAAAAAAAATATATTATCAAGGTAAGTACTAAATATAATGAAAACAAAATTTATTTTTTTCAATCTTGTTTAATCCTCGTGGACACACAGGACACAGCTGCGCTAAGACTTCTGCACAAAAAATTCAAAACATCATAAAATTTTTGTGTAAATTTTTTTATCCAGTTTCAGACTCCTGGAAAATTTGGTTAAAAATCCTGTTTTCTTTCTGTTTTCAAAGTGGGACCAAAAAATTAATAGAGTAAATTTGATTGTCATTCTTCTGTGAAAAATACAACAATTTGGTAATTGTTGCAAAGATCAGAAAATTGTTGGATTTTAATGAAACATTCAGAACCGTTTCAAAAAATAGATTAAATTATTTAAGAAATGTTTCTTTTCCAAAAATCTTGGTAAAATATTTGTTATATCTATTCATTTGAATTGATTGTGTATATAAAAATATATTATGGTCACAATTCTCATAAGAGATAATTTTATGTTGATTAATTAATTTTTAGAAGAATTTTTATTATTTTTTATAAAATTTAAACCTTTTCAAATTCTGTATAAATTAGTTGCATACATTTCTTCAGAAACCAATGTAAAATAAAACATGAATTTTCAGTATCTGTGTTTTAAGTAAATTTCAATAAAAGAAAAAAAAATTCTTTAAATGAAAGCTAAATAATTAAATTTACTATTTCCAGGAAGTACAATATTGTTACGTATTTCAAACAGAAATTATATTGATTGAAATATAAAATTTTCAAGAGTTTTCATTTTAGTGACCACTTTTCAAATTTTGATGGGTTTGGAAATAATGAATTCTTGGTTTTAAAAATCTTGCAAAAAAATATGCATTTGTGACACTTGATTAAATGATTATTGTGTGTATACAAAAATTTAGATGATGCAAAAGTAATAATAATAACATAATTGCAGATTCAAACGTAAAAATGTTAAATGATATTAAAAGTGTAACACAAAATGAAAGATCTTGATCAGTTAACATAGTTTTTAGGAATTGAATTTGAATTTGCTAATAACATTATTAAAATAAGTAAAGCAAAATACCTACAAACTATACTAAATAGATTTGGAATGAATAATTGTAATCCAAAATCAACATGATGCGTTTTAAGTACTAACAAAAATAATAAACATAATAAAAAACTTGAAGATAACTGTGTGTAGAGAAAAATAGGAAATAGCTTAATCTATGCAATGACTTATAGCAGACCTGATCTGGGCTATGTGGGGACTAAACTATCAGAACATTTAGAAAAGTCCACACATGAACATTTAATGTCAAGTTGTTTTGGGGGTCTCAGTTATCTCCAGTATCAGTAATTTGAACTTGCAGATGTCTTGTGGTTCTGGTTGAGTGAAGAAAAAAACGTCAGTGAGTCGATGTGTTGAGTGATAAAAAACGTCAGTGAGTCGATGTGTTGAGTGATAAAAAACGTCAGTGAGTCGATGTGTTGAGTGATAAAAAACGTCAGTGAGTCGACATTGTGTCAACCTTTTCCTGGAAAGCTTGGGAGAGTTGACAGTTGTGCTGTCTAGTATGTGATTGTTAAAATATGCAATGTTCCATGTGTGGTCACCATTTTATGTAGTAGTGGCTGAGTGTTGTATGCTGCGGTCAATATTTTGTAGAGAACAGAATTCTGAGCTCTTCTTCAGGTGGTTGCCATTCATTGTAGTGAGAAAAGTTAAAGTTTTGTGTGAATAGTTGAGAGCTAACACCATTGAAAAGTAGTTCTTGTTGATAAAGAAGGGTCTCTCGTTTTTGTGTATAAATGTTAAATTTATTTTAACAAGTGTGTGTTTTGAGGAGTCACCATTCTGTAGGTTTCAGAATTCTACCACGTGTTCATTGTGGTTTTATCAAATATGTTGAGATAAGTATTTCTTTGCGTGTTCTTTGCGGTTTTATCCTTCTGTAGGGTTGCATATTCTTAGTGTGGTCACATTTCATGTAAAGTGTGTGTGTTCTTGTCGCGGTCATCAATTAGTAGAGGGTGCTGGCTATGCCTGGTACAAGGCCACTTCCAAACATAGCCGACACTCCATGAATTTAAAGATAGCATCAGGTTGTTGCAAAAATAAATACAATTCTGTTCGCTGTTAATGCTATTACATAGTTGTGAGAAGATGTAAATTTTCATTGAGAAAAAAATGTATATAATTGATTTGCAAACTGAAATGTAAAGTTTTTGAAATAGTCCCACTGCAGTCGTTTAGTTTTTGCGTTTGATAGTAGTAAGTTGCTAAGTGTCCCGGGGTCGTATACTGAAAGTAGTAAAATGTTGAGTCTTTGTTCCACTGAAGTTTACATTATAGTAAGGATTTGTTTACTGTGTGACAAAGATGCATGAAGGTGAATATATGTGAAATCTGTTAACTGAAAGAAAAATGTTAATTGAGAAAATGCATGCTGTTTTGTAGTTGAAATTGTTCGTACTCACACCTATCTATATGAATATGTCAGCTCTATTGTCAAGACCTACTAAAAAGAGGAAGGAACAAAGACTTTACTACACAACAAATGGACTCCAAACTTTTGCGGACATTTCAAATACATACAATAGTTTGTGACTATTCTGGGTTTCACGCTCTTGTGATTGTCAGACAAACTGATTAATTCATACAAACAAGCTGATTAAATCATACATACGAATATGTATGTATCTGTGCAATGGCACACATATACATTTGTATACCAAGCTCCATACAGTTCACATATAGTTATGTTTGTGTGAGCCTCGGTGGGTGGGCGCATGTGTCTGTCAGACAGAGGAAAGCAGCGGATAAGATATTTGAAGGACCTGATCAGGTGGATGGCGGAACTAAATTTTCATCCAGAAATGTATGCAATTGGTTTGCAAAGCATAATTTATGTAATTGATTTGCAAACTGAAATGTAAAGTTTTTAAAATGGTCCCATTGCAGTGGTTTTGCTTGTGCATTTGATATTAGTAAGTTGCTAAGTGTTCCGGGGTCATATACTGAAAGTAGTAAAATGTTGAGTCTTTGTTCCACTGAAGTTTACATTAAAGTAAGGATTTGTTTACTGTGTGACAAAGATGTATGAAGGTGAATATATGTGAAATTTGTTAACTGAAAGAAAAATGTTAATTGAGAAAATGCACGCTGTTTTGTAGTTAAAATTGTTCGTAGTAGTTTAGAGTTTATGTTTCTATAGCAGTGGATTGTAAAAGCTTTGTTCCTTCCTCTTTTTAGTAGGTCGCGACATGTTGAGGGAGAGAGAAGGCAAAACAAATAAAGGAGTGGTCTTTAACACATGTGTCTGTTTGGTTGAACCACTTCCCCTGACTGACTGTGACCTGTCAGGGGACCTCCTTAAATTGTGATTTCTGTTCATGTGGGAGGATTCCAGAACAATTTTTTTCTTTAGCTGTGAAAAAAACCATTTTGCTGAGGTATTTTGAATTTCTCGATTTGTCAACCAATCAGGATCCAGAGTATGATTTTTCACACTGAAAAGATGCCGTTTGAATCATTTTTTTCAGGTGTGCAATTTATTTTGTGTTTTTTAGTTGTTTGATGGATTATGTAGGATTTGTATCCTATAAATGCTTGATGTCTTTAACTTTCTCATTGAACACAAACTCTAACCTTAACTTCTTAATAATAATTAATTTTTTAATTACACATTAACTTCTACAACTTGTGTTAATCTTTCCTTTTAATAAATTTCTATTTTAAAATGCAAAATGTATTTTATTCTTACACAATTCTACCTGCCGACATTCCAACCTGCCGACAACTGACCTTCTGATAATTCTTCTGATGATAATTCCATATAAAGCATGTAGGCTGTTGGGAGTTTGGTTATGTCTGACACAAGGCCGAATCAAAGAAACATTAACCATCTCCCTATGGCTACAGTTTTCTTAAAACACAAATGCAAATTATTTTAATACGAGAATAGCTGAAATAATGACCACGTCCACTACAATATCATCATGTATTTAATTTCATCCAATGAGAATTTAATATGTTTTTAACTATTCTGATTTTAAAATATTTTATATGCCTTATTATTCGGACAGATATGCTGCCATCCAGTTTATTAAATACGAAAGAGACGCTCAGCCAGGATAAAAGCTTAACCAGTTCAATCCCTGTGTCTGGTAGTGCTGAAATGTCATGTAGGTAGATGCAAATATCATTGCAAAAATTTAACTTATCTCCTACCCTCGCAAAATAGAAGCATTAGTTGGAACTAAAGAAATATTGAGTGTATTTGAATATTTCTTAAATGTTCAGGAGCTAATTATTCAAAAGTAATGATTGTTCTACAAAAGATCTTGATGATCAACAAAATAAATTGAAAAGTAATGAGTTCGGAAAATAAAATATTTTTTATTTCTTGCCACCATATTAGAAATGGAAGCCATTCAATCTAGTATTGCCAACACGAATTTGTGTTGCTGTCCATTTGCCTAACAGAGCTGAGCAAACAATGCTTTAAAAATATGTTTTTAATGCTTTTTAATAATAATAAAAATTTGGGTTGTGGTGCAGTGGATATTGGCTCAGAATGACAAATCGAGAAGCTGAGTTCAAATTCCAGTTGAATTTCTTGTATTAACTTAGGTGAAAATACCTTTGGGAAAGATATTAATCCATCTCTTCCCTCCAGTTATGGGTTAAATAACAGGACAGATTGGGTTCTATAGCCTTGGCTGGCAACCAGTCTACTGCAGAAAGTAATGGCAACCTACTGAAGGATAATGTTCTGCCCAGTCAGTCATGTCTCTTTCAAGACATGATTGTCCAAGCGTGTATCATGTATAGCACTTAACTAACTGAATAATAATAATAATAATAATAATAATAATAATAATTACTTTAGAACATGTACAAACTACAATCTACTGTACATTTTGTTTTATAGGATACAAATCCTATATCATCCATCAACCAACTAAAAAAAAAACACAAAATAAATTGCACACCTGCAAAATCAGATTCAAACGACTACAACAGTTGGAAAAAACTTAAAGTAAAATTGCACACCCACAAAAGTGGTTTCAAATGACTATTCACAAGTCAGTGCAAAAAGCAAATTCTGAATCCTGATTGGATTAAAAACAGCAAATTCATGTATGATGTATTTTTACACCTAGATGCAAAAAGGCTTGCTGGAGCTGGCATCAAGAGAAGTTTCACTATTTAAACCACGTCGTTAACCTGTCAGGCAGTCTATATGTGAGCGGTTAGCTGAGGACCTCATGGCAATATAACGAAAGAACATTCAAGAAGCCGATCCGGACATAGGGCAAGCCACAGTTTCATTTGACCTCTTCTTCCAATGTTCTTTTCTTCTTTTTCACACCATGCTGCCAAAGAGAACAACAGTAACAACAAAATGGATGTGTTAAGTACAACTTCTTTATTTGTTTTGCCTTCTCTTTCTCTCAACCTGTTGCGACCTACTAAAAAAAGGAAGGAACAAAGACATTACATTCTGCTACTACACAACCACGAACTCTAAACTTCTGCGGACATTTTAAATACCTACATTCCTCTATGAACAATTTTAACTACAAAAATGCATGCATTTTCTCAATGAACATTTTTCTTTTTGCAAATATATTATAGTATTCAGTTAACAAAATTCCACTTATATTTTCCTTCTTACACTTTTGTCATTCTGTAAATAAATCTTTGCTTTAATGTGCATACAAAATATTTTATCCTTTCACATTTCAATAACCAACCGTCACTCAAATCCAAAATACACTTTTCTATCAAACAAAAGATACAAAGAATTGTACAAATTGTTTATACTGTATATATTTAGGAAGTCAAATACAATATTTTCATATTTTTACAACATTTATTGCGTTGTCTTTTCTTGAAATTTGTGTTGTGTTTTGTGGACCGGATATCGCGCATTGAAATCTCCCTTTTGTAATCCATGTGTTCTGGAACCACACAGTTTCGACATTAAAAGAACAATATCTCATCAGGTAATTTATGTTCTAAAGTAATAATTAATAATAAATATTCATTGTTTTGAATGTTCCAATTATTTTCTTCATTCCTTACTCATATATATATATATATATATATATATATATATATATATATATGAGTAAGGAATGAAGAAAATAATTGCAACATTCAAAACATTAATTTAAAATAGTGCTATAATACTATATTATAATACTATAATAAATTAGTGCTACTAAAATAGTATATATATATATATATATATATATATATATATATATATATATAAGCATCTTAAAGTGTAAACGAAAAGGGAAAGAAGAAGAAAGAAGCGAGGAATAAATTTAAATTAGAAAGAAAAGATGAAATCGAATTTCACAAGTCAGTGGAAAAAATTTTTCTGCCCAACAAAAGGTAAAAAAAGTGATTTACTGTGCGAGTGTAAAAAAAAAAACAGGTTCACATCTAAACTTTCTGACCTTCTCACCACTTATACATGATATTTTTTTGGACATCAGAAAAAAACAAAATGATCTCGATAAATAAAGTCACAAGTTTATTCGCCTGAAGAGAGTTAACTTTAGACTCAAAACACGTGTAGCAACACGAATACCATTGTGGACACTTAATATATCATGCAAAAAGCAAGTAATATTAATAACAATAACAGCAATAAATCTACACTTTTAAACAAAAAAAACGTTCACGGCTTCTCGCACTTTTTTCTATAACTTTTTCTTTTTATAAGAAAGAGAGACAGACAGACTATTGTTAATGTGATTTATGGGTGTTTTATGAGTTATTTTTTCTGGGTTATTTTAATCAACATGAAAATGCAGAAAAACACTGGTGAAATTGAATATAGTGGCTTTGGTCTCTTGTTTTGACCTGGACTATTTTTGAACAAGGAACAAACTCTTATTTTACACCGTTTTGTGTAAAATCATTTGTTCTGTTCGTTCGCGTTCACAAATTCCATCCGATCTCTTTTCAAATAATTAATCTTTTTTAATTGAAATTTCTTTAAAAATTCTCAAGTTTTATTGGTTGCCAATATTGTCGATGTTGAAAGAAAGAAATATCAAGTCGAACAACAAGAACAACTTTTAATCCTTTTTCTGTTTCTAAAGCTTTTAGATTCGCATTGAAAAGGTAAGTTAGACGAACCGTCATGGATTTCCTAAAAGACCCACAACAACAGTTTATAACTAAGTTATCGAAAATGAGAGAAGATACCAAAACTAAGCTTTTTAAGTAGTTACTCCAACTAGTTTTTGATATCTAAATTTTAAATTGAATTTTTAAAAATAAAAAAAGTTTTATTGAAACTTTCATTTTAGTTTTTAATTGAAACTTAAATCATTTAAGTTAAATGACTAAAACTTTACGTAAGCAAAATACGTGTATTTCTAATAAATTATATATTGATTGGAATCTAAAATTTTGAGATTTTTATTTAATTTTTAAATTTTTCATCCATTTTTGAGCGATCGACACATTTGTAAACAAAAGTTAATTCTCGGTTTCGAAAATCTTGCAAAAAATAAAATATGCATCAGTGACACGTACATTTTTTTTTAAATTAGCAAATGTAAACTTGATTTGAAACAAAATTACTTGCGTATGGCATGAAATTTCTAATAAAACTTTTTATTATAAAAGTATTTCTTAATCAGAAAGGTCTGACTCGAGGAGGCGATGACAGCTCCTGTTACACATCTGGAAGTCAGTCAGTTAAGTGCCATACGTGATACACGCTTTGGGCGACCATGTCTCTTTCGAGATATGACTGACTAGGCAGAAGATTATCCCGCAGTAGGTTGCCATTGCTTTCTCCGGTAGACTGGTTGCCAACCAAGGCTATAGAACCCAGTCTGTCCTGTTATTTAACCCATAACTGGAAGGAATAGACAGATTAATACCTTTCCCAAGGGTATTTGCGCGTAAGTGAATGCAATGAATTCGGCTCTCCGACTTCGCATTCCGAGCCGATATCCAATGCATCACAACGAACCATCTGGAAGTATGGTGACCAAAAATGACATAACCTGAGTGAAAGTTTCATAAGGGGCGAAACCACTGAAACACGTGCACTTTTAATGACAAGTTTCTTATAATTTTCTATAGTAAAAATAAATTTGCAGTTTAACATAAAATTTTTAAAATTATATTAAAAATCTTAATTCTAAATGATTTGTACAGGTACCTTAACTAAATTGTTAAAAAACGGCACAGTATGAAGAAAAAAGATCACAAAACTTAATAAAAACGAACTTTTTCCATTAAAATGTTTATGTTATTATTAAGAGGAAAGATCAAAGTATTTTTTAAATCATTTTTCAAAATTTTTAATCCTTTCTAACACGTTTGAAATCTTTGTAAAAATCTTGTTTTTATTTTTGTTAGCGAGGAGCCAAATCATTACAAGAGTTTACGATGGAAAACGTAGTATTACATAACTCACTTTATTCCTGTGACAAACACATTAACTTGGAAATTTTTTTTTTTTTTATCATATCACCCCAAGCAAGGCGATAACGCCACTGATGCGCAGGGGGCTACGTAAGGTTAAAAAGAATGGAAAAGAGAAAGCCGGAAACCACATCCTAAACAGGGAACAAGGGATGAGCCTCTTCACCTGTTCAATAGACGTGGGTGGAGTGTGAACCAGGCGATAGTTTAGTCTATCTACTCCAATTGTTTAGTCTAAATTCTTGCACAAATGGAATAATTGTTGGATTTTAATGAAAATTTTTTTTTTTTTTTTAGTAATTTCTATGTGTATATTACAAGGTCGTGTGTTTCAGGGTTTCTTCCTCTTACTGGAAAAAAAATTTGTACAGTTATGTCACTTGTGATTGCCATATGTTTTTCTTATCTCATATCTGTCAACACATTTCAATTATGGTGAAAAGCTTAGAAAGGTCAACTGTGTGTTTAAAAATAGTTTTATTCTAAATTTCACTCTATAAATAAGTAATACTTGTGTAAATCAGATTAATTTAGCATTAAATTTGCTAATTTTCTAAAAATAATGTGTCACAGATGCATATTTTATTTTTGCAAGATTTTTAAAAGTGATAATTAACTTTTGTTTACAAATGTGTTGATCACTCAAAAATGACCAAAAAATTAAAAACAATGTAAAACTTTTATATTCCAATCAATATAATTTCCGTTTGAAATACACCAGAACATTTTGTTTACTGAAAATAGTAAACTTAATCATTTAGCTTTCAATTAAAACTAAAATTGAATTTCAAGGCAAGTTTTTTATTTTTAAAAATTCAATTTAAGAGCTAGTTATCGAAAATGAGTGGAGGCATCTAGATTTGTATTAAGCTTTTCAATTTTTGATTTGTAAATATAGTTTTTATGTAACTGAAGACACTAAGTGATTAGAAGCAATTTAAAAGATGTTTGAAACTTTATAAGTCATAATTAGCTTAGAAAAAACTGAAAATTATTCTTATAAAATTCATCAAATTTCTTTTGTTCAGAATATGATATCCTTAAATTATATTATTTATAAAATCAAAAGTTTAACTAAATTAAAAATAACTTTGTTTTAATGCATTTTTGATTTTAGTATTTGGAGCAAATTTTCAGATAAATGGTCTCATAATTACATGATTTACATTTCCCAAGAAGTCCTGCATTTATCTGAAGAAACAAATGGGATGCATAATGAAATTCTAGAAGTTTTGTGCAAGTAATTGAAGGGGAGGAGTAACAGATGTAAAAACCATTCTATTTTTACCAAGATTTTACAAAAACAATAATTGCATAAATAACTTCATTCATTTGTGAATAAGTCCTGAAAGTTTCATTAAAATCAGACAGTTGATTTTTGCAAGAATTTTCAAATTAATGTGTCTTTCAAGACCAAAAAAATGACATGTGTATTATTACTTTTGCCATAGTAGTAACATTATATAAGCATCAGGTGGATTGCTGAAATGAAAATTATGAACGTATAAAAAAGATTTAAAAATTTGAAAAGATAATTACAACAAACTTTGATCTTTTCTCTTAATTACAGCATAAACATTTTGATGATAAAACTTTGCTTTTATTAAGTTTGAGCATTTTTAACATCATACTATGCTGTTGTTTGGGAGAATGAGTGAAGGTACCTATTTTTAAGCATTTTTAAACATTGATGCAAATATTTGTCATTGGTTCAGAACTTTAAAAGATTTTTTTTAAAAATCAAAATAATTCTTGCAAAAATGAGTAGAGGTACTATAACTTAACTTTCTTAATACAAGATTTTACTTTTAAAGATTTTCAAATGTTTTCCTTAAAGAAATTACTGATGCATAAAAATCCCTCAAAAAAAAAACTTTACTAAAAATGATAACAATTACTAAATTTAATACAAAAATATTTTTAAAATGCTTTTTTAAAACATTGATTGCTTGCCTCTGTCATTCATATTGATATTTCTACAGAATTGCTTCTATTTGTAAGTATGGTGGCCTTTAAGAACACAAAATCATATTAGAAAATAAAAAAAAAATTTCTTGATGATATGGGCAGCTGAGGTCAGAACAAGTCATTGCTTAGATGATAGAAGCCTTGGATGACAACCAGTCTACTGCAGAAAGCAATGGTGATCTACTGTGGGATAATCTTCTGCCTAGTCAGTCATGTCCCTTTTGAGACATGATCCCCAAAGTGTGTATCATGTATGGCATTCAACTGACTGATCTAAGATTGGACAGCAAAAATGTTACTGTTATTTGAGTGAGGAAAGACTGAAAATATATTAACAAGCTGTAAAATATGCTATAATCCTTTGTCTACAGGTTGCTAGGAAATATGAAACAAAAAATGAAATTCTAAAGAATTATGCTTATTTTTCCATATAAACTTTACCTGATTTTAGAGCAAAGAAAATGAGAAAAAGTTAGTTTTATCCAATTTTAACCCAGTGTCCTCATTTGAGGGCAACATAAAAAACTGTAAAAAAATAATGGGTATAAATCATTATATAAAACCATTATTATATAAAGGTAGTGAAGACATATTGATTCATTAATCTATGACAAAAACTGCTCAAAAATTTCATTTAAAACACAGGAAACATTCAGAGCAAAAATACACTTCCATAAACCTACTTAGATGCTTACCAATATTTTATTGTATTTTGATATCCGTATGCTGCTATTGAAAGAGTTGTGTGAATAAGAGTTTATTTTATATCATGTTAGTCTTAAATTTATAGGATATATAGCAACATAAAATTTGCTGTCCTTGTACATTGAAAACATGCTCTATGTCACTAAGCCCTGAACATAACACGTTTCATACTGTTAATATGATGTAATGTCAAAGCATTTTCTTGAACATGCTCTGCATTGTCTGGGAGAAGCAGGCTGTTTTTTTTTTTAAATAAAGGATTCTTGAATGTTTCAGTGTGTTTGTAATCCTATTTTATGCTACTGTCCTTGAAATTAGGTAAAAAATAAAAAAATTAAAAACCTGGGTTAAAATGGGTTAAGAAACTTTTGAATATGCATTTTTATAAACCTTTTATAAACCTATTTCATAATTTATAATTATATATAATGACAATAATAATATATATGACATAATTTAATGGCAATAATAATATATATGACATAATTTATAATTATATATAATGACAATAATAATATATAATTTATAATTATAATATAAATTTATAAACCTATTTTCATAATTTATAAACCTATTTCATAATTCAATATAGTATGTTTTGTTTCTTCAATACTGAAATTATTCTTTTTCAGTTTCCACCTTTGAGAGTTCCTGAAACCATGATGAATGTTTATAAGAAAAATGGCATTCTTACATTGGAAAATTCATGAATTAGTTGTACTTTTAAATGGTGAGATATCATAAAACATGATTTGGAATAAACCATTTCTTTTGAAATCTGTAATTTGAAAATATATTTCCCATGAATTCCAATCTCAAAACAAACATGCAATCTGAAACTGGAGAGAAAAATTTCCACTGTAAAATCTGTGGTGTAAGTTTTTCCTTAAAATTATCACTTTCAAAACACATGTTAACACACACAGAAGAGAAACGATTCCACTGTGAAATCTGTGACTGTAAGTTTTCCCAAAATTCACATCGCAAACAACACATGTTAACACACACAGGAGAGAAACGATTCCACTGTGAAATCTGTGGCTGTAAGTTTTCCCAAAATTCACATCGCAAACAACACATGTTAACACACACAGGAGAGAAACATTTCCACTGTGAAATCTGTGGCAGTAAGTTTTCCCAATATTCACATCTCAAACAACACATATTAACACATACTGGAGAGAAAAATTTCCACTGCAAAATTTGTGGATATAAGTTTTCCCAAAATTCAAATCTAAAACAACACATGTTAACACATACAGGAGAGAAACGTTTCCACTGTGAAATCTGTAAACGTAAGTTTTCCCTAAATTGCCATCTCAAACGACACATGTTCACACACACTGGAGAGAAACATTTCCACTGTGAAATCTGTGGATGTAAGTTTTCTCAAAATTTGAGTCTCAAACATCACATGTCAACACATACTGGAGTGAAACCATTCTCTTGTGAAATTTGTGGATGTAAGTTTTCTCGAAATATGAGTCTCAAACAACACATGCCGACACATACTGGAGTGAAACCATTCCTCTGTGACATTTGTGGATATAAATCTTCTCGAAATTCTGATTTCAAAAAGCACATGTTAAAACACACAGGAGATAAATGTTTTCACTGTGAAATTTGTGGATATAAGTGTTCCCAAAATTCATCGCTCAAAAAACATATGATCACACACACTGGAGAGAAACTATTTCATTGTGAAATCTGCGGATATAAGTGTTCCCAAAATTCAAGTCTTAAACAACACATCTTAACACACACAGGAGAGAAACGTTATCACTGTGAAATTTGTGGATGCAAGTTTTCCCAAAATTCACATGTAAAACAACACATGTTAACACATACAGGAGAGAAGCGTTTCCACTGTGAAATATGTAAACGTAAATTTTCCCTAAATTCTCATCTCAAACGACACATGTTAACACACACTGGTGAGAAACGTTTCCACTGTGAAATTTGTGGATGTAAGTTTACTCGAAATTTGAGTCTCAAACATCACATGTCAACACACACTAGAGTGAAACTATACCCCTGAGAAATCTGTGGATGTAAGTATTTTTGAAACTTTAGTCTCAAATATCACATCAACACACACTGGACTGAAACCATTCTTCTGTATCATCTGTAGATATAAATCTCTCCGAAATGCAGATCTCAAAAAGCACATGTTAACACACACTGGACAGAAACATTTCCACTGTGAAATCAGTGGATGTAAGTGTTCCCTAAATTTATATCTCAAAAATATATGATGACACACACTGAAAAGAAACTATTCCATTGTGAAATGTTATTATAAGTTTTCCCAAAATTCAAGTCTCAACACATCTTAACACACACAAGAAAGAAATATTACGACTGTAAAATTGATGGCTGTAAGTTTTCCTTAAATTCCCATCTCAAACGACACATGTTAACATACGCAGGAAAAAACATTTCAACTGAGAAATCTGTTGATTAAATTTTTCTGTAAGTTCAAGTCTCCCACAACACATTTATACACAAATGTGGGTTTAAATTTCCCAAAATACATTTCTCAGACAACACATGTTAACACACAGGTGAGAAACCATTCCATTGTGAAATCTGCAGATGTAAGCAGATAAAAAATGTTATTGCAAATTATTTGGTATCCTGATATATATCATGACAAGTAAACAAGGTGAGTAGCCTTGTCAAATCCCATGAAGAACTCAAATAAAAATGTGGAAAGAGGCAGATAAAAAGTATTACTGAGAAGTAGTTGGTATCCTGATATATATCATGACAAGTAAACAAGGTGAGTAGCATTGTCAAATACCATGAATAATTCAAATAAAAATGTGGAAAGAGGCAGATAAAAAGTATTACTGAGAAGTAGTTGGTATCCTGATATATATCATGACAAGTAAACAAGGTGAGCAGCATTGTCAAATACCATGAATAATTCAAATAAAAATGTGGAAAGAGGGAGATAAAAAGCATTACTGAGAAGTAGTTGGTATCCTGATATATATCATGACAAGTAAACAAGGTGAGCAGCCTTGTCAAATCCCATGAAGAATTCAAATAAAAATGTGGAAAGAGGGAGATAAAAAGCATTACTGAGAAGTAGTTGGTATCCTGATATATATCATGACAAGTAAACAAGGTGAGCAGCCTTGTCAAATACCATGAATAATTCAAATAAAAATGTGGAAAGAGGCAGATAAAAAGTATTACTGAGAAGTAGTTGGTATCCTGATATATATCATGACAAGTAAACAAGGTGAGCAGCCTTGTCAAATCCCATGAAGAATTCAAATAAAAATGTGGAAAGAGGCAGATAAAAAGTATTACTGAGAAGTAGTTGGTATCCTGATATATATCATGACAAGTAAACAAGGTGAGTAGCATTGTCAAATACCATGAATAATTCCAATGAAAATGATCAAAACACTAACTAGTCAAATTAGTACAGTTATATCTAAAATCTCTATTCAAAACACAGACATAAATAGTGGAAAATGCCGCAACAGTTTTTGCCATATTCCGTTAGAAGAAAATGGCATTGTTTTATGTAGAAATCCTTTCAGCAGAGTCAAAGAAATTTGCTACTGCTCAAAATGAAGTGCAATCCTGAAATGTTTGCTTGTCTGTTTCTTAACCTTTCAGAATACCATAACCACCGAACCGTATCCTTTTTGCATGTGAACACTAATCCAACTTTGTGAATCTTTTACTTTTTTGTTGCTTTGCTTTCAACTTACATTATATACATGTATTGTTTGTTTCAATGTTTTTGTCATCTTTATTTTTCCAATTTTAGTTTTTTGACTAGTTAGTGTTTTGATCATTTTCGTTGGAATTATTCATGGTATTTGACAATGCTACTGACCTTGTTTAATTGTCATGATATATAAAAGGCTACCGAATATTTTTTTTAATTCTGCTTGTTGAGAAAAACAAAAAGCTACAATAGTTTTCTTTCCCCAATGGTATTATCATGAAAGAAACATAGCATCAAGTTCAATTTGAACTCTACTCATTAAACCATCACACCTTTCTATAGGCAATAGACACACACTTGCAAATATTGAATATAGAATTTTTCATGAAACTAATAATTTCTGTTATTGCTAGTAATCTAAAGGGAAGATGTTTCAGAATTATTACATATTTGTTCTTCCATACAAAGAAATAATTCTTTTAAATATATTTCTAATGTATCTTAATTTAATAAAAACAGTCATTTTTTTTGTCATTAGTAAATAGAATTTCTAATTCACACAGAAATATTACAAGTAAATTTTCTAAATATATCTTAGTTTTACCATTCATCTATATGTCTGGGCACTTGGCTGATTGATTTGAATATTTCAACCATGAGACCCAGGTTCGATTTTCAACATGATTGTTGTGTCGGGAAGGTGATAAATGTGCATAAAAAGTGCTTGTCTATGCACACATATATATTTTTCATTAATATTGGTGTTAATTATCATCTATAGGTTTGGGGGCATGGCCAAGTGGTTAGAATGTTCTGACCTTGAAACCCATGTTTCACTCTCAACATGATTGATTTGTCAGTAAAGTGACAGGTGTGCTCAGATACAAGTGCCTAGACAATCATATGAACATGCTTATCTATGCCAACATATATATTTCACAGAAATTACTGGATTTCTTTTAATCAAGCAACATTTCCTACAAACAAGAATTTTGTATTTTTTTTTTTTGTATAAATCTGAATAAAAATATTAAAAAGTGTTTTTACAACTTTTCTGATTTTCATGACAGATCAACTTTACATTTTCATATGTGAAAAAAAATCACTTTTCATTAATAAAGTCTGAACTAAATGGCTGCAAATACACAACAAAGACACAGAAGATCAAGTCAGAGAGACACAGAACATTAGAGAGACGAGACGAGAGACTAGCTCGGAATGCATAAAGTTGTTGCGGATAAGAAATTAATTAGAGTCATCTCTCTTTTTCACTTTTACAAAATTCACAACAATGTGTAAAATCCTGGTTTTCCCAAATAGAAAAAGGATTGACCATGTGCTTAACAAAAAAGTTGAAACCAGATTTCGCAAGTAGATGCTAAGATGATTTTTGACTCATGGGAGCAACTTGAAAGGACTTAGTGATCCAGTGCAAAATTCAAAAAGATATATAAATGACTTCGTAGCATCAGAGACAGAGAGATGGGAGCAGCGAAATAGAGACACACATCTAAAATGTAACTTCAAATTTCAAATGACCTGGACAGTGTTTTCTTTCTCTTTCTTCTTATCTCTTTCAACAATTACTACTACGAACATTTTGTATGAACTCTACTCTTAAACTCTTAATAATGTTTCTAATTGCACATTAACTCCTACAACTTATATTAGTCTTTCCCTTTAACAAATTTCTATTTTAACATTCAAAATGTATATTTTATTATTCCACTCTTCTCCACTAATCCACATATTCCAACTAACACCTTCTGATAATGATGAAAAACTTCTGATAATGATTATAATTCTGCATAAAACTTGTAAGCTGTAGGGATTTCGGTTAAGTATAACACAAGGCCGAATCAAAGAAACAATTAACCAGCCCCCTACGTCTAAAAAGTGAAGACGCTAAAAAATCTCCCCTCTCTCTTCCATACGCTAGTAACACAAAACGTCACTCATAGCCAGGGGCCATAAAGACAGTATTACTTCAGACAACAACTGACATAGTAACAGTAGTTTTGTGGACTCTGAAAAAGTTGGATTCTATTTTTTATTTTTATTATTCTCTCTCTTTTGATACACGGAGAATTACAATATCATCATCATTAGCCCATGTAGACTGGGCTTCGCTTCTGCCTTGTATTTTTTGTTCTTGCCTGTTTCTCTTATTTCTGCATGTGCACCCAACCTTCTCTTGTTTTCAGTAGTTGAAGAATGCAGCACAAAGATTCGATGCCTCTTTTTACTCAGGTCCTTTATTATTATGGGATGTTATGGCTATTACTGCTGGGTTGGTTCTTTTGCCTAAACATCTAAAACTTGTTGAATGGCTTTCACCGCTGAAATAAATAGGCAAAGAGAAAAGGAAAGATACAGAGACACTAGAAGGACAGTTTGGACACTGATTTTTTTTTTTTTTATTCTCTTGGTTTTATTCTTTTTTTTTATTTTCTTTGGTTCCAACGACCTCTTGTTGGGAAAATTCCTTCCCAAACAGTTTGGCACGTCTTTACTATCCAAAGTCCAACAGAGAAAAAGATCGAGTTTATTTTTGGCACGAGGAGGCCTCTCTTTTTGCACATGCGTCAATTGTCTTTCCTGTCTGGGAGATTTTTATGTTTATTTTATTTTATTTTGTATTTTTATTTTATTTCGTATTTTTATTTAATCCCTACAATATCATCATTAGCCCACATAGACTGGGTTTCGCTACTGCCTTATATTTTTTGTTCTTGCCTGTTTCTTTTATTTTTCCATGTGCACCCAACCTTCTCTTGTTTTCAGTAGTTGAAGAACGAAGCACAAAGATTCGAGCGCCTCTTTTCCCTCAGGTCCTTTACTATTCCGAGATCAGAAATCACAACGTGGCAGAGAAAGTAAAAGATTTCGACTGGGGCGGGGGGCAGAATGGAAGCAAACAGCTGCAGTTTCAAGTATGACTAACTTACGGCCAGGTAGCGCCTGCAATATAATTTTGAGACCAGAAGGGGTTTTGGTGTCATCGCTGATGCACTGGTGCACAAAGATATAACAGTGATTACCGACAATACATTAAGTCATATTTTAATTTCTGATCAACAGAAATCTGACTATTGCCTAACAGACGTATTACCAAATACCTCTTTAACATTGAAACAATTTCCTGTTCCTTTTAGTAATAAAACACTTTATTGTTACATAACATTAATCAGCCCTAATCATTCATCCCACCCATACTTAGGAATCAAATATTCCAACACCATGACAATTTTTCAAACCCAAGCAAGCGATCGACTTTAAAAATAATAAGTGAACGTTTTGTTTGGCCAAACATAGCATCAGGCATTAGAAATTGGACATGTCTAAAATGACATACCGAAACACCAATAGATACTTTCAGCAATCCAGATACAATATTTAAAGACATTCACTTCAATATAGTGGGTCCCCTATAGAGTTGTTTAGGATATTTCTATATCTTAACTATTGTTGATAGATTTTCACGTTGGCATACCGCAATTGCGCTGAAAAACCCATCAACAACTTCAGTCACAAACACAGTTTTAAAAGATTGGATTTCTATTTTCGGAATACCCAAAGTCATCACCACTGATCGTGGCACACAATTCCGATCATCACTTGATCTGGAATTCAGCAACATGGTAGAAGAAAAGCAAATTAAGGCCACAGCATACCACCCATGTGCTAATGGATTCCTCAGACACATCAAGACATCATTAACCATGAAGGAAAACTCGATCAATTGGATTGATAATTTACCCCTTATACTTCACTCTGTAATGAACATTATTAAAGAAGACCTCGGCTGAGCACCAGCTGAAATAGTTTTTGGCACACCTTTGTCATTGCCAGAATAATTTGTTGAAAATAACATAAACTCTACAAAAAATAAAAGATAAGACGTCGCAATTAAAATTCACACCGAGTCAAAATTTAAGCAAACATACATACACATCGACAAATCTGTATACATTTTGTAAGAGAACTTGTGGATGCATTGTGGTGCAATGGATATCGACTCAGAATGACAAATTGGGGAGCCGAGTTCGAATTCCACTCAAATTTCTTGCATTCACTTACTCACAAATACCTTTGGGAAATGTATTAATCCATATCTTTCCTCCAGTTATGGGCTAAATAATAGGACAGATTGGGTTCTACAGCCTTGGCTGGCAACCAATCTATCGCAGAAGGCAATGGCAACCTACTGTGGGATAATCTTCTGCCCAGTCAGTCATGTCTCGTTTGAGAGATGATTGCCTAAAGCGTGTATCACGTATGGCACTTAAGTGACTGAATATAATAGTTGGAAACAGAAATCTGCCCGAAAATGGGAAACCAAGAAAACCCTTACAAATACTGAAACAAACAATCCACAAGCTTGTTTTACTAAATGAAGCGGAAACCAAGGAAGTCCCCACCGAGGAGCCATAAAGGTTGAAAATAAGGAATCCTTATTTTGGGGAGCCATGTTAACGAAAACGAATTAACTCCCTTTGCGCGACCAAAATCTACGTAAGGAAAAATCACAGTAGACACCGTTTTTTGCTAAAAGTCGAGATGGCATGCTGCTAGCAAGCATCTATGCATTCAGGACAATGTGAGACATAAAAGAGGTGAGCAAACAAAGATTTTCATTCAAAATATTTCCCAAATCTACTGGACATTGTTATTAGGTATTCCTTTCTACGCCTTTTCATTTATTTTGTTTATTTCAGTTTTCACGTTGAAGAATTGTAAACTGCGAATGCGTTGCGACCACGTGCAAAATAAAATTACATTTCTTCACCAATTGTGCTCTAGTCCTCATTTTGGCACAGGGCTGCCATTACAATTCATAAAAAAACTTGCCGAAAATTGAGTTATTGATAACTAAAAAAAAATCTATAAAAACATACTGTGGGATAATCTTCTGCCCAATCAGTCATGTCTCTTTCCAGACATGATTGCCCAAAGTGGGTATCACGTATGGCACTTAAGTGACTGAAGAGGTGTTGCAGTAAAAAAAGAAAACTATCAGTAAATTATCAGGGTTCATACAAATTCGTACACAGAGCGGAAAAAATACTTCACAATGCAAAGATACTCAGACACAGTTGCTATATTGAGAGACTGAAATTCAGTTTCATGTTGTCAATTTTAGAAAACACTTATTAAATAAAAACTATTTTTAATAATCATAAGTCTAAAAGATTAAAATCTGCAATAGAGCAATATTTTCAAAAAGAATTGTAAATTTTTCTGTAAATTTATAAACATGCCCTCTTTTTTATATAAGGATATTCATACATGACATAATCATTAAAACATCATGTTTTAAGAGTTACTTAAATTTTCATAATTGAGACAATATAAAAATAAAAAATACCATGAAATTTCATAATAAATGTACTTAAATATATTTATTAAATTTTGTTTTATTAATTTTTAAATTATTCCAGTAATGAAAACTTAATTTTATTGTTATATAATTAATTTTATTTTTTCAGAAAGCATCTTCAACCATAAATACCAAAAGTTCAATGAAATATTAGATTGCTTAAAATATTTAATTTGTAAAAATTACTGGATAGTTAAATAAGTTAACTCAAAATTTATGTCACTTCTGTTCATCTGTCTGACCTCAGGTGTCAATCAAACTCAGTGATTAAAAAAAACTTTCTTATTTTCTGCTATGATTTATCAGCCAAAAAATAAGTTATATTTGTGACAAATTAGATTAAATAAATTTAAATTTTTTTAATTTTCCTAAAATAGCCTTTGGAAAACTGTAAGCTTAATGATTAAATTTACTAATTCCAGTAAGTAAAATATTCAGATGTATTTTACACAAAGTAAATCTAAAATTTTGAAATGTTTAACAATTTTTTGAGTGATCAACACATTTGTAAACAAAGGTTAATTCTCGGTTTTAAACGCCTTGCAAAAATTAGAATATACATATATGACATGTAATTTTTGGAAAATTAGCATATTTAAATTAATCTGATTTTAAAGAAATATTACTTGTTTATGGCATAAAACTGTTTCATAATCATGGAATGTTGATCTTTCTGACCTTTCTATTTGTTAACTTTCAAACGTGAGATAAGCTAAGGGTCTACATCAATCACAAGCAACATAATTGGCCACATTCTCTCGTGTAATGGGAACAAACCATGAAACACATAATGAAACAAACAATTTTGAAAAATAAAACATATTTTATTTATTGATTAATTTAAGAAAAGCAGTGATACTGTTTATCGGAGTATATTTTTTTAAAAAATACAGAATTATTGATAATTTATTTGTTGCCTATGCAAACTGTGTTCAGTCGTTCAATCATTTGTTCGCCCTCTGTATATTCATTTTTTAAAATTTATTCATGTAAACGGAAACGAATTAACTCTCTTTGCGCGACCAAAATCTACATGAGGAAAAATCACAGTAGACACCATTTTTCACAAAAAGTCGAGATGGCGTGCTGCTAGCAAGCATCTATGCATTCGGGCCAACATGAGACATAAAAGGGGTGAGCAAACAAAGATTTTTATTCAAAATATTTTCCAAATCTAAAAATTAATTCTCGGAATGATTTTCAAAGATTAATTGACCAAGTCTGGAGAGGATTACCATTTGTGTATTTTTACATTGATGATATACTCATTGCTAGCCAAAATACTGCCGAAGACAAATACCACTAACATCAGTTCGAGAGACTATCTCAGTTTGGACTAAAAAGAAACTTAAATCAGTGCAACTTCGGCACTACTAAAATTAATTTTCTTGAACACTTGATAGAACAACATAGGATACCTTACCTGGAAAAATAGAAGCAATCGAAAATTTTCCCGTACCTATTTTCATCACACAGTTAAGAAGATTCATTGAACTTATAAATTATTATCACTGTTTCATCACTAATTTATCAACTTTAATTCTTCTTTTGACTAACCTGTTATAAAAAGGAAACAAGATCCTTACTCTACAACAGGATGGATTCATGCCTTCAATATGGCCAAATCAGCACTTACAAACATTACTAACCTCTCACATATCAGCAATGACGATAATGCTCTCCTCATTTTTTTTTTTTTTTTTTAAAATCATCTCACCCCAAGCAAGGCATTCCACTGCCACTACTGCGCATGGGGCTACATAGGGGAAGGTAAAGAGAAGGAGTGGTTAGATATAGGGAATGACAGGAGGAAGGTGACAGATGAGTAAGGATAGCGAGGATGAGGGTTGGACAGATGGGAAGAGTGCTTGATAGAATGGGAGCAGGTTAGTGTGTTAGGAGGTGTCTATTGACCTTACATTTAAACTCCTGGAGATTGTAGCCGTCGGGGAAGCAATCGTTTGGAAGAGAATTCCACAGTCGGGAAGTGTGAGGAAAGAAACTGTTGGAGTAGAAGTTACGGCTGCATTTCATCGGTTTCACTGTAAAAGGGTGGGATCTAGTTGCTAATCTAGTATCTCGTTCAAATTCGTATTTAGAGGGCACTAGTGATCTAAGTTCATCGGAGCAGAAGCCGTGAAAGTATTTATATATATATATATCTCCTCTTTTTCATTACTACATACAGCAATAGAAGCTGTAATTGAACAGGAAATTGACTCGGAAACAAAACCCATGTCTTTTTTCTTGGCAAAATTGACCTACAGGCAAACAAGCTATATCCCCTTTTTAAGAGAATTGTTAGCTATATATTTAGCAATTGAACAGTTTAGACATTTTTTTTTAATCATATCATCCCGAGCAAGGCAGTAAGGCCACTGGTGTGCAGGGGGCTACGTAAGGGTGAATAGATTGGAAAAGAGAAAGCCGGAAACCACATCCTAAACAGGGAACAAGGGATGAGCCTCTATACCTGTTTAATAGATATGGATGGAGTGTGAACCGGCGAGAGTTCAGTCTATTAAGGCAGAAACTTTATGATATACACGAATCACAACTGTAGTGTAGACAAATACACCCCTAGAGAAATTTACATATTTAGATTTTATTTCTCAGTATACGACGGACATTCGTTATATTGAGGAACAACAAAATATTGTGGCTGTGTAACACTGCAAGTGTTCCTTATATATTAGAAATATTTTACAGATGAATGTATTGTCTCCCTTTGTAGGGGTCGTGATTACCGGCCCTTGGTTTGGGCTGACAGCAGCCCATATCTTTCTCTCTTTTCCAACCACTTAAACAAATCAACACGGACTAATTTTAGCGCCGTGAAATTCAACCAGCAGCCACATTGTGTCTGAAAATGAAGCAGACAAGAAGACAACATAGTATCGAGGATATCCCAACATTTGAGGCAAAGCATTAGAAAACTATATTTCTACTTTTGACTAATCGTTAGAAAAAAAAGCGAGAACATTATTTTACAACGGAATGCCTTCAATATGGCCAAATAAGCACTTACAGACTTTACTAAACTCACACTTATCAGCAACGACGATAATGCTCTCTTCTTCCCTACTACGAACTTATCCAAGACAGCAATAGAAGCTGTAATTAAATGGGAAGTCGACTCGGTAAAGAAACCAATGTTTTTTTTCTTGCCAAAATTGACCAAGACGAAAATAAATTTAGCACCTTTTTAGAGAATAGTTAACTATGTATTTAGCAATTAAACAGTTTAGACGCGTACTTGAAGGTATAAACTTTGTGATATACACAGATCACAACTGTTTTGTAGACAACTACAACCCTAGATAAATTAGATATTTAGATTTTATTTCTCAGTACACGACGGACATTCGTTATATTAAAGGACAACAAAATATTGTGACTGTTTAACCCTGGAATAGATATTTGGAAAATATCTCTGTGTGTATATACATATCCTTTCTTTCCAGAAAAATCAAAGATGTTTTCTTTATTGTAGGAAAGACTGAGGGAGAGAGAAAGAATGAAATAAGCGACAGTGTGGCCAAGAGAAAGAAAGAGAGAGAGAAAGCATTTACGAAATGATGTTGTTGATCTGATAACAATTTTATAAAAACACAAATGTCTTTGCGAAGGGAGAGAATCTTTGTCATTTCTTCTTCCTTGTTGTCTGCTGCTCTCTCGCTTTCTCGAAGAAAGAAAATAAACGATCGATCAAAATTGAATTATCGGTAAATTTTTGAAAGAGTCCACCCACGTAAGGATGTAATTGTAATTAACGCTGACAGGTGAACGTATACATTCAATAGAATCGCATCTCCAAATTTCCGACATAGCGAGAATTGTACGCCAGTGATCTAAACCAGATAACCAAAGCTGACTTTAAATTTTAATGGAGAGACATTCTGATCACTTACCATGCCATGTTATATTGAATTTTCCCTTGAATTGGTAAAAGTGAAAATGGCCACTTTTTGATTGACCGAAACCTGGTAGACAAAAATAAAATTAAACATGACGACAATTTTATGAGAAATATTTATTTAATAATTACTCAATCAAACTGTACAAAAAAAAAAAGACAAATTCGTTTTCACCTCAGACAGCAATAAAAAATTGTTTACAGCCACAAACAGAACAACTTCCATTTAGGACAATCGTAATGATTGTCCTTAAAAACTTCATTCTGGAAAATATTCTGCTACATGAAATGCTGATTATAACCAAAGTAAAGAAAACAAATACATTTAAAATTTTATAGTCTCAAATATGAAATGTATTTGTGAAAGTGATTATGAGTTTTAAAGAAATAAAATTAGATTCCTCTAAGCATTTATGAAAAAAGAAGAATACATAATGAAATAAAATTAGGTTCTACCAAACATTCATTAAAAATGGAGGATAGATTTATTTTATTCTTTTCCTTGATTCCCTTAGTCAGCCTAAATGATGAGGTGTTCATGACAATCCGACCTGTAAATAAAGAAAGGTATCATTAAAGAGGCAGATTTGTGCATTATTTACAACAGAACATTGAAAGACTTTATTTTATTCTTTTCCTCGATTCCCTTAGTCAGCCTAAATGATGAGGTGTTCATGACAATCCGACCTGTAAATAAAGAAAGGTATCATTAAAGAGGCAGATTTGTGCATTATTTCCAACAGAACATTGAAAGACTTTATTTTATTCTTTTCCTTGATTCCCTTAGTCAGCCTAAATGATGAGGTGTTCATGACAATCCAACCTGTAAATAAAGAAAGATATCATTAAAGAGGCAGATTTGTGCATTATTTCCAACAGAACATTGAAAGACTTTATTTTATTCTTTTCCTCGATTCCCTTAGTCAGCCTAAATGATGAGGTGTTCATGACAATCCGACCTGTAAATAAAGAAAGGTATCATTAAAGAGGCAGATTTGTGCATTATTTACAACAGAACATTGAAAGACTTTATTTTATTCTTTTCCTCGATTCCTTTAGTCAGCCTAAATGATGAGGTGTTCATGACAATCCAACCTGTAAATAAAGAAAGGTATCATTAAAGAGGCTGATTTGTGCATTATTTCCAACAGAACATTGAAAGACTTTATTTTATTCTTTTCCTTGATTCCCTTAGTCAGCCTAAATGATGAGGTGTTCATGACAATCCAACCTGTAAATAAAGAAAGGTATCATTAAAGAGGCAGATTTGTGCATTATTTCCAACAGAACATTGAAAGACTTTATTTTATTCTTTTCCTTGATTCCCTTAGTCAGCCTAAATGATGAGGTGTTCATGACAATCCAACCTGTAAATAAAGAAAGGTATCATTAAAGAGGCTGATTTGTGCATTATTTCCAACAGAACATTGAAAGACTTTATTTTATTCTTTTCCTTGATTCCCTTATTCAGCCTAAATGATGAGGTGTTCATGACAATCCGACCTGTAAATAAAGAAAGGTATCATTAAAGAGGCTGATTTGTGCATTATTTCCAACAGAACATTGAAAGACTTTATTTTATTCTTTTCCTTGATTCCCTTAGTCAGCCTAAATGATGAGGTGTTCATGACAATCCGACCTGTAAATAAAGAAAGGTATCATTAAAGAGGCAGATTTGTGCATTATTTCCAACAGAACATTGAAAGACTTTATTTTATTCTTTTCCTTGATTCCCTTAGTCAGCCTAAATGATGAGGTGTTCATGACAATCCAACCTGTAAATAAAGAAAGGTATCATTAAAGAGGCTGATTTGTGCATTATTTCCAACAGAACATTGAAAGACTTTATTTTATTCTTTTCCTTGATTCCCTTAGTCAGCCTAAATGATGAGGTGTTCATGACAATCCGACCTGTAAATAAAGAAAGGTATCATTAAAGAGGCTGATTTGTGCATTATTTCCAACAGAACATTGAAAGACTTTATTTTATTCTTTTCCTCGATTCCTTTAGTCAGCCTAAATGATGAGGTGTTCATGACAATCCAACCTGTAAATAAAGAAAGGTATCATTAAAGAGGCTGATTTGTGCATTATTTCCAACAGAACATTGAAAGACTTTATTTTATTCTTTTCCTTGATTCCCTTAGTCAGCCTAAATGATGAGGTGTTCATGACAATCCAACCTGTAAATAAAGAAAGGTATCATTAAAGAGGCAGATTTGTGCATTATTTCCAACAGAACATTGAAAGACTTTATTTTATTCTTTTCCTTGATTCCCTTAGTCAGCCTAAATGATGAGGTGTTCATGACAATCCAACCTGTAAATAAAGAAAGGTATCATTAAAGAGGCTGATTTGTGCATTATTTCCAACAGAACATTGAAAGACTTTATTTTATTCTTTTCCTTGATTCCCTTATTCAGCCTAAATGATGAGGTGTTCATGACAATCCGACCTGTAAATAAAGAAAGGTATCATTAAAGAGGCTGATTTGTGCATTATTTCCAACAGAACATTGAAAGACTTTATTTTATTCTTTTCCTTGATTCCCTTAGTCAGCCTAAATGATGAGGTGTTCATGACAATCCGACCTGTAAATAAAGAAAGGTATCATTAAAGAGGCAGATTTGTGCATTATTTCCAACAGAACATTGAAAGACTTTATTTTATTCTTTTCCTTGATTCCCTTAGTCAGCCTAAATGATGAGGTGTTCATGACAATTCAACCTGTAAATAAAGAAAGATATCATTAAAGAGGCAGATTTGTGCATTATTTCCAACAGAACATTGAAAGACTTTATTTTATTCTTTTCCTCGATTCCCTTAGTCAGCCTAAATGATGAGGTGTTCATGACAATCCAACCTGTAAATAAAGAAAGGTATCATTAAAGAGGCTGATTTGTGCATTATTTCCAACAGAACATTGAAAGACTTTATTTTATTCTTTTCCTTGATTCCCTTAGTCAGCCTAAATGATGAGGTGTTCATGACAATCCGACCTGTAAATAAAGAAAGGTATCATTAAAGAGGCTGATTTGTGCATTATTTCCAACAGAACATTGAAAGACTTTATTTTATTCTTTTCCTTGATTCCCTTAGTCAGCCTAAATGATGAGGTGTTCATGACAATCCGACCTGTAAATAAAGAAAGGTATCATTAAAGAGGCAGATTTGTGCATTATTTCCAACAGAACATTGAAAGACTTTATTTTATTCTTTTCCTTGATTCCCTTAGTCAGCCTAAATGATGAAGTGTTCATGACAATCCAACCTGTAAATAAAGAAAGGTATCATTAAAGAGGCAGATTTGTGTATTATTTCCAACAGAACATTAAAAAGTCAGATTTATGCGTTATTTTCAAACATGCATGGACAGTTTACCAAACAACTATTTACCAATGGACATTTCATCAACAAAACAATTTTTTAAATCTTTTCAAATTTAAGCTCGTCCAGTTTTTTTTATAAATTGCCAGCAAACTGTCGACCTGTGGGTAAATGTGAGTGCCCCAAAAATGCTCTGCTGATTACATCATCGATTGTTGCCAGTTTTGCATTGCACAGTTTTCCTTGTTTGCACCTCCAGTAACTTTTAGATTTTCTACTTTTGTTGACAATGTAGGCGTCTCCCTCAAATGAAAGCTTTCTGCCTCCTTGGTCTGTCTCTACAAATTCCATGATGATGATTGAAGGATTTAGAAATAATGTTTTAAAAAAATACATCTGAATGAGAGCTTGAATTTGAAAAGACTTAAAGCATCGACCAATTGTCCTGTTTGTGAATTGTCTATCGGTAAACTGTTTAGCTACCAATTCCAACAGAACATTTTAAGACTTTGTTTCAATCAAAATGTTTTTCTCATTGCACTTTGTTGACATCATCTATGGCCAGGTATATCTTTCAACCATCCTTGTCGTTTGTTGATTTTTAACTATGGCCAGATGTATCTGTTAATTACTTCTTACTGTCCTGTTGGAAATAATACACAAATCAGACATTTTGATCATAATATTAATAGATCAAACAATCAAATTCTATTTACATTTTTATACATTTTACTTTTCATCGTCATAAAGTATTATTGATGACAAATAAAGAAATACTGCTTACATTTTAATATTTAATCAACAAATGTTTAAGATCTCAAGATTTGAAAACAAATAAATAAAATTAATAGATCAATCAAACATTACATTTTTAATACATTTTAAGTTTTCATTGTCATAAAGCATTATTGATGATAAATGAAGAAACATTGCTTACATTTTAATATTTAATCAAGAAATGATTAGGATCTTTTTTTAAGTTCTAAGAACAAATGAAATAAAAGAAAGTGAACTCTTCATTTGATGTTAACCAAAATATGATTCATTAAAAATCAATCCAGTTTTTGTTGATCTATGAATTAAGATCAAATTTACATGAGAATTTTGTAATGTACAACAAGGAAAGCCTTTTCAATTGCTGAGGGGGAAATGTTTAGAGCACAAAAATACTGAATTTTCAGTCCAATTTATGTACATTTAACTACTGGCACTCACTTTACAGTGCATGGAATATATTATCTTGAACTTTGGAAGTAATTAACTGATACATCTGGCCATAGATAAAAATCAACAAATGACAAGGATGGTTGAAAGATATACCTGGCCATAGATGATGTCAACAAAGTGTAATGAGAAAAACAAGCAACAAGCTTGAAAAGCAATTTTACTTTTATTTTCCTTGATTCTTACAGTGAGCGTATATGATGAGGAGTGTATGACCGAACCTTCTGAGCAGTAGATGTAGCTATTGTATATATTCCACTTGAGATCAGCTCAATGAGTGAAGCTGAGGAGGTGCAGTGTAATGCTTTCAGGGAGACTAGTGTGGTCCATATTAATGAAAGGTAGGAAAGATGTTCTACCATGGTTAAAGGAGAGCGGCTTTGTTTTAGAAACATTAAAATTTATTAGCTATTTCTTATCCCAATCTATCACAGATTAGAGGTTCTTACGAAGAGCAGAGGCTAGATCTTTGTCAGCCCAGGCAGATTTCTTGATACAGGAGTAGATGGTGGTGTCATCTGTATAGATGCTAACTTGGGAACTGACTACATCAGAAAGATTATTGATAAATATCAGGAAGAGCCTAGGATAGAGCCTTGAGAGACACCCACGTTCACAAGAAAGGGTTTGGAAGTGTGTCCATTTAGAACGACCATCATTTTACAATTTGACAGGAATGGTTGGATTAAATTGAACAATTGTCCAGTTATACCATAACCCTGTAGCTTGCACAGAAAACAATTGTAACACTCCAGTGGAGGTCCGAATGATTTCTCCACACTGTGATGTTGCCGGGGGTTGATTGAAAAAGTCAAAGCCTCAAGCTGGGGGTACAAGATAAACTATAAGGAATGAACTTCCACAACTTGGATGAGTTTAGTCGATGCTTTATTTCGTTTAGAGTTGGTCTTGCAATTGGGGCAGGCGATGTGACACTCAGCTCTAACTCTAATCAATGGAGATCAAATGCTGAACCGACCGACTCAGACAAACGGAGCTTCCCCTCCTCACCGTGCCTGACACACACAGCTACTTCAAGCACACGTCCAGCTGAACTGAACTGATCGGCTCAGAAAAATCACTTGTATTTGTATTGAAATAATCCGAAGTTCACTAGACCACTGGCTTAAAACAAAAGATAAGCATTGGTAAGTCCAAAATTTCAAGGTACTTAAATTTTCCTGTCTGCATCTCTTTCACTAACATACGCGGCATCCGCACCAACTTCCCCAGCGTAGATTCTTTCCTCCATAATAACTCACCTAATATATTAGCCCTATGTGAAACTAATCTTAACCCTTTTATCCCCTCATCTGAGTTCTGCGTTCCTGGCTACCTTCCCCTCTTCAGGAAGGACTCCAATGTTCATATGCATGGGCTTGGTGTCTATGTCAGCGAACACCTTCCTTTAGCTAGGGTGTCATCTTTTGAATCCCCAGATCATTCTTTCATGTGCTTCCGCCTCTCACTTCTCAGCTCGATTAGCTATCTTTCTCTAGCGCTCTCCTTCCTTCCCTGACTGTTCGTTACTTGACATCATTTCTGACAATATTGACAAAGCCATTTCTACCCATCCCTCTGCCCATGTATTCGTGTTTGGTGACTTTAACGCCCACCACACCAAGTGGCTGAAGAACGCTGTCACTGACGCTGCTGGTGTCCACACCATGAACTTTTCAATCACCCAATCCCTTACGCAAGTAGTGGACTTCCCCACGCGTTTCTCCGACAACCCAAACGGAAGGGACTCACTTCTAGACCTCTGCTTCACTTCCATCCCAGACTCTTGCACTACCAGACAACTCTGCCCACTTGGAAACTCTGACCACACTGTAGTGTCCGTCAATATTTCACTCCACTCCCGCCCGACCCATGAAACACAGACAAGTAGAATATCGTACTGCTATCAAAGAGCAGACTGGGATTCGTTCCGAGACTTCCTCTGTGACATCCCTTGGAACAACGTCTTTAGTCTTCCCATCGAAGAATGTGCATCTGAGGTCTCCTCCTGGGTTAAGGCTGGCATCGATGCCTTCATCCCTGCTAGGAAATTCCAGCTTAAATCTCATTCGTCTCCATGGTTCTCACCCGCTTGCTCGGCTGCCATTGCCCACCAGAATCATTTCTTCCGACTCTATCGTAACTATGCGTCGGAACAAAACAGGCGCCTTTTTACTTCAGCTCGTAATAAGTGTAAAAGGATACTTAACGAAGCTAAGATGTTGTTTGCTGCCAGAATGAAGTAACGCATAGCATGCTCTAAATTCGGCTCTAAAGACTACTGGCAACTCTGTAAAAGAGTACTTAACAAGAGCAAGTCCACAATAACCCCGCTAATCAACAAATTTGTGGTCCTCACCTCCCCAGCAGATAAGGCTGAATGTTTTGCCCGCAGATTCTCGAACAATTCGAGTCTGGACTCATCTGGAGTTTTTACACCCGACTTCTCACCTAGAACCGAGGCACAACTGAATGATGTCCACATTACACCTTCGCTTGTCTCTAAGATAATCTTAAAACTTGACCCTCACAAAGCGAGCGGTGGTGACGGAATCCCAACCATAGTCTTAAAGAAATGTGCTCCTGAACTCTCCTCTATCCATTCTAAGCTCTACAACCTCTGCCTATCTGCTTCCTGCCTGTTGGAAATCTTCCTCTATAGTTCCTATATTTAAAAACACTGGAGAACCCTCTGACCCTGCAAATTACCGCCCTATCAGCCTTCTTCCGATCTTTGGCAAAGTGTTCGAAGCCATTATCGACACCGAGGAGGTTCAGCATCTCACAGCACACAGGCTCCTCTCGGACAAGCAATATGGTTTCTGCTTCACCAGGTCTACTGCTGATATGCTAACGACCATCACCGAGTACATATACCAGGCACTCGACAGGAATGGCGAAGCTCGAACCGTTGCATTGGATATATCTAAGGCGTTCAACAGAGTTTGGCATGCTGGCCTTCTATGTAAACTGCGGAGCTATGGTATAACTGGACATTTGTTTGAACTAATCCAGTCATTCCTCTCTAACCGCACAATGAAAGTGGTATTAAACGGACATGCCTCTCAGAACTACCATACAAACGCAGGTGTCCCCCAAGGCTCCATCTTAGGTCCTACACTCTTCCTGATATATATTAATGATCTCCCTGATTCCATAAGAACCCAAATAGGTTTGTACGCCGATGACACCACAGTTTACTCTCGCCTCCAACAAAAATCTGGTGTAGGCGTCAAAGCTAAACTCGCAGCCGAGATTGAAAACGACCTCAAATCCATATTGGACTGGGGTAAGAAATGGCTAGTAAATTTTAATGCTTCTAAAACGAAGCTACTGTCAATTAACCATCATCGACAATCTCAACTAGCTCCCATTAGCATGGACCAGGCTTGCCTCCCAGAGAGTAAAACACTACGCCTCCTTGGTCTCACACTTTCAGCGGACCTCAAATGGAATGACTATATCGAATCCATTGCTAAATCCGCTGCTATGAAAGTCGGTTCTCTGTGTAGGGCCCGGAAGTTTTTTCCGTCTAAATCTATCCTGCACATTTACAAATCTACCATCCGCCCGTGCATTAAATACTGCTGCCATATCTGGTCGGGTGCCCCTGCTGTTCTCCTCGGGCTTCTCAATAAGGTTCAGAGGAGGGTCTGTAATGTGATAGATACCGACTTGGCAGACCGACTGCAGTCTCTCTCCCACCGGCGAGATGTGGCTTCCCTGTGTCTCTTCTATAAATACTTTCACGGCTTCTGCTCCGATGGACTTAGATCACTGGTGCCCCCTAAATACGAATTTGAACGAGATACTAGATTAGCAACTAGATCCCACCCTTTTACAGTGAAACCGATGAAATGCAGCTGTAACTTCTACTCCAACAGTTTCTTTCCTCACACTTCCTGACTGTGGAATTCTCTTCCAAACGATTGCTTCCCCGACGGCTACAATCTCCAGAAGTTTAAATGTAAGGTCAATACACACCTCCTAATACACTAACCTGCTCCCATTCTATCAAGCACTCTTCCCATCTGCCCGACCCTCATCCTCGCTATCCTTACTCATCTGTCACCTTTCTCCTGACATTCCCTATGTCTATCCACTCCTTCTCTTTACCTTCCCCTATGTAGCCCCATGCGCAATAGTGGCAGTGGAATGCCTTGCTTGGGGTGAGATGATTAAAAAAAAAAAAAATTTTGATGTGTAAACATCTCACAGACATCCTGTCTGCACTTAGCCTTAGTATTTTAGAGGATTTTTTTATCTTTTTATCTTAATAAAGCTTTGTGTGAAGGTTGCAAGGATGTTTTTATAGACCCGACACTTTAGCCGTAACCAGGCGTTTTTTATTGCCTGGAGAAAGGGAAAATTCTATTATCTTTTCTTTATTTTCTTAAAGTGTGGTCAAGATACAGTAAAGACAGTTTTTGACCTGGTCACTCAAAAATCTATTTCCTAAACTATCTTTTATCACATCAAATCACTTAATCAAATATTTTAGATTTACTTATAAAAGAAAAAGTGTCTATTTATTTTTTCCTTTTCTTTTTCACTTAGTACTTTTGTTAAGCAAAACATGTTTTTAAACTATTTTTCTATTCTTAATCTATTATAATAAAATACATGTTTTCCAAATCCACCTTAATATATGCCTAGTTATCATGTCACACAAGCATGCCAAACCCTACCAAATGCTTTTGAGATATTCAGGGCAACAGCCTGGGCTTTGCTGGTCTTATCAAGCAAATTGGAAGCCATATTGTTTGTCAGAAAATAATGTCTTGGATGTGAGATGCTGAATCGTTTGAACACTTTGCCAAAAACTAGTAAGAGGCTGATTGGTTGATAGTTAAAAGGTCACTCCAGAATCTTTAAAGACAGGAACTTGAGAGGACTTCCAACAAGCAGGGAAGCAGGTGGCAGCAAGGCAATGGTTATAAAGTTTGGAGAGGACAGGAGAGATCACATCTGTTTCAGCAGTATGCAAATTGTATGGAGATTTATTAAAGTTTGCAATCTTATAATTTCCATGTAAATTTTGGGATAAATGGGCGGCCCACTGTTTAAGCAATATTAAAAGCGGGTCAACATTTTACTTACATCATTCTGTCTTGGTGCATCTGACCTGCAAATAGTTTCATTTCCTTCTTCTAAAGTAGCTCTTCTGTTCAAGGGAGATAATTCACAAGCCTTAAAAAAACAAAATAGTTTTTATTCAAATACGAGTTGTTTTAGCAAAAAACGAACCATGATTTAAACTGAAAACTTGAACAACAATGAAATTTCAAAGAAAATGAAAACAAAAAAATCAATTATAAATAACATCAGAAAAAGAAACTTGAAATTTCTTGAATCTTCGTTGTTTCTTCTTTATTCTGCCACAAGATGCGTAACTCCAACCAGGATTTAAAAATAAAAACGTGACCAATAATAAAATTTTTAAGAAAATGAAAAAAAAAAGAAGAATTATATGTAGCAATGAGTCAGTCCTGTCTTTTACTAATAAAACTAATTTTGCCTACAAAATTTAATTTTTTGAAATTTCATGAATTTATGTGGTGGTTGTGGTGAGTAACAGATGTAAAAAAAAATATTTTTACCAAGATTTTTTTAAAAATAATAGTTTGAAAGATACTTTTGATCATTTGTGTATAAGTCCTGAAAATTACATTAAAATCAAACAATTATTTGATTTTTTGCAAGAATTTCCAAATTAATGGTTTTTTTCACCAGAAAAATCTGAGTTATATAATATGACATTATCCATATAATGAGTTGGTTAACTGCAAATGAAAATCAAAAAAAGACTTTTTACCAAACATTTTGAACATGTTAAAAAGATTAGAACATTTTTTAAAATAATGAAAAAATACTTTGATCTTTTCTCTTAATAATAACAAACATTTTGATGGAATAACTTTGGTTTTATTTAATTTGGGATCTTTTATCTTCATACTATGCTGCTTTTTCAACAAATTAGTGGAAGTACCTAGATTTTTATATATCCATAATTTCTTTAAGAAAAACATTTGAAAATCTTTAAAAATAATTAAGATGGTCAAGGGATAGTTTTATTAGGCTATTTATTATCTTTCAAATAAAAGAAAAATGAAAGTGAACTTCTTTCAAGAAGAAGACGTTTAATAAATGATTTGAAATGCTTTTGTTGTGGGTCTTTTAGGAAGTCTGTGATGGTTCTTCAAACTTATCTTTTCAGGGTGAATCTAAAAGCTTTTCATAGAAACAAACAGGATTGAGTTGCTCTTGTTGTTGAACTTGATATTTCTTTCTCAACATCGACAATATTTGGCAATCAATAAAACTTCAGATTTTTAAAGAAATTGTAATTAAAAAAAGATTCACTATTTGAAAATAGATCACATTCAGCTTGTGAATAGAACAAAGCAATTACCAGAAATGGTGTCATTCTCTTTTTTTCTGATTTTTCACAAAATTTATTTCTGATGAAAAGTGAAAACAACAAAATTGAAAACCTCATAATACTTTGATATAATAAATTTGTTCCAGTGAAAATTAGTAAATTTAATTATTCAACAGGATTGGAAAAATATTGTAAATTATAATGCTTACATTTTGGTTGCTTCTCAGAACATAGCTAATGGCCATAAATTTATGAAAGACATCAGATTTCGTCAAGGTCATAGGTCGAGAAGTGTTGTGATTTGGGGTGCCTGAAACAATCGTTTTGGATAACGGCACACAATTCAATTCAAAGGAATTTGAAAATTTCTGCAAACTGTTGGCAATAACACACATAAGATCGCCACCTTACCATCCAAGGTCAAATGGATTTGTAGAAAGATTCAATGACGTGCTTAAAAGAGCAATAAAAAAATGAAGATCGCATTGAAACTGAAAACGAAGAGCTACAGAAGTTCTTGTTGATATATAGAATTACACAAAATCCGAATGTGAATGTGGGCATGAGCCCAGCAGAATTAATGTTTGCAAGGAAAATAAGATTGATATTCGACAAATCAATTCCGTTAAAATATAATTCAAAGAGTAATGATATTACTTTCAGGAGAAAAAATTTACTTTTTGAATTATCACTTAGGAAAAAGAACTTGGTTGGAAGGCATTATAGAAAGAAAAATTGGAAGGATGTTGTATTTAATTAAACATTCTAAGTGGAAGGTTAGAAGACACTTAAACCGAATAAAAAAAGGTTCACTCCAGAAGAAAACAGGAGAAAGGAAGAACCGATGGATGTACTTTACGACATGTTTGACGTTCTAATACCTTTACCAAGTTCAGTTATAAATAGACAATCGCTCAAACGTAAACGATCCCCTATGAGAATATTGGAGATTAACCCTAAGAGGAAAAAATATAATGTCCAGAAGACATAAAACAAATCTTAGTGGAGGAGATGTTGTGACGTGGCTTGATCACATGACCAGGTTTACATTATATATATATATATATATATATATATATATATATATATATATATAGAGAGAGAGAGAGAGAGAGAGAGAGAGTGAGTTGAACTGAAGGAGTTAGTAGTGTGAGCTGAGGGTTACTGTTAACCCGCGTGTAACTTGCTAACTTATATATATATAAAGAGTGAGTCGGTTGAACTGAGGGAGTTGGTTAGTATGAGCTAAAGGCTACTGTTAACCTGCCTGTTACTTGCTAACTCAACCACCCATATTGTTGCGATCTACTACGGACTATTATATTGTATCTACCGAAAGAGATATTATTTTATCATCTGTGTACTGTTTACAACCTCGACGATACAACAAGAACAATAATCTCTTACAGTCACTCCTAAAGCATTATTCTTTTTATTGTCATCTTGATGTCAATTTGCCTTGCTAGCTGTCAAAAGTCTTCTAACTTCATCTACTGTCCTGAGTTCTATTTATTCAGTAATAGATCTCATAGAAGACTCCATCCAAGTTTTCAAAAGGGCTTGATACTAAACTTGTCTTTTATTTTCATTTATTTTTTTCATCCTAACCAACAATTTTATTTCTGTTCTTTTGGTTCTGGTCTTGTATTCATGTTGAGCACTCATATCACCAGCTGGGTTAGGGTGTTCCCTTGATGGAGGGGTCTTCACTGGCATTGCTGTACTTGACATCAAGGGAGACGAAGCTTTCCATTGTGAAATCTGTGAGTAGACACTTAATACACATGAGAGATAAATCTGTTTGAGCCAGCTGTCCAAAATCTGTAACTATTAGAAATGACACAATTTAACACATACTGGCAAGTATCTTTCCATTTTGAAACTTTTAGTTATTTTGTCATTAAATTCCCATCTCTAATGGCACATGTTTGATTCTTTTAAAATTAAAAATGGTCTAACATTATTTTTCAACAATTTACCAACAAATCCTTGTGTAGTCAAAAAAAACTTTTCCACTGTGAAATCTGTGGTTCCCTAAATTCACATATCAAAAGACACGTGTTAACAAATACTGGAGTGAAAGCTTTTCACTGTGGAATCTCAGTATGTAAGATTTCCCAAAATTCACATCTCAAGAGTCACATCTTAACATACACTGGAAAGAAAGTTTTCCATTGTGAAATCTGTGGATTTAACTGTCTCCAAAAGTCATCTCTCAAAGGACACATGTTAACACACACTGGAGAGAAATATTTCCACTGTGAAATGTGTGGACATAAGTTTTCCCAAAATTCATCTCACAGTAGACACATATTAATACACACGAGAGATCAGCTGTCCCAAATCTGTAACTATTAGAAATGACACAATTTAAAACACACTGGCAAGTATCTTTCCTTTTTGAACCTTTTAGTTTTTTAGTCATTAAATTCCCATCTCAAATGACACATATTTGATTCTCTTAAAATTAAAAATGGTCTAACATTATTTCTCAACAATTTACAAACAAATCCTTCTGTAGACAAAAAAAAGGAATTCAAGTTACACAACCAGATAATATAGATAATCAAATTATATTTCATACACATTTAAATGGCCCAAGTGTGTCTTAATACTTAGCGGACTCCTATATTGACATGAAAAATATTCTCAATAAAAATCACATAATTGCTGTTTGTGTTGATGACATCTTCATTGCTGCAAATTATAATTTGGCTTTAATAATTGTAAAACGATTTTTACTAGAACAATTTCAAATGACTGAACTCTGAAACAATCAAATATTATTATATGTCATTCAAAGAAAAGAATGATTTCCTCAAAGTAAAAATAATTGTTTTAATGCACTGTACTTTTTTCTTTGTTACTTTCTTCCTTTTCACAATGCTATAACCACTTGACTCTATCTGTTTTTCATGTGAACAGTTCCTAATTTCTGAACATTTTGCTTTTGATCTGCATTATATATATATATATATATATATATATATACGTAAGAAAAAATCACAAGATCGCCAAAACCTACCGCGGTTTCACACAACGGCATATATATATATATATATATATATATATATATATATGTGTGTCATTTCACACAATGACATATATATATATATATATATATATATATATATATATGTCATCCACATACAAGCCTGTTTCGCTGTATCACAGCTCATCAGTGTGGCTAGACAATGTTTGTCTATTATTTTTTACTTGTTCTTTGTTCTTTCACTAATTATATTTGCTTATAATTTTATCAGTTCTCCCTAATTTCATTTTATAAAATACATGTTTACTTCTATTTCAGTTTTCTTTTGTGAGATTTCTGATGTTATTTGTTTGCAATTCGTCACTGTGAATACAATTATTTGCAATATGTTGTGCAATATTTTATTTTAATCTAATTCTAAAATGGCCTTTAGCAATCCCTGCTGTAAAACTTGTGAAAGGTACATGGAAATAACTTTCCTCTTTTAAAAACTGTTGAGCAAATGTTTCCAAAATTTCATACTCTTGCAATCACTTTGTCAGTTTAGTATCTAAATAAAAAGACAGGGAATAAAGATATCTGCCAGTTTGTGAAATATAAGTTGAAGCAGTTTTTTGCTTCCTCTCAACAGTATTAGTATTAGAGAAACAGTGTCAAGTGTCATTTGAACTCTTATCTCTGAAACCATTATACCATCATACCTCTCCATTGGCAATAGATGCACATCTAAACTTATTTATAAATGGAACTTTGTCTGTGTGTGTGTGTGTGTCCGTTACCTATAGACTTCGAAACGGCTGAACCGATTTTCTTGAAAATTTACACAATTGTACTATAAGCGTCTGCGAGTGTTCTTAGCAAGGTTTTGTGTCATGGTACCTTTGATAAATATCGAAAATCGATAATTGAAAAATCGGGTTATAGAAGGACTAGTCCAATTTTAATCAAATTTGATACACTCATAGACAAAGACATAAGAAACGATATTCAGAAGTTTCAAGGTTGCAGTTTTTATAATAGTGCAGAAAATCAATAATATATATATATATATATATATATATATATATATATATATATATATTGACTTACATCCATTCATTTTATTTTCAGACTACAGTTTCATTTTAACTGGAAACAACTACTGCTTTTTAGTTTTTCGTGCCAGCGTCCAAAGCGTCTGATCTCCAGGACCATGGATTAGTTTTAAAGCTTTCATTACACCCGAGCAACGCCGGGCTATACTGCTAGTATGCAAATATTGGACCCAGAAACGTTAGGAAACTAATCATTTCTGTTGTGTTATTCATGCTAATCTTTAATCTTCCATGCCAGATAATCCAATCAACAATAATCCCAGTGAGGAAATATCTGTTGAAAAATATTCCATTAAATTACAAAAAATGTCTGCATACTGAAAAGATTATGTTGTTAAAGTATTTTCGATTGAGACCTTCTAAGAGGTCAGACGATAAAATTGTTATCTTCAGTGGCAGCACATTCATTTTCGGTACTGTTAGGGAGTAACTATCTCAATTGCCATAGACCACACGATGTTCCAACGAGGTAATTAACATTTTGTTTCCTTCACTTTCAAAACATTCATATATCACAAGCTTATTTATCACTGGAAAATACCTCAACTTCAATTCTCACCAACCATAATGTGGGAAGAAAGGAAGTGTTCAGTAGGTACAACACTGGTCAAGCATCATTAGTATCAGCCCAGATATATACAAACAAGAATGATCAGCATCCAATATATCCTTTGAAATAACAACTATCTGGCAAACATGACATTAACATCTATAGGTTAGAGAAGTGAACGATCAAGCAGGAAGGCCAGAAAATTGCCATTGTCTGTCTACCGTATGTCAACGCTTTATTAAAAACAAATCACAAGATAACATTTTTATTTTTTAAATAAGCATAATTGATATTGATTAGCTATTACCCAATGTTGATTATGAAAAATGCGAGAAAAATTCAAATATATTTCCTATGAAAATGATTTTAGTGGTTACAACATTCGGTAAAAATCATAAGTGGCAACCCAGACAAATACCAACCAGAAATAATCATCATCAAATGTACCCTTCAAAATAACAACTACCCAGTAATCATGGCGTTAACATTCTACAAGTAGGAAGAGTACGAAGAAAAAGGAAGACCATAAAATTTCCATGGTTTGTCTACCTTATGTCATAGGCTTATAAAAAAGAATCGAAATTTGTATATTTCCTGGCAAACATATTTTGATGAAAAACTGTTTTTATTAAATTTGAGATTTATTTTCTTCATGCTATGCTGTTTTTACAGTGAAACAGTGGAAGTACATATATATATATATATATATGAGGTAACCAAAAAAATTATGTCCGGTTTATTTTATTAGTCATTGAACATTCGAACAGCCATAAGAAGGAACATCAGACATTAAAATAAACATGCGCACCATGCTCGGCCATAAGTTATAAGCTGGACAGCAGTGAGAAGGATGGAAGTGTCTAGAGATCTCATTCGAGACTGTTTGCTTTACAACTTCAAAGTGGGTTTATCAGTAGCTGCATCAAGTCACCGCATATGTCAAGCATTTTGGGGATAGTGGTGTGGATGAACGTACTGCAAGGTGTTGTTTTCGCAAATTCAAGTTGGGAGATTTGTCTCTCCATGATGAGTCTCGCAGTGGACAACCACAGGTCTTGAATAACGGAGTTCTGAAGGCGGCCATTGAAGAGGACAGTAGTCTAATGTGTGGTGAACTTGCAAGACAGTTCAACGTTTCCGATGAAACAGTTAGACTTCACCTGCACCGCCTAGGTAAGGCATACAAACTGAGCAAGTGGGTGTAATGTCCTGACCAATAAAAGGGAAATAACCTCCAGGTCACAGAGGTTATGGCCCCTGCGGATCCGGAGGGAAGAGATAATAAGAAAGGACACAAAACACACTAGCAGGGTTCGTCTTCGCTCTCTTATTCATCCTCACCCATCCTGTGAATCCACGATGACAGTAGTCGATGTTTAGCAAGCATCGGTCATCTCCAACACTAAACATTACAGTGGGTTCCACAAACACTGTTGGAGGTCCACAAGGAACAACGAGTGGCAGCCTGTGTATTGTTGCTTTCTTGCCACCGTACCGCATTCTTATTCAATCGAGTGCTTACCAGTGATGAAAAGTGGGTTTTGTATGAAACTCCGAAGCGTTCCAGGCATTGGTTGTCTCCTCAGATGCTCTTCCTCACACCGCAAGACCACCTATGCACCCACGCAAGATTATGCTTTGTGTCTGGTGGACAGGTCATCAAGTGGTTCATTATGAACTGCTACCAACGGGCCAAACGGTCACTGGAGACCTATACTCACAACAATTGAAATGTGTACAACAGGCATTGCACCAGAAGCTAGCACTGTTGAATCATAAAGGTGTGCTTTTCCTTCATGACAACGCCAGGCACATGTTGTGCAAGTGGTCAGGGATTACCACCTCTTCCACTCCCTGGATAATCATCTTCATGGGAAATCTTTCACCAATGATGCAGAATTGTGCAAAACCCTCACGGACTTCTTTGTGTCAAAACCTCCCGAGTTCTACCGCAAGGGTATTGAATAGCTGGAGACACGTTGGCAGAAGGTGCTGGATTCCGATGACGATTACTTCAAAGACTAAATATAAGATACACATACTGTGAAGCGTTTTCTTTTTTCCTTAAAAAGCGGACAGAACTTTTTTGGTTTCCTTATATATATATATATATATATATATATATATATATATATATATGTCAAATTAAATGAATTGCAAACATTATGTCTGCTTATTTTGAATAAAATCAATTCATACTACTGATAATCTTTTATGGATCCTAATAAAAAATGCAACTAATTTAATTATCTGTAATCGTTCCTCCCCACCAACTGATGTATTACATAGAATCAACATTATATATCAGTTCAAATGTCCCTTGGGAGAATGTATCTCCAACAGAAAAAACAAATATATGTTAGATTCACAACAACTGCATTAACAAGTACACATATCTGCCTTTTCGTGCATTTCAAAACTTCTACAACATTCCTGTCTACATTCACAACATAAAAGAATAATGATCAACAACACAACTATTCTACACAAAAAACAAATGCAAACTACGTATCCTTGAGGCAATATTCATTAAAAAAAAAACTTTAGCTGCCACTTAACAGATTAACAGAATTAGTTATAAATACTGTAGTAATATTCTAAAATATTTATAAAAGAACAGTTTTTTCATGCTTTAATACATGCATGAAAATGACATTACAACATAAAATTTCCATTGTGAATAATTTTCCTGTTCTAATGAAGGCTAAGCACAACTGTCAACCGTTACAATTTGAAGTAAAATGAAAAAATTACAGTAATTTTTAGCAACATAGTTTTGCAGTTATTTTTTGTTACTACAACCTACACTCTTGAAGATGATCTTGGAAAGAGATTGAAAGTACTTGGGAACATTGAGAAATGGAAAATAAAATCAGCTGTAAAAGTTACAATGCATTTCTTACAGCTTTTAATGATAATACACCAAAGATTATCAGAGAGTATGAACAGATTTTATTAAAAATAAGCAAACATAATTAAATTTATTTAATCTGACATGCCTAAAAGAAAATTTGCTACCTAAATACACAAATTATATGGTTATTCTTTTATTTAAGATTTTACAAGTACTGTGTGTTTTGACTGAATTCTGGCTATATTTAAATTCACAATTTCACAGTGAAATGATTTCTCCCAAGTCTGTGTTATAATGTGTTCACAATGAGTTAAAATGTGTATTTTGAGATTTTAATTCTGGTGAAATCCATTGATTCCACAGTGTAATTGTTTCTCTCCACTTTATTTTAACATATGTCTTTTGAGATTTGAATTATGGGAACACTTAAATCCACAACTTTCAGAGTAGAAAGGTTTTTCTCTAGTGAGTATTAACTTGTGGTTTTTGCGATGTCTACTCCGGAAAAATTGCAGTCGACAGAATTCAGAGTGGAAATGTTTGTTCTAGTGCGTTTATACATGTGTTTGGAGACTTGAATGTTAGGAACAGTTAAATCTACAAAATTAACAGCAGAATGGTTTCTCTCCAAAGAGATGCAACATGTGATTTTGGGACTTGATTTCTTAGAATTCTTATAAGCACAGATTTCATATTGGAATGATTAGTCTCCAGTGTGTGTTAAGAAATATTTTTGAAAGTTGAACTTTGAGAAAATGACAATCTACAAATTTCATAGTGAAATTATTTCTCTCCAGTGTGTTAAGATGTGATTTTTGAGGGCTGAATTACTGAAATCCACAAGTTTCACTCTAGTGTGTGTTAACATGTCTTTTAAAATTTCCATTCCTGCAACACTTACAGCCACAAATTTCACTGAGGAATGGTTTCTCTCCAGTGTGTTTTAACATGTGCTTTGAGAGCAGAATTATATGAACATCGAAATCCACAAATGTCACAGTGGAATGATTTCTCTCCAGTGTGTGTTAACATATGCTTTTTGAGAGTTGAACTTTGAGTAAATTTCAAACCACAAATTTCACAGTGGAATGGTTTCTCTCCAGTGTGTGTTAACATGTGTCTTTTGAGGGCTGAATTATGTGAACACCGAAATCCACAAATTTCACAGTGAAATGGTTTCTCTCCAGTGTGTGTTATCATGTGCGTTTTGAGATTTGCATTCCTGCAACACTTAAAGCCACAAATTTCACAGTGAAATGGTTTCTCTCCAGTGTGTTTTAACATGTGTGTTTTGAGAGCTGAATTATGTGAACACTGCAATCCACAGATTTCACAGCAGAATGATTTCTCTCCAGTGTGTATTAACATATGTCTTTTGAGAGTTGAATTATGAGAAAATTTCAATCCACAAATTTCACAATGGAATGGTTTCTCTCCTGTGTGTTTTAACATGTGTGATTTGAGACTTGAATTCCGACAACATTTAAAGCCACAAATTTCACAGTGGAATGGTTTCTCTCCAGTGTGTGTTAACAAGTGTGTTTTGAGATTTGCATTCTTGCGACAATTAAATCCACAAATATCACAGTGGAATGGTTTCTCTCCAGTGTGTTTTAACATGTGTGTTTTAAGAGCTGAATTATTTGAACACCGAAATCTACAGGTTTCACAGTGGAATGATTTTTCTCCAGTGTGTGTTAAGATATGTCTTTTGAGAGTTGAACTTTGAGAAAATTTCAATCCACAAGTTTCACAGTGGAATGGTTTCTCTCCTGTGTGTGTTAACATGTGTCTTTTGAGAGCTGATTTATGTGAGAACAGAAATCCACAGATTTCACAATGGAATGGTTTTTCTCCAGTGTGTGTTAGCATGTGTCTTTTGAGATTTGCATTCCTGTAACACTTAAATCCGCAAATTTCACAGTGGAATGGTTTCTCCCCAGTGTGTTTTAACATGTGTGTTTTGAGTGCTGTATTATGTGAACACTGAAATCCACAGATTTTACAATGGAATGGTTTCTCTCCAGTATGTGTTAACATGTGTCTTTTGAGATTTGCATTCCTGTGACATGTAAATCCACAAATTTCACAGTGGAATGGTTTCTCCCCAGTGTGTTTTAACATGTGTGTTTTGAGTGCTGAATTATGTGAACACTGAAATCCACAGATTTTACAATGGAATGGTTTCTCTCCAGTGTGTGTTAGCATGTGTCTTTTGAGATTTGCATTCCTGTGACACTTAAATCCACAGATTTCACAATGGAATGGTTTCTCTCTGGTGTGTGTTAAGATATGATTTTTGAGAGTTGAACTTTGAGAAAGTTTCAATCCACAAATTTCACAGTGGAACAGTTTCTCTCCGGTGTGTGTTAACATGTGTCTTTTGAGATCTGAATTATGTGAACACAGAAATTCACAGATTTCACAGCTGAATAATTTCTCTCCAGTATGTTTTAGCATGTGTTTTCTGACTGATGAATTGAGAAAAAAGTTATATGCACAGATTCCACAGTGGAATTGTTCAAATTTGTATCACTAAAATTTAGGGAAAAAATACTCTACAAGTTTAACAGTGAAAATGTTTTTTGCCAAATGTTTGTTTGAGATTGAAGTTCATAGAGAATGTAATACACAGATTTCATAGGAAATGATTTATCCCTTCTGCATGTTCTCTTAAGTCTCTTCTATATTTTCAGAGTAAGAATTCCTTCTTTCTCATGAATATTCATCATGGTTTCAAATACTCTCAAAGATGCAAACTGAAAACAAGAAAAATATCAAGTGAATAAATATTTGTGTATTTTTAAATATGTTCAGAAACAAAAACAATACAACATTAAAATATAAAATAAGTAATTTATCAATTTAAAGGGTTTTTAACTTTTTGATTTTTAATTTTAACTAAATTTCTGAATACAAATCAAGGCAAAATGAATGATAAATTAGCATCTAATTCAGATGCATTACACAGTTTATTCTGATTCAAAACAATTGTACAATGTAAATTGTCAGCAAGTAAAATAAGAATTATTTTGGCAGGGATTTAAAAACTAGAGCATTAGGATTTTGTTTTTAATTTTAACTAAATTTCTGAATACAAATCAAGGCAAAATGAATGATAAATTGGTGTCTAATTCAGATGCATTACACAGTTTATTCTGATTCAAAACAATTGTACAATGTAAATTGTCAGCAGATAAAATAAGAAACTGGATTTAATTTTCTTCTGAAACTAGAGCAGATGTTTCATCAAATTATTATTATATCCTGTATCTGAAGACAATCATACACAGATATTGGAATTGGTAATAGAAGAGAAAAAATCAGTACCCTGAGTTCTAGACTAGGAATAAAACTACTTTGAAAACTATGTATGGATACATGCTACATTCAAATGTCATACTTGGTCATCAAAGAAAGTCAAGGGAAGTGATTGATATAGGCATACTCAGAACCACTGAGTGTAGAGCTAAAGGATGTGCCCTCATACCTGCATCCAGTATAGAAGGCAAAGGGTACAAGCATATTGGAAACATGGGTAACAACCACAGAGATGATTTGGGCAGTCATTCAAACAGACAATGTGAGGTCACTGTTTGATTTTGAGTGTGGGATCAAAACAAGTTTTCTTTACCACTGACCGGCTGAGAGAAAGTGATGAAATATTGGTGTGAATGAAATGTAAATTAAGATTAAAGTCTCGTGTTATCACTTAATTAGCAAATCTCATTCATTAACTAATGGGGAAGGAAAACCACTAATATCTTTATAAAAATGACATGGTAATTACAGACAAAAATAATCAGTTAAGTAACTCTAATTAATATAGCAATGACTATAGCATTATGCTTATCTTCATAAATGAAACAATGAATTTATTATAGAATTGGTTGCTCCTTAGTCCAAGAAAATTTTAACTTCTGAAAATACTGTTTCTCTTAATTAGGTACCTCCAACTAAATCAATGAAAATAAAACATAGTATGAAGAAAAAAGGCCCCAAACTTAATAAAAACAAACTTTTCCATCAAAATATTTATGTTATTATTAAAAGGAAAGACCAAAATATGTTTTAATTATTTTTTAAATGTTCTAATCCTTTCTAACACATTCTAAATTTTGGCAAAAAATTTTGTTTTCATTTTAGTTAGCAGGTAATCAAATCATTACGAGAGTTTATAACGAAAAATTGATAATACATAACTCAGTTTTTTTTTCCGTGAAAAACACATTAATTTGGAAATTCTTGCTAAAATGAAATTAATGTCAAGTTTTAATGAAACTTTTAGGACTTATTCACAAATGAATGAAATTATTTTTTAAATTATTATTTTAAAAAAAATTGGTAAATATTTCTATTCACATCTTGTCCCTATGTCAACATAAATTCATGAAATTTCAAGAAATTAAATTTTGTTGCAAAAATTGGTTTCTAGTTAAATGCCAGACTTTTTGGGGAATGTAAATCATCTATTATTTTTTTTCAACCATTTGGCCTTTTTTGAAAATCTGTTCCCAATCGTAAAATAAAAAGCAACATAAATTGAGGACATTATGGTCGGAGGAAAGATTTTTTTTGAATTAATAAAGAAATTTTACAAGAATTGTTTTAGTTTTTTTAATTATAATAATTTATAAAGATTCAAAGATATTTTAAAAATATTTCAAAGACTTGTAAACATTAGGTTATTAATTGATAACTATATTTACTAATAAAAAATTCAATAGTTTAATACAAATAATCAAGCCATTGTATTTTTTAAATAATAAAAAATTATTTTTCTGTATTTGAAGTTATTTTTTGTATGGCAGTTACTGTCTACATAAAAAATTATATTTCATGATTTCTTCCCCTTACAGAAAAATAAATTTGAGCAATTTTGTCAATTCCAGTCAGCAAACATTATCTTATCTTGCATCTATCTGCTGTTATTACATGTCAAATATGGAGAAACGTCAGAAAGATCAACACTGTGTTTAAGAAATAGTTTTATTCAACCTTTCATGCTATAATACTAGTGTAAATCAGATCAATTTAACTCTAAATTTGTAAAGTTCCCAAAATTAACATGTCACAGATGTATATTTTATTTTGCAAGATTTTTAAAAATCGAGTATTAACTTTTGTTTACAAATATGTCAATTGCTAAAAAAATGGCTGAAAAAATTAAAAAGAAATCTCAAACTTTTAGGTTCCCATCAATATAATTTCTGCTTGAAATACACCAGAATATTTTGTTTACTAGAAACAGTAAAGTTTTTTAAGTTTGTGGCCTCTTTTCTTCATAGTGGAGCTACCTGTTTAAAATCTTTTCACATTCTGAATTAAGGATACAATGACTAGTAGGTACCGCCACTTATTTTGATACCTATTTTTAAGTAAATTTTTATAAATAAAAAATCTTTCTTGATGCTTTCAATTTAGCTTTACTTGAAAGCCAAGAGATTACATTTACTAATTCCATAAGCAAAATACTCTGGTATATCTCAAGATAAAATTATATTGATTTGAATCTGAAATTTTTTGGCAATTTTTGTAATTGCAATTTTTTGTAAGCAGAAGCTACTTCTTGGTATGAAAAAATCTTGCAAAACAAAATATAACTCACTGATATTTCATTCAAAAAAGCAAATTGAAACTTACGTTAATCTGATTTGTAACAAGTATTACTTGTGTACTGATTGAAATGTACTATATATGTTTTTCTTAATCTCGGTAGTCATTCTATTTGCGTTATCATTTCTTTTCTGAATTGGTGAAAGACAGCTGACAGGCAGTAGCCATCAAACAAAATTTAAGTATTTTAGCAAAAATTGGCATAAATGCATGTAGCTTAATTGTACACTTTGATTTTTGGGTTTTAACTATATATTAAAATTAAAAATTTAATATATTTTCAGCAGTTATCTAATATTTTATAAAATTGGAGTTTATCTTTATAACATTACATTTGAAGATGCTTTCTGAAGAATAAAAATTTAAAGAAATAACATGACAGAAGTACATCAAAAATTTATAAAATGTCATGGCATTTATTAATTTTTTATTTTTAACTAGCAGTATAGCCCGGCGTTGCTCAGGCGTAATGAAAGCTTTAAAACTAATCCATGGTCCTGGAGCTCAGACTCTTTGTACGTTGACACAAATGACTAAAAACCAATAGTTGTTTGCAGTTAAAGTGAAACCATAGACTGAAAGAAAAATGAATGGATGTAAGTCAAATTTTGATTTCCTGGTATCGATATCAAATAAGTTGTTTTCGTTGTAAACTGAATTTTGAAGGCTAAATAAGTCCTCTGAGTAAATGGTATCATGGCTGAGACTAAGAACTACAATTATACCTACTTAGAGCCAAACCTGAAGCATAAGCTAAAATAAAAGGGCTGAAAAAGTAGACACACAGGCCGATAAACAGACACACACACAAACCTCTTGCCTTTTATATATATTATTGATTTTCTGCACTATTGTAAGAACTGCAACCTTGAAACTTCTGAGTATCGTTTCTTATGTCTTTGTCTATGAGTGTATCAAATTTGATTAAAATCGGACCACTCCTTCTATAACCTGATTTTTTTGATTATCGATATTTATCTGGGGAAACCTCGACACAAAACCTTGCTAAGGACACTTGCAGACACTTATAGTACAACTGTGTAAATTTTCAAGAAAATTGGTTCAGACGTTTCGGAGTCTATAGGTAACAGACACACACACACACATACAACGTTCCATTTATAAATAAGTTTAGATATACATTTAGAATATCATAGTCTGAATAGAAAAAATTTTCAATGACTAATGGATTTTATCTATTTTTTATATCTATTATTTCTTTTAAATACTTCCACAAATTGTGAACTTCACAAGTAAATTTTTTTCAGAAATTATAAAACTAAGAAAATAAATATAAAACTTGCTTTAAATTTTGAAAGTATCATTTGCAAAGCCTGTTGATTGTTGAAACATAGGACACAGGAAACACAGATGTGAGAAAAAAGAAAAAATGTTTTATTTTATTTTTTTTCCCAAAAATATTTAGTCTTTTTCTTTTCCTGTAAGGAGCACAACTTTTGAAACAAGACCTTTTTAATGATTATACATCATGTATGATTGCCTATAAAAATAATGTTTTAATTATTTTAAAAATCTATTGGTTCGAATATTTTAGATGGTACCACCAATATTTCAACATAAATTTTTGATACCCGAGTTGAAAATAATTTTCCTTAAAATTTAATTAATTACAGTGTTTCATTTTTAACTTATACTCTAATATAATATTTTTACAAATTGTTTTACTGAAATAAATGACTCGCACGATATTTAATAGTTATTCTTAATGCAATATAACTAAGTATATCATAATTATTTAATCCAAATTCTGATCTAAACATTCCAGCCCCTTTACTCAGTAGTAAAATAAAATTTATTGTTCAATAAAAATAAACTAAAATCCAACCTCCTGCAATACAGATTTTACATGATTTTAAACTACTATAAATTATTATAACTAGAATGTAAAAAAAATTGAAAAAATTCTTGTAAAAATTCATTATTCATCAAAAACATTTTATTTCTTCAGACAATAATGTCCTTAATATTTACAAAAGCAATTAGTGGCTTTTCTAATTAAGTAATGTCATAGTTTTATTGGATTTACAATAAAAAAAAAAATTAATTCAGGTAACCCTATTTTTATGTCAGTCATGGAAGTGATGACAGATGACTGATAAGAGATGTTGACAAGGACACAATGTATGGCGCCAATCATGCCAAAATTCCCCCCCCCCCACTTTGGGGGGGGGGGTAACTAAATAGTAAAATTAAAAATTTAACATAATTTCAGCACTTATATAAATTTTTTTCACATTTTCTTGTCCTGCACAATACATTTTTTTTAAATTATCATAAATTAGTTAATGCACCTACGGTCAGAATTAATTTAAAAATTGAGGAATTGAAAAAAAAAAACTACTTACTTTAAATGTTGAAGGAATTACTTGCAAAGCAAGCTGTTAGATTTTAGAAACGTAGAGAATAAAATATCGTAAGAAGAATGAAAGCACGTTTTTCTGTTTTGCTATGTAAGGAGCCCAAAATGCTTGTTAACTTATAAAATCAATTTAACCCATATGGAACACTGTACTTTATAAATTTGAACATATTTGCACAAATTATTATTTTTTTTGTTTGTAAAAATATAGGGTGAGAAAATTTTTTATTTATTTTTATTTTTTTGAGAGGCAGTATAATCATCAATTCTTAACTAATAAAAAATCATACAGTTCTTTAAAAGATTTTAAAAATATTTTTAAACTTTATGAATTATTATAATAAAAAAATGAAAACAATTCTTTTAAAATTTTATTAGTAATCGAAAAAAATTTTTTCTTCAGACTATAATGTCCTTAATTTTTATTATTTATTCCAGCAATTTAAAGCTTCTTAAATTAAATTATATCAAAGTTCTATTGCATTTTTTATATTTCTCTTCGGAGTAGATTTTCGTATAGTGAATCATAATTTTAAATAAAAAAAATACATGATTTATATTTCCCGATGAGTTCTCCGTTTATCTAATAAAAAAGAAAATATCAGAAAATTAAAATTTATTCAAATTTCATGAATTTACTTGAGTTAAAAAAAAATTTTTCTTCAATACTTTAAAAAAGTAATAATTTCAAAAATAATTTTATTCATTTCTGAATGGCTATTGAAAGTTTCATTAAAATCCGACAATTATTTGATTTTTGCGAGATTTTCCAAATTAATGTGTTTGACATCGAAAAAGTGAGTGACGTAAAAAAAATTACGTAATCAATTGTAAAATAGTAACATTTTCGACCACGCCAACTCAAAATCAAAACAAAATTTTCTGCCAAAATTTCGAACATGTTAAAAGGAATTCAAAAATTTTATAAAATAAATAAAATTTACTTTGTTCTTTCCTCTTCATAAACATTTTGATAGAAAAAGTTCGTTTTATTACGTTTTGATTTGAACCTAAAATCATACTATGTTGGATTTTTGTTATGGTTATGTAATGGAGACAAACAATGCATCAATGTTTAAAAATGATAAAATATAAAAAATAAGTAGGAAAATCAATCAATAATTCACATTTACTTCATGATTTTCAATCAGACCGAAATTTAAATTCAAAGAATGCATTTTAGAAATTCTTTTAGGAACTCCATGACGATTGGTGTAACTTACCTTTTCAGGGCAAAAAACCAAACAGGATTAAAACAAACAAGTTGCTCTTGTTGTTCGACTTGACATTTTTTTCTCAACATGGACAACATTTGGCAATCAATAAAACTTACAAATTTTAAAGAAATTACAATTAAAAAAAGACTATTACTTGAAAATGAATCGCATGTATTTTGTGAACACAAAGAACGGAACGAAAATATTACCGGGAACGGTGTAAACGGAGAATTATTTCCTTGCTCAAAAATAGTCCATTCGTCCAAATCAATCTGTTTTTCTGATTATTCATAAAATTTACTGTTAACAAAAAATGAAAACAAAACACCAGTGTTCGGACTGGCTAAAAGGGACGACTATTGAAATTGCACGACGAGATTTCTGGGATCTAATCACAACGTGGGACAGTGGTCCGTTGTTGCAAAAGACGTCCTGTATTTCAGCTTTTGTGGCGAGATAATCAGACGGGATCGTCCCGACCGGGTGGCAGTGTCACAATTGGGCTCGTCACGACCGTCATCGAGGGCGAGCATCACATTAGACAGACGGCCAGCCAGGCTGAGGCGTCACACCTGGTGCCGTTTTGACCAGGATCTGGCCTGAAGATGGCCGTCCGGTGCAGAGTATCACACTTTAGTAAAGTGACTTTACAATTTGAATTATCTTTTATTTTCATAAAAAAGGAAAAAAACATGCAAATATATCTTCATATATTTTCATATATTTGAAGGTTAAGTAAAACTACAGTTATCACTTATTTTCATATATTTGAAAGTTAACTTTTTCTGAAATTAAAAAAAAGAAGGAAAGAAACACGCAAATACACGTAACGCATTTGATTTTGAAGGTTCATTTTAAAGTTAACTTTCTTGAAAAAAAATCTATTTTAAAGTTAACTTTCTTAAAAAAGATTCTATATCCCCCCCCCCCCAAAAAAAAGGAAAAAAAAACATGCAAATACACGCAACTTTCAGCAGAAATTGAGTTCCGAAACAAAACAAATCGCATAGTAATTGCACAAAGGAAGTAAATACGCCGAAAATTAGCTTCCTACGCCTAAAGTCATTCAGCACTGAATTAGATATGAGAATGGAGGTTTGGGGTGAGATAAAGAGTGAGAAGTAGTTTCATTTTTTTCTGGTCATTAACATCAATAAAGGTAGGTTTCTTCAATAAATAATTATCGATTTAAGTTCAGCATATACATTTGCACGGAAAAAAGGATGTGTTGAAAAAATTTGAAGGGATAAAGGCCTTTGGGTGCTAAATCAAAATTCACCGATATTTTTTTTTTAATGAAAATTAGTAAATTTAATTTTAATTATATAAAAAGGATTGTAAAAATATTGTAATTACTCACTTTTTGGTTGCTTGTTATAAATACAGAATTACCATAGAGAGATTTATAACAACACATCAGATTTCATTAAGATCATAGGTCATAAAAATTGTATTTTACTCTCACCACCATAGCAAACATCCATTTTTGTATTGATATCTCAAATTATGCATAAACTTTTAAAAAATACAAAAAATCAAATGGACTACAATAGAAATTGTTTTTTTTTGTTTATGATCAAATGAGTTATAAATTAATCATAATGATATAATTTTCAAAACTGTTAATGATATATAATTATTATTTTAATGATATAATTTTCTTATTTGATAGCCTTTTATGAAATTTAGATTTATTTTGAGTGCATTTGTAGCGTAGGGGTGTGTGTTTTTGTACGTCGGGAGTCACCAGTGTACACGTAGGGAACTGGTTAATTTTTCTTTAATTCGGCCTTGTGTCAGACTTAACCGAACTCCCTACATTTTGCAGGATTTATGCAGAATTATCATCAGAATGGTTTTCATCAGAGGGATGGTTGTCGTCAGGTTGGAATTTGTGGAATTGTGTGGAATAGCGTAAGAAGAATAAAATATACATTTTGCATTTTAAAATATAAATTTATTAAAGGGAAAGAATAACACAAGTTATAGAAGTTAATGTGCAATTACAAACATTATTAAGAAGTTAAGGAAAGAGTGCGTACAAAAAATGTTCGTAGTAGTAATTGCTGAAAGGGATAAAGGAGAAAAAGAAAGAGGACAATGACCGAGTCACTTGAAGTTTCTCTCGTTACATTTTAGCTTGTCGTCTTTTCAGCTTCCATTTTCTGACTAACTGTCCTGATGATGTCCAGGGCCTTTTAAAGTACTCAGATTTTTGCACTTGCTCACGAAGTCCTCAAGTCTTGTAAGACATTCATAAAAAATCATTTGAACACCTACTTGCGCAATCTGGTTTTGGCTTTTTTTCATTAAGCAGATGGTCAATCCTTTTTCTATTTGGGAAAGAAGGTCATGCACATATCCGAGCCGGATCTAACAACTGTTAGGATTCTTTTTGCCTTAGGGAACTTCCTAGGATCCTCTATATCTTTATCATGAATTTTAAAAGAAGTTTCAGTGCCTTAATTCTTGTCTTCAGAGACGTGACAGACGTCTTCACCGAGCTTGTAAGATGGATTGTTCTTTTTCCTCTTTTCCTCACCATTCGTACCATCCGAGCTTCTCTGTCACTTTGATGAGTCTTGCTTGTGGAGGAACTGAGAAAGTGAGGTGTAGAAGAAGTGTACGGGAAGCGGGAGTGAAAGGAACTAGAGAAGCGGATGGTATGACCATTTTTAAGAGGTGGATGTCAAGGATCATGACAATGGCGGTGGGGCCATGAGGTTTTTTGGGATAGAAAAGATGGAGCAAAGACCTCTCTAAAAATAAGGCCAAACTCCTATATTCTAGAAAAGGTTGCCATAAAAACAGCTTACTTGATATATTTTTACTTACTTATTCTAACTTTACTGTTTCTGTTGAGAAAATTTCAAATTTTTTTACAATTCTACATAGATCTCTAAATTTTTAACAGTGAAAGTCTTGCTTCTATAAATATCATAATCATTTACTAAAAAAATGATTCATTACTTGAGACCAAAATAATAGCATTTGAGTGATTACATTCTTTATAATTTATAATCAACATTTCATGTGATAAAACCTGTTCAGGAATTAATGTTTTTAAAGTAAAGATTGATATAATTAAATTTAAAGAATGATGATCAAGAAACAAAAATAAATAGAAAAAATGAGAATAAACACAAAAATAATGGCTTTATTAATTAACTTTTTTATGATCGGCCACCATACTTACAAAAGGAAACAGAAAATTCGACATGAATGACAAAGTCTGAAGCAGTAGAAAGATGGTTGAATGTTTATGAAATTGGCCTTGTGTCAAACATAATTGAACTCCCTTCAACTTAAGAGTTTATCAGAACGTCATCAGAAGGTGGAAGGTTGGATGTTGCAATGCGGAAAAATAAAATTGTTTCATTTGTTAGTAGAATTTTATTAAAAGAACAGAATAACATAAATTTGTAGAAGTTAAATGTTAAAAGAGAAAATGTACTTAGTTAATCAATTTGTAAGAGTTAAAGTTTCAATGAGAAATAGTAGTATGGAGTTAAGTGTTCAGAATTCTAGTTGTCAATAGCAAATGTATTTAATAAAGTCTATGTTCCTTTCCCTTTTTTATGGCCGCCAAGAAAGTGACAAGGAAGGTGAAGCAATAAAGGAATTTTACTTATCAGACGTTAATTTTTAGGAGTCAGTTAAAGTATCTTGTTGTTGCTGCTGTCGTCTTCTTCTTTGTTGACTGCGAGAAATTTGAGGATGGAGAAGAAGAGGTAAAAGAAATGAGCACGAGTGAAGAAGAAGAATGAATGTATATTGGGACTTTACATGTCGGGGTCAGACTTGAAGTTGCCTTTGTCACATGTTGCTTGTGTATTATATCGCTGCTTCTATCTCACTTACTAATTCCGCTGTTTTTCCTTGTGTTTTTTTAGCCATTTAGATTTTTCATGCTGGATTGCTAACATTTCTCTCAGTTTTTCAAATCGATTCTTTTCATTGGTTAGAAAATTAATTTATAAAGCATTTGACAGAGTCTGGCATGCTGGCCTTCTACGCAAGCTGTGAGGCTATGGTATAACTGGACAATTGTTTGACCTTATCCAGTCATTGCTTTCAAATCACACAATGAAGGTAGTATTGAACGGACATGCCTCCCAATGCTATCATACGAATGTAGGTGTTCCTCAAGGCTCTATTCTAGGTCCTATGCTTTCCTTTATCTACATGAACGATCTCCAAGATATAATAAGATTCCAATTAGGAATATATGCTGACGACACTACGATTTATTCTTACCTCGATCAAAAATCTGCCGAGGCTGACAAAGGAAACCTCGCCGCCGAGCTTGAAAAGGACCTCCAGTCCGTGGCGGACTTGGGTAATAAATGGCTCGTGAATTTTAATGCTTCCAAAACGAAGCTGCTATCTATGAACCATCACAGAAAATTGCTCCTACTCCCCATTAGCATGGATCAGGCTAGTCTTCCTGAAAGCAAAACACTGCGCCTCTTCCGTTTAACTCTCACAACAGACCTCAAGTGGAATGACTATATAGAAATCGCTGCTAAGAAAGTCGGTTCTCTGGCCTGCTAGTTTTGCCCATCTGAAACAATCCTGCACATATATAAATCTACCATCTGCCTGTCCGTTGAATACTGCTGCCATATCTGGTCTGGTGCTCCTGTTATCCACCTAGGGGTCCTTGACAAAATCCAATAGAGAAGATCCCGACTTGGCAGCTCAGATACAGTCCCTTTCTCTCCGGCGCAATGTGGGGTCCCTGTGTCTCTTCTACAAATGCTTTCACGGCTTCTGCTCCGATTAAGTTAGCTCACTGGTGCCCCCTATATACGAATGTACTTAAGTCACAAGATTAGCAATTAGGTCCCACCCTTTTACTGTGAAACCAATAAGATGTGAACACAAATTCTACTCCAGCAGCTTCTTTTCTCGCACTTCCCACATGTGTAATTCCCTTCCGTTTACTTGCTTTCCTGACAGCTACAATCTCCAAGAATTTAAATGTAAAGTAGGTACCTCCACTACGTCACAAAAATCCATCATAAAAAAAAGTTTAAAAAGGTTAAAAACTTAATAAAGGAAATTTTTCTATCCAAAACGTTTATAATATTATGAAGAGGAAAGATCAAAGTAAATTTTAATTATTTTATAAAATTTTTTAATCCCTTTTAACATTTTCGAAATTTTGTCAGAAAATTTTGTTTTTGATTTGGCGTTGTCGAAAATGTTACGTCTATTTTATAATTGATTACGTAATTTTTTTTTCTTGACTCACTTTTTCGTTTCCGAACACATTAATTAGGAAATTCTCGCAAAAATCAAATATTTGTCGGATTTTAATGAAACTTTCAGATGAAATAAAATGAATAAAATTATTTTTGAAAATGAATAAAATTATTTTTGAAATTATTACCTTCTTAAAATTTTGATGAAAACATTTTTTTAAGTCTGTTACCCCCTCTTCAAGTAAATTCATGAAATTTTAATGAATTTTAATTTTCTGGAATTTTTTGTTTTATTAGTTAAACGCAGAACTCATCGGGAAATACAAATCATGTATTTTTTTTATTTAAAATTATTATCCACGATACCAAAATCTGCTCCGAAGAGAAATATAAAAAATGCAATAAAACTTTGATATAATTTAATTTGATAAGCTTTTAATTGCTGGAATAAATAATAAAAATTAAGGACATTATAGTCTGAAAAAAAAAAAATTTTGATTACTAATAAAATTATAAAAGAATTGTTTTCATTTTTTTTTTTATTATAAATAATGTATAAAGTTTTAAAAATATTTTTAAAATCTTTTAAAGAACTGTATCTGTTTTTCCTTTTAGTTAAGAATTGATGATTATACTGCCTATAAAACAAAAAAAAAATTAATAAAAAATTTTCACCAAAAATATTTTTAAACAGAAAAAAAATGAATTAATTATTTGTGCAAATACGTTCAAAGTTATAAAGTACGATGTTCAAATCTTATAAAGTACGGTGTTCCATATGGGGCAAAATGATTCTATAAGTTAACAAGCGTTCTGGGTAATTCCCCTTGGCAAAACATAACGCAATTTCAATCTTAGGTTTCTAAAATTTAACAGCCTGTTTGCAAGTAATTCCATCAACATTTAAAAGTATCTTTTTATTTTAAAATCTTTAATTTTTGAATTAATTGTGACCGTAGGTGCATTAAGTAATTCATGATAATTAAAAAAAAAGATATGTACTGAACACTACAGTACAGTTCAAGAAAATAAAAACATTTTCATAACTGAACTTCAAAAAAATATTCACGATAAAAGTTTGTTTTAATTAAATTTGAAGAATTATCATAAATGGTAACTATTTATACGTTTGGGAATTACCTAACTAACCATTATAAAAATTTCTACTTGAATTTTTTTTTTTTGAGATTTTTAGACAAACTTGTCAAACATTTGTTCGCACTTTTGTCTAAAATACCCACTCACGAAAAAAATAATTAACAAGTAAGTCTTCTGATTTTGTTATACCTAAATTTTTAAAAAAATGAAAAGGCATTCATTTCAAAATTCAGAATAATTTAAGATTGTGACAATTTTTTTTATTAAATTTGGGGAATTTTCTTTCTTTTTCCCCCCACTTACATGTTCTTTCAATTTTTTTTTTAAATGGACAAACCAAACGACAATGAAAAGTCTGGTTACATTTTATTTACACTTACCAAAATAAATTTGTTTTTTTATCTCATTGTTTCTTATTAAATTACAATTATTTTAAAAGAAATTTAAATTTTTAAAATTTTTATTTATTCAGAAAGCATATTCAAATGTCTGGCTATAAATCTAAACTAAAATTCTATAAAATATATAAGTGCTGAAATTGTTAAATTTTTAATTTCACTATTTGTTAAAAACCAAAAAAAAAAAAATTAAAATTTTTTAGCACGATTGGTCACCATAGACTGCGTATCTGTCAACATCCGGTAGCTGTCATCTTTCGACACCTCTATGAGTTACATAACAAAAAAAAGGACTACCGTAATTAATTTTTTTTTTTTTTGTAAATTTCTGGCAGTAAACAATTATTAATTGATTGAAAATAGATAAAGGTAAGTTTTAATATTAAAATTTGACTTTAATAACCTGTCAGCGCGTTTTTTTTTATTTTTTCAAGATTTTTAAAAACAGAAATTAGGCTACCGTTTAATTAACGAGTCATTCATTAAGAAATGGCGGTATATTTAAAAAAAAAATTAAAATTTTAGATTTAAATCAATATAATTTAGGTTAAAAATTACACCAGTATGTTTTGCTTACTAGAATTATTAAATTTAATCTCTTGGCTGTCAATTAAAGCTAATTTTAAAGCTTGAAGATAACTTATTTATTTTTAAAATTTCAATTTAATTTTAAGTGTAGGTAAAAAAATGGAAAGTCAATAGTCACCTCCTATCTCACTAACCTGCATCCTGTCTTTCATGCTCTTCTCTCCGTCCACTCCACTCTCATCAGTATTCTCATCCTTCTCTTACCCACTTCCTGACACTCCTTCTGTCACTCTTTCTCATAACTTTCCTCCAATGTAACCCCCTGCAAAACGGTGGCAGTAAAATGTCTTGTTTGAGGCGATATAATTATTAAAGTAAAAAAAAAAAAAAAAAAGCTATTATTATGCGGTAAGAAAATAAAAAAGTAAATTAAACTCAAAAAAATAATTTAGTTAGTTTGTGTTTATTTAATTTCCATTCTATACTTTTAATGTCCTATGAAAATATATTAATTTTCTAAGTTTCATAAAAGGCCATTAAAAAAGAAAATTATATACTTAAAAATCAGTAAGAAACCTTGAAATGTCGATATACAATGTTGTAAACATACTGTCTGTACACGGGCAATTTTTAACGGTGGAACAAATTCTTCTTTTGCACCGTTTCCGGTAATTTCTAAAGTTTTCTTCATTGACAAATATTTTCCATGTATTGTCGAAAAAGAAATATCAAGTCGGACAAGAAGAGCAAATTAATTCTGTTTGTTTTTCTATGAAAAGCTTTTAGATTCGCTCTGAAAAGGTAAGTTACACCAACCGTCACGGATTTTCTAAAAAACCCGCAAAATAAGCATTTGAAATTATTTATTAAAAAAATGTTTGCTTTCTTCTATAAATTTCTTCAGTTTTAATTTCAGAGATTATAGCCTTCGCTAAAACTTAATAAAACAAAGTTTTGTCGTCCGTATGTTGGTTAAAATGAAAGATCAAAGTATTTTTAAAATTTTTAATCCTTTCTAACACGTTCGAAATTTGGTAAAAATCTTGTTTTTATTTTAGTTAGAACCTCAGTTAAATCGTTACGAGAGTTTGCAATCGAAAACGTAATATTACAACTCAGTTTTTTTTTTTCCGGTGACAAACATTAATTTGGAAATTCTTGCAAAAATCAAATAATTGTCGGATTTTAATTAAATTTTCAGGATTTATTTAAAATGAATGAAATTATTTTAAAGTCATTATTTAAAAAAAAATATTGGTAAAAGTATTTGTTTTAAAATAGGTACCTCTCTATTACATAACAAAAAATCCAGCATAGTATGATTTTAAAAAGGTTCAAAACTTAATAAAACGAACTTTTTCTATCAAAATGCTTATGAAGAGGAAAGATTAGAGTAAATTTTATTTATTTTATAAAATTTTTTAATTCCTTTTGACATTTTCGAAATTTTGGCAGAAAATTTTGTTTTGATTTGGCGTTGTCGAAAATGTTACGGCTATTTTACAATTGATTACGTAAATTTTTTTTTACGTAACTCACTTTTTCGGTGACAAACACATTAATTTGGAAATTTCTCGCAAAAATCAAATATTTGTCGGATTTTAATGAAACTTTCAGAACTCATTCACAAATGAATAAAATTATTTTTGAAATTATTACTCTTTTAGAATATTCAAGAAAAACATTTTTTTTAATCCCCCCTCCCTTCAAGTAAATTCATGAAATTTTAATAAATTTTAATTTTCTGGGATTTACTTTTTTATTAGTTAAACGTAGGTACCTCCACTTTTTCGGCAAAAATTTACGATACCTAATTTTAAAATAAAAAAACATTCTTCAAGATTTCATTTTAAATTTAAATGAAAGCTTAATGATTAAATTTATTATTTCCATTAATTAGAAAATTCTGGTGTATTTCATATAAGGAGGGTTCGAGGGTTACGGTATGACCCACACTTATGTACTGAGCAAAAATATAACCAGTTGGTATGCAGACGAGATAAGAAACTAAAATCATTTTAGTAAAATGAAAATTTGACATAAGTAGAATGAAGGGACAAAACTCTTAGATCACGTGACCTGTTACATAATAATGGCACTTATAGTGTACCGTACATGAAAATAAGTAACCCAAAAAATACAAATAAAATTATTTAAAAAATCATTGAGCCCCCCTAACAAATAATAATCTTTGCAATTTTGGATTCGTAATTTTTTTTTCACTTAATTATTATATAATCTCATCGGAACAAACAAATACAGAAATTTACACGATTTTAAACTATTAAAATTTTTTAAAATTATTATAATTAAAATTGAAAAAAATTCTTGTAAAAATTCATTATTTATCAAATTTTTAACATTTTTTTCAGACAATATTGTCCTTAATATTATTTATTTACAAAAGCAATTAGGAGCTTTTTTAATTAAGTAATAATGTCATAAATTTATTGGATTTATTATTTTTCAATTCAGAGCAGATTTGAAGTTCTTTGCGCGTCAATTTGGAAATCACCAACTTTGTTTTTTCTATCTCCAAAGACTCCTGCTTCTAACCCAAAACAAAAAAAAATCACGGAACAAAAAAGTTTTGTGCGAAAGTTCATGAACTTTCGCAAGTGAGGGGGGTAACACATTTGAAAAAATATTTTCCTACCAATATTTAAAACAAAAAAGAAAATTAAAAATAATTTCATTCATTTCTGAATAAGACCTGAAAATTTCATTAAAATCGGACAATTATTTGATTTTTACAAGAATCTCAAAATTAATGTGTTTTCTACAGAAAAAACGCGCAAAAAAAAAACAATGTTAATTTTTGGAGTAGTTGATGACGTAAAACAAAACAAGATTTTAACCAAAATTTTGAACGTGTTAGAAGGATTAAAAAAATTTCAAAATATAATTAAAAAATATTTTGGTCCTTCATCTTTAAATAATAACAAACATTTTGATGATAAAATTTTCTTTTCGTTAAGTTTGTGGCGTTTTGCATTATGCTATGCTGTTTTTCCCGTGAAAAGTGAAGGTACCTACATTATAGTCTGAAGAAAAAAAAATTTTTTCATTACTAATAAAATTTTAAAAGAATTGTTTTCATTTTTTTATTATAAATAATTCATAAAGATTTTAAAATATTTTTAAAATCTTTTAAAGAAATGTATCGTTCTTTTTTATTAGTTAAGAATTGATGATTATACTGCCTATATAAAAAAAAATTGATTAAAATTTTTCACCCCGTATATTTTTAAAAAGAAAAAAAAATTTATTTGTGCAAATTTACGTTCAAAGTTATAAAGTACGGTGTTCTATATGGGTCAAAATGATTTTATAAGTTAACAAGCATTCTGGGGTATTCCCCCTTAGGAAAACATAGAAGAATGCAATTTCAATCTTATGATATTTTATCATCTACGTTTGTAAAATTTTTATTTATTCAAAAAGCATATTCCAATGCCTGGCTATAAATCTAAGCTAAAATTCTATAAAATATTATATAAGTGCTGAAATTATTATGTTAAATTTTTAATTTCACTATTTAGTTAAAAACCAAAAAAAAAAAGAATTTTTTTAGCACAATTGGTCACCATACATTGCATTTCTGTCAATATCTGCCAGCACCTCCATGACTTACATAACAAAAAAAGGCCTACTGTAATTAATTTTTTTTATTGTAAATTTCTGGCAGTAAGCAATTATTAATTGATTGAAAATAGATAAAGGTCAGTTTTAATATTAAAATTTGACTTAAATAACGTGCCAACGTGGTACAATTTATTTTTGCAAGATTTTTAAAAACAGAAATTTGGCTACTGTTTATCTGGAAATAGGGTTACACACATACATGTAGATTCAAGAAATTAAATTTTGAAGGATTGGTTTTATTTATGCAGGATTCATTGGTCATCGATCAGTTTTTTCAAGCCTTTTGCCCCTTTTCTGAAAATTTCCTCCCAATAGTAAAATGAAAAATGCAATAAGACTATGACATTATTTAATTAGATGAGCTTTAATTGCTTTAATAAGTAATATACATGAAGGACATTATAGTATGAATAAAAAAAATTGATGAATTAAATTTTAAAAGACGTTTTTATTTTTTTTAATTACAATAATTTATAAGGTTTCAAAAAGAATTTTAAAATACTTCAAGGACTTGTAGATGTTAGGTTATGAAGTTCTTAAGTGAAGACTATATTTAGAAATTGAAATGTTTAATACAAATTAGCTATTGTATTTTTTAAATAATTTTCTTTTTTATTTAATTTAATTTTTTCTTCTTTTTTTGAATGTTATTTTCTGTGTACATTTTAAAGATGATATGTTTCATGGTCTTTTTCCCTTACAGGAAAAAATGTGGACAATTATGTCAATTCTGGACACAATATACTTAGCTTATCTTGTATCTGACTGTCATTACATGTCAAATCATACAGGAAAGGTCAGAAAGACCAAGATTCTGTGAATAAGAAATAATTTTATTCTAAATTTTATGCTATAACCAATAACACTTACCGCCGTAAGGGTCCCAGCTGGCAGACAAATATAAAGTAGGCTGTAACCCAATACAGTCCCAATATTCATTTGCAATAAATACAAAATGTGGCACATGGCCAAAAAAAAGGGGAGGAGTTGAGGTAGGTTGACATTTTCTATTTTATACCTAGCTAATCGCATTCATGACCCAATTACTCTTTAACAATTTCTTCATTTACCACAAAAACTCGTCCCTCATCTTACAATCCTACATATACCACAATACTAAATATACACAGGGGTACCTCAAAAGGGGGTAACAAACCCATGAGATAAAAATTTTCTTTATGTAGAATATACTACAAAAACATATTTCATGATATGAAAATGATAGGGGGGAGGGAATGAATAACCTAAAAACAAAACTAAAATAATACGAAATAATCAAACTAAAATAAACAAATGTTAGTAAGACCCGTCCACCCAACAAAAATTCAGAGTGGCTGTTGTATTCCACCCAACAAGGAAATGAGGTCGTACACTTGCTAAGGGAGAGGGAAAAAGACAAAATAAAAAATGGAATGGGAAAATCAAAGACTGACCTACTCAAGATGAAAAGGTGGGGCCTAAAACAAATTGGGGAGGTTGGGAATCTCGACTTGGATCACCACAAAATAGAAAGCTGGGAACTTGCATTTACACACATTAACTAAGTACACAAAAGAGATCTAACTTAACCAGAGGAGGGTTTGCAGAAAACCACTTCGTTGTGGCCTAAAGGACTTAAAAAAGAAAATCCAGCCTGGCCCCATTCACGTGAACCAGACTTGCTACTTTTACCCAGCTGTCGCTGAAATCTGTCGATATGAAGTGCTTTTTATCATATCTGATCTTCCTCTTGAGCTGATGCTCAAAGAATTTAATCAGATGCAAATAAGAATAACGCTCATTGCAAGATTCCCTCCTGTTGCATCACCCAAATCATGTGGGATCGATGGGCACAAGCTTATCTAGATCAATACGAGCCATCAACTCGCTGACATGGTCCCAAAAGAGGCACACTTGGCAACAATAACAGAAGGCATGCGCAGTTGTTTCTTCTAAACCAAGGTCACACTGATGATAGTTGGGCAAATCCGCCCCGACCCATTTGAAGACCCTGTCATTGAAAGATAGCAAGTTCCGAATCAATTGCCAGCTAAGCAAAAACTCGGGATTGCTGTGGTAATTCACCGCTGGTGCCCAAGACCAAAACGAGCATGACTCGGTTGCCGACAATCACATAGAGGGTCCTTCATCTTGACCCTCTCCAATAATACATGATACAAGTGCCTCCGATGCCAAAAATGTTCAGAGGACTGAGGAATTGCCCACAAGGCACTTTCACACTAGAGTAAAAATTCCAATTGATTTTGTGGGCTTACGTCAGTGCTCAGCCCGAGAAACAGGAGGAGTGATGGTAAAGCAAGTGAAGGCTTCTCTGACACTCCTCTCCAAAGACTTCTTTGTTGACCTGATGCTTGCAATGACCCTACAAAAGGGGTGGCCAACAAGTGCTTGATCCCCTTCCTATGGTCATCACAAAGAGGAAGTACTGACAGCTGGTAAAGGATGAGGAGAAAGACGTATGTAACACATGCCTCAGCCCTCCCCTTCACAGACAACCGCTGTCAAAGCCAAGTCTTGACCGACACTCTGACCTTTTCTAATTCCTACAACAACTGGAGATCCAGCCTGCACCATACTCCAAGAATGCAGACGAGGCCGTCAATCCAATGGAAGGGCCCTGATGAGCAACACCCTTCCAGACACCTAACCCTAAGCTGGAAGACTTGTTGCGGTTAATTTTGGGCCCTGTCACTTTCTTGTACCGCTTCAGCACCTTCTCTGACACCTCAGGGTCATCCTGGGACAACACAAAAATGGATGCACCATCAACGTACACAGAAACCCTGGCTCAAGCGATATCAGGGACAGCAGTTCTGCATAGGGCCAGACTGCATGCCCTGTCATTTGGCCAGCAAAGGATGGGCTCCAATGCCAAAACTTAAAGTAGGGGTGACAGCAGACAACCCCAACAAACTGACCAAGACAGTGCAAAAGCACCTGAATGCTTTCTGTTCATCTGTACCACAGCATTGGGGGAGTAATACAGTAGGCTGATCCACTTGCAGAAGTCGGCCTGCAGGACAGCTGCCAGATATCAATGGTTGATCCTATCAAATGCCTTGGACTGATCCAAGTTGATCAGCGCTACTTGCTCATCATCTTTTACACCCTCTAAGTTTGTGTAAATCAAGTGCAGGTTGTTCTGAATCGTTCAGACCTACACTTCACAAGTCTGCTCAGATCCCTACAGAATCTCGGCAATTTTCTGCAAGCACTCTGTCAGGATCTTTGCCAAAATCTTTAACTCTTTGTTTAGCTGAGTTATAAACCCTCCCCAACACCATTGATCATTTTCAACATCTGGAAATTCTGTCAGGGATGGTTCCCTGTTGGAACCAGTTGTTGAACACCGCTGTCAAAATCAGTAAAAAGATGTACAATTCATACAGTAGACCATCAAGTCCCGGAGATTTGCCCTTGCCAACCCTTTTCAATGTCAAGTGAAATTCGCCCTCCGTGATCTCCCCCACACATTTAGCTGCATCAGTCAGCTAAATAGCTGCAAAACTCCGCATCATGGAGACCAGGTTCCTTGGTAAAGCAGCTCTCAAAATGTCGCCCAAATGCCTCACACATATCGTCATTTGGTCAATCTCAGAGTACACCTCTCTGGGGTTTTGACCTCCCTAATGTATTGATTGCCACCTCGATGGATCTCTTCCTTGTGCAATTCTGTGCCCATGCTTACAGCTTCATTAGACATCTTGTTTATGTCTAATTACCTGACCATGGTACCACTTGTTAGCCAAGTGGTCTAAGGCCTGTCTAGCTGACATTATCTCTAGGAGATTCTCCCAGTCTCCGCCCAAGACAGACTATCTTTAAATGTCTTCACCTTGTTAGCTAAAGCTAGGGCAAGTTGACGGCTATAGAAAGACCTAATGCTGTCCATAAGCCTCTCCCATCAGCTATTCCTGATAACTGCCCCCTCTGATTCCCACTGCACTAATCTAATTAGCTGTTGTTGTAAGTCCAGCTTGTCCAGTAAAGACATGTTGAACTTCTAGTGTCCAGCCAATCTAGGCCTACCGTCTAACGCCACCCAAGCACAAATGAGTTTGTGGTCCGAGTAGCCTAACCAGTGGAACGTGGGACAATCTAACAAATCTAGATTGACTTTTCTCACTAACATTCTATCCAGATATCTAGCTACCTGGGTAGACAGCCACTTAAGAGCCCATGTCCACATCTTCCTCCAGAGTGATTGACCAGTATCTATTGACGAGATTGAAATCGTCGATCAGATCAACCAGGCTACAATCACTCGACCTTACGCTAACTCCCTGCCCCCTATCTAGCTTGGGGTCCAGGATATCATTTTAATCGCCCACCAAGACTACACGCGATGAATCCACCAGGAATGGCCCCAACTGATGGAAAAATGAGACATGCTCATCATGGTCATTGGGCATATAAACCGCAACGATCCAAAACTGCCTACTGTTCATGGCAATATTGGCCATGCTCAACCGGACCCCCACATCAACATGGACAAGGTCTAACCTCACACCTAGGGGCGTTTAACTAACATGGAAACACCTTTGGTCTGCTGGTCTCTGTATATAATCTAAATCTAAATCTAAACTTATTTATAAATGGAACTTTGTGTGTGTGTGTGTGTGTGTGTGTGTGTGTGTGTGTGTGTGTGTATCCGTTACCTACAGACTCCGAAATGGCTGAACAGATTTTCTTGAAAATTTACACAGGAGTGTTCTTAGTAAGGTTTTGTGTCGAGGTACCCCCGATAAATATCGGAAATCGATAATCGAAAAAGTCGGGTTATAGAAGGAGTGGTCCAATTTTAATCAAATTTGATACACTCATAGACAAAGACATAAGAAACGATATTCAAAAGTTTCAAGGTTGCAGTTCTTACAATAGTACAAAAAATTTGATATCGATAGCAGGAAATCAAAATTTGACTTACATCCGTTCATTTTACTTTCTGTCTACGGTTTCGTCTTAACTGTAAACAACAATTGTTTTTTAGTCTTTCGTGCCAACATTCAAAGAGTCTGAGCTCCAGGACCATGGATTAATTTTAAAGCTTTCATTACACCCGAGCAACGCCGGGCTATGCTGCTAGTGCTGCATAGACAACAAAGTTGCTAGACATCACACGAGCATCATCATCACAAACAAAGCGAGTCTCCTGGATTCCACCCCGAAGAGATTACGAAGCAGACATGCATATATATTTTATTTTTGCAAGATTTTTAAAACTAAGAATTGTTTTCAAACATGTTTGTCACTCAAAAATTGCTAAAAAATTTAAAAAATTTTTAAAATCTCAGAATTTTCGATACCAATTGATATAATTTCACTTTGAAATACCCCAAAGTACTGGTGATTGTAAATTTAATCATTCAGCTTTCAATTAAAACTAAAATAAAAACTAGATTTTCTAATCTCACCATTTCTCCGGTGTAGCTTTATTTTTTTTAATATGAGCTTTTATGTTTAGTAGAGATTTATCTAATTCACTCTTTCACCTTTCCTGTTGTAAAGTATCCACTTTTCATCATGTGTCAAAATTTATTTCAAATGCTGTATATTTGCATTAATATATATTAAGTGAATTACCTATTAAATAAGGCTTGATTTGATGTATTCTCTAAACTTATTTCAAAGCCACATTTTTAGTAACATTTTTTATCTTTCCTATCTATATATGACATCCATTTATACAGGTTTGTCAGAAAGGTTATTTCCAGTTTCCCTTGACCTGTCTTGCTGTAGTATGTCCTGTAAGTGTTAATTTCTGGAGCCCTATTTCCTCATTATATATCTCCAAAATTGTCACCTTCTGATTCTAAGCATGAGTGCCCATTTTATTTTCATTTTCCTTAAAACTTTTTCATGCTCATATAGTCTTTTTGTGGTATTCTCAGCATCCTTGTGTAGAACCATATCTCTATTGCATCATCATCTTTTTATCCATGAGGAAATTGTCCAGTTTTCATGGCCATCTGGAGGATCAATATTCCATAGCATTTTTTCACTCTTTGTATCTCTATGTAATTTTCCTATTTCTTAATAATTTGTTTCACTTTTGGAAGGCATCTGTCATTATTCCAATGTGCCTTTTGATTTCACTGTCATATTTTCTGTTATCTTTTATAACATTTACGAATTATTTAAATTTCTTTACTTGGTTGATTATGACATCATTAATTTGTAACTCGCATTTTAGGCTGTTTCTCTTGCTGACAGCGATACATTGTCTTCTAACAGTCCTTTCTTCCTGTTTTTCCATGTAGTGCACACAATTATTTTGTCTGACTCACATTTTCACTTTATTTAAACAAGGATAATTTTGCCAAAAACTGCTGTTTATTTTCTTCACATTCAATTTTAAAATAAAAAAATGCAATTTTGATTATCTTCTAACAAAATTCATCTTTGTGAATGAAATTAAAACAAAATTCTTCTAATGTTATCTAATAGCAAAACATTTTACTTATTTAAGATTTTAATTATTGTAAATTATCAGCTGGAGATGACATCTTTATAGAAACAAATGCGTCACATTTTACTTCAAATATATATATATATATTTTTTTATTTTCCAGATGTTCCAGCTTAAGAGAAATTATGAATTTGAATTACTCATCATTTTCTTCTTGATCTGATAAAAATGAACAGATGAAAAACCTATTTAAAAAATATTGATGTAAATTTCTTTTTTAAAAAGAAACTTTGGAGGTGCTTATTCAAAAAAATACTCTTGTGAAATATACCTCCTTTTTCACAGCGAAGAGAAATATTTGTAGGAACCTTTCACATAAATGTCAATTTTAGGGTAACATATAATTTTGTGAAGTGTATTGCTTGCCTTTGTCAGGAAAATTACATTTCATCATGCATTTGCAAACACAGGGAGAACAAAAGTCATATTCTTGTGATGCATGTGGAACTTCCTTTTCTACAAAAGCAAATTTGATGGGTCATGTGCATACACACACTGGTGAAAAACCATATGCGTGTGAAGTGTGTGGCTCTTGCTTCACACAGAAATCAAATTTGGTTGTGCATATGCGATCACACACTGGAGAGAAGCCATATTCTTGTGAAGTTTGTGGTGCTTCTTTTAAACAGAAATCATATTTGGTGTTACATAAGCGGATACACACTGGAGTGAAGCCATATTCTTGTGAAGTGTGTGGCGCTTCCTTTTCTCGTACATCACGTTTGGTCACACATATACGAACACACACTGGAGAGAAGCCATATTCTTGTGATATATGTTGTACTTCCTTTTCAGACAATTCAAATCTGAAAACGCATATGCTAAGACACAGTGGACAGAAGCCATTTCCTTGTGAAGTATGTGGCTCTTCCTTTGTGACAAAGGGAAATTTGATAGAGCATATGCGCACACACACTGGAGAGAAGCCATATTCTTGTGAAATATGTGGCTTTTCCTTTTCATGGAAATCACGTTTGGTCACTCATATAAGAACACATACTGGAGAGAAACCATATACTTGTGCTATATGTTGCTCTTCCTTTGCAGATAATTCCAATATGAAAAAGCATATGCTAATACACACTAGACAGAATCCGTATCCTTATGGAATAGTATGACTCTTATTTTTCGCCCAAATCAGATTAGTTGGTACATAATGCAACACACTGGAATAAAACTATATCCTTGTGAAGTGTGCGGATTTATCTTTACACAGAAATCAAATTTGAAACGACACATGCAAATACACACAGGAGAGAATCCGTACCCTTGTGCTATGTGTGGCTCTTCTTTTAAACAGAAATCAGATTTAGTGGTACATATGAGAATACACACTGGAGAGAAGCCATTTTCTTGTAATGTGTGTGGCTCCTACTTTACCCGGAAATCAGGTTTGGTCTTACATATACGAACACACACTGGAGAAAAACCATATTCTTGTGAAATATGTTGCTCTTCCTTTACAGTCAGTTCGAATTTGAAAAAGCATATGCTAACACACACTGGATAGAAGCTGTATTCTTGTAAATTGTGTAACTCATCATTTTCACAAAAGTCATGTACTTAAAAATACGTGGCTTTTCTTCTCAGTAAATTTAAATGTCACAAGAAAACTTACTGAAGAGAAAACATTTTGTGTAGTGTGAAGATCTCTGTAGCAAAATCATTCTTGGTCAGATTTATCTGAAACTGGAAACAAAGCATCTTTTCACAGTAGTTATCTTCTTTGTGCTTCATAGAAAAATTACAGAAATGTTCAATGTAGATTGTTTTCTCTAAGATAACCTTTTTGTAAATAGTGATTACTTGTAAAGAATACATTTCAAGTTAGTGTACCAGGTTTAAGCAGTTCATTTAAAAGCAACATTTAAAATATTTAATACAATCTATGTTCTTATAAAATATTAAATATAAAGATTAAGCACTTAAAATATCTAATAGGAAGCAGATGTTCGGATAGTATAGCTGATAGCAGCTCAAATTGGAAAATTGGAGAGCTGTGTTCAAATTCCATGCAGGTTTGTTACATTTACTTACAAATAGCCTTCAGAAATGAATCCATCCATTCCCTTAACAATGGATTAAATAGTAAGGCTGAAAACATTGTTAATGCAAGACTCACTCGCAAAAAAAGAATTTCTTACAATCCAAATTCTATTTTGACTTTAAAAAATTCCCAAAGGGTTAATAAGCCATAAAAAAACAAATTAATTCTTTGTTGATAATAAAAGTGGAAGTGAAGAAATATTTGTATTTATGTTTGACTAATTGATATCTCAAATAATGAATAATTTTCATAAAAAACTTGGATAGAGTTTGAACTTGTCCTTAAAAATTCAACCAGTAAATCTATACTAGTGGTTTGGAAACTAACCCAACACTTGTGGAACGCACTCCATCCCAAAAGACAATGGGAATGCTAACATGCTATCAATTGAACCATCTCTTGAGACAACCCAGAAGTTATTTACAATCATACTCTGGCCTCAACAGAAAAATGTTAATGTGCTGTTGAACAATATGAATTCTATAAAATCCTCAGTACATTTTAGTATGGAAAGAGCAAACAGATGGTGAATCAGCCTTCCTACATGTACTAATAACTTCAAAACATAAACCTTTGTTACCAAAAGTTGATATTGACTGGACATAGTCTAAAGTGCAATTCCAATCACCTATACATCAAAACATAGTGACCCAAATGCATACAAACAAGTGATAGTATAAGCACATCTTAAAAAATAACCACTTTGTAAGTATAATATCGACAGTGACATGAACTCAGAAAACACAAAAAACTAGTCAAAGCTACCACATGTCAGATACGTGGTAAACATCCAGAGAATGTGTGATCAATCTGTAACCCCTACAAGAAGAAAATACAATGAACAAGTTTGCATAATATTCTATGCAGTTGAGGCAGAAATGATAAATTTGAAATCAGCCACCTTTTTAAAAATAAAATTTAAAGAAACATTGAAAATCTGTTATGCATAGAGGAAGAGGCAGATTCATCAACGTCTGTGGATTGAGGTTGAAACAATAGAGGCAATGGTGAATATGAACATTGAAAGAATCTGGGAACATGCTAATTTCAGATAATCAATAGAGTATTGACTTTAGTAATTTGTGGTATAAACTGGAGCAGGCTTAATACAAGACATGGGATTGCATGCAAAAGGTGCATAAAGTTGCTTTAACTTTCACCTGCATTATATACATATATTGTTTGTCTCCTATTATTTTTGTCTTATTCTTTATTCTTCTTTCTGAACCTTTTGCTTTATTACTGTCTTATAGTTGCTTTGCTTTTCACCTGCATTATATACATATATTGTTTGTCTCCTATTATTTTTGTCTTATTCTTTATTCTTCTTTGTGAACCTTTTGCTTTATTACTGTCTTATAGTTGCTTTGCTTTTCACCTGCATTATATACATATATTGTTTGTCTCTTATTATTTTTGTCTTATTCTTTATTCTTCTTTGTGAACCTTTTGCTTTATTACTGTCTTATAGTTGTTTTGCTTTTCACCTGCATTATATACATATATTGTTTGTCTGCTATTATTTTTGTCTTATTCTTTATTCTTCTTTGTGAACCTTTTGCTTTATTACTGTCTTATAGTTGCTTTGCTTTTCACCTGCATTATATACATATATTGTTTGTCTCCTATTATTTTTGTCTTATTCTTTATTCTTCTTTGTGAACCTTTTGCTTTATTACTGTCTTATAGTTGCTTTGCTTTTCACCTACATTATATACATATATTGTTTGTCTCATTATTTTTGTCTTATTCTTTATTCTTCTTTCTGAACCTTTTGGCTTTATTACTGTCTTATAGTTGCTTTGCTTTTCACCTGCATTATATACATATATTGTTTGTCTCATTATTTTTGTCTTATTCTTTGTTCTTCTTTCTGAACCTTTGGCTTTATTACTGTCTTATAGTTGCTTTGCTTTTCACCTGCATTATATACATATATTGTTTGTCTCATTATTTTTGTCTTATTCTTTGTTCTTCTTTCTGAACCTTTGGCTTTATTACTGTCTTATAGTTGTTTTGCTTTTCACCTGCATTATATACATATATTGTTTGTCTCATTATTTTTGTCTTATTCTGATATCTGGAATAATAAAGAATGTTCACCAAAAATCTTGAAATTATTTTTAAGTATTTCATGAAAGGGTTGACTGTTTCCAAATGAAATTTGAGAAAAGTGACTATCTTATTGCAAAATATTCAGATTACTGAACATTTTCCACAGCAACTGTTTTGACCGTTAATTTCTATGACCACCTGCAAGTCTATAGACCAGAAAGAAAGATGAGTCTCATTTTCACAAAGGTATTAATCAGCTCACTTCTTTTCCACTAAAATTGTGGTTTACATGCATTTTCCTTCCCGGCCAACTGTTTAACAAGTGATTTCTTACTGTATATATTTGAAGATTCTATCCAAGAAACACGAGTCTGACCAAGATATTTGTAAGCCACATTTTTTCACCCTCCAGAAACATCTCATCCCAGTGAAAACCCAGGCACAATCAAATATTATTATATCCTATCCAAACAAAAGGAGGATTTATTGAGAAAGATGTCTGCAACATAAAAGTAAAGAAAGGCTTTAATGCAATGAAGAGAGAACAAGACTTTATTATTGCTTGTCATATTTCTTTTCACAATGCTGTAACCACTTGACTGGATCCGTTTTGCATTTGAACATTATTCATACTTTATGAACCGTTTGCTTTATTACTGTCTTATAGTTGCTTTGCTTTTCACCTGCATTATATACATATATTGTTTGTCTTCTATTATTTTTGTCTTATTCTTTATTCTTCTTCATGAACCTTTTGCTTTATTACTGTCTTATAGTTGCTTTGCTTTTCACCTGCAGTATATACATACACTCCCGATCAAAAATTAAAATGACTTAAAAATCTTAAAAAAGAATTTTTTTTTTTTACGGATAGATTTTAAACTCCTCCCACTATCAAAAGTTATCAATAGTACAATCTAAAAGGTTATGGAAACAAAAAGCTATATTCCAAACATTTTATTTAGAAATTTACATTTTTATAAAATGAGGCAATTTACACATGATCAAAATTATAAGACCAGGGGGGTATAAATTGTTAGATCTATGGTAATTCCAAATGTTTTTAGTTCAGTTAGAGATTAGTAATAACTGCGTAAAGGTGTTACCATGCCTAAAGCAAGCAAACTTACCAAAGTTGAGCGTTCTTGAATTCTAGAATTCCATAAGCAAGGTTTGTCACAGCGGACGATCGCAGCTAAGGTAAATCGCAGTAAAACTGTGATTTGCAACTTTCTAAAGAACAGTGAGAATTATGGAAAAGCAAAATCCTCTGGTAGGCCCCAAAAACTTTCTCCTGCATTGAGTAGGAGAATAAGATGGATTGTTATGAAAAACGGGGGACTTTCTTCTAGTCAAATTAAGGCAGCCACAGATGCTGATTGCAGTCCCGTAACCATCAGACAAGACTTACGACAAAAAGGCATGGTAAATAAAAAGCGTAAACAAATTCCTCGGCTGCTTCCACATCACAAGGCGGACCGCTTAAAGTTTGGTCGTGAATACCAAATATGGGACGTTGAGAAGTGGAAGAAAGTCCTGTTTTCTGATGAGAAAATATTCAATCTAGATGGTCCTGATGGCTTCCAACATTGGAACCACAGAAGAAGACTTGCAAAAGCCATGAAAGCAGGAGGAAGATAGGCAGAGGTTGTAGAGCTTAGAAAGGATAGAGGAGAGTTCAGGGGCACAATTCTTCAAGACTATGATTGGGATTCCATCCCCACCACTCGCTTTGTGAGGGTCCAATTTTGAGATTATGCTAAAAATCAGCGAGGGCGTGATGTGGACGTCATTCAATTGGGCTTCAGTTCTAGATGGGAAATAGGTGTATGGATTCCAGACGAATCCAGACTCAAATTGGTCGAGAATCTACGGGCAAAGCATTCAGCATTCAAACTCGTTGATTAATGGGGGTATTGAGGACTTACTCCTGTTAAGCACGCTTTTACAGAGGTGCCAGTTGTCTTTGGTACCGAACTTAGAAGATGCTATGCGCTGCTTCATTCTGGCAGCAAACAGCATCTTAGCTTCGTTAAGTATCTTTTTACACTTATTACAAGCTGAGGCGCCTGTTTTTGTCCGATGCGTGGCTACAATAAAACCGGAAGAAGTGATTCCGGTGGGCAATGGCAGCTGAACAAGCGGGTGAGAACCAGGGAGACGAATGGGATTTAAGATGAAATTTCCTGGCAGGGATGAAAGCATCGATGCAAGCCTTAACCCAGGAGGAGATGCACAGTCTTCGATGGGAAGACTAAAAACATTGTTCCAAGGGACGTCGCAGAGGAAGTCACAGAATGACTCCCAGTCTGCTCTTTGATAGCAGTAGGATATTCTGTTTGTCTGGGTTTCTTGGGTAGGGGTGGAGTGGAACGGGATGTTGACAGAAACTACGGCGTGGTCAGAATTTCCGAGTGGACAGAGCTGTCTGGTGGAGCAAGAATTTGGGGTGGAAGTGAAGCAGAGGTCTAGTAGTGAGTCCCTTCCATTAGGGCTATTGGAGAAACGTGTGGGGAAGTCCACCACTTGCGTAAGGGATTGGGAGTTTGAAAAATTAAAGGTGTGGACAGCAGGGTCGGTTACAGAGTTTTCCAGCCATGTAGTGTGGTGGGCGTTAAAGTCGCCAAACACGAAAATATGAGCAGATGGGTGAGAAGAAATGGTCTTGTCGACATTGTCAGAGATGCTGTCAAGTACCGAACAGTCAGAGGAGGAGGGGGAGCAGTAGAGGAAGAAGAGATATCTAATAGAGCTTAGAAGTGAGAAATGGAAGCACATGAAAGACTGGTCCAGGGGTTCAAGAGATGTGACTCTAGCTAGGGGGAGGTGTTCACTGACATATACACCAAGCCCATGCATATGGACGTTGGAGTCCTTCCTGAAGAGGGAAAGGTAACCAGGAACATAGAACTCAGAGGAGGGGATAGATGGTCAAGGTTAGTTTCACATACGGCTAAGATATCAGGTGAGTTGGAGGAATGATTCTACGCGATAAAAGTCAGTGCAGATACTGTGTAAGTTAGTGAAAGAGACACAGACAGGTTTGGGCATTTTCAGAGTAGCTGGTTTAATTTTGGTGTTTTGTAAAATATACATATTCAGGACTTACATCAGAACTATTATTACAAATTGGCATGAAGCTATTGACAGTACAATATACACTCCGATAGGAATAATACATGTCAGATAGAGCAAGAAATAAAGCAACTATGAATTAAAATGAAAAACAAACAACGATGAAATTTTAGAGAATATGAAAACAAAAAGATAATTATACATCGCATCCAAAAGGATAAAATTTCAAGGGTGCACAATGAGGACAGAGGCTTGGAAAATCTGACACTCACAGAACAATATTGAAGGCAAGAGGGACAGAGGAAAGCAGTGCTTCTTGGCTCCAAAGCAATGGGGGAATGAATGAAAATTGTATAAAAAACACCCAAGTGTTGCAAAAGACCAAAATTGTGGATTGGTTGTCTTTTTTGTTTTAAATTTAACTTGTTAATAAAACATTTCACCATAATACCTCATTTGTACAAACCACATTCGTATCATGATCTCCAAAACAACACGTATCCTCCATAATGCCCTAAACTAAAGTAGTTATGGGTATTGTAATTGCCTTTTGCTTTTTTGTTGAAAAAAAAGAAAAATAAAGAACTTTTTAAAATGGTCATTTACATTAAATATTTCCCAAAGTTTTCATAAAAATTATCATGCATGATAAAAAATTCCCCAAATTTGAAAAAAAAAAAAATCGTAAAAACTATAAAGTTTTTTTAATTCATTTTTTCAAAACCTTAAATTTACAAAATGGGGAAAATAGGAATTAAAATTTGAAAAATGAGGAAACTAAAAATTGGAAAATTAAACTTTAATTTAGAAATATAATAATAAAATACTGGAGGGAAATGAAACAATTGAAAAAAAAAAAACCCAAAGAATTTTATGAGGGGTTTTTTCTTGTAAGGGGTAAAAACCTTGAATCAAGTTAACTTTTTAAATCAATACGTCCTCTACAGAAATTCATAATTAATAAAAATGAACCTTTTTACACAAAAAACAAAAATTTTAAAAATAAAGTGACTTGACAATTTGTATTAAACTTTTCAATCTTTACTTAATAATCTAATCACCAGAGGGCTTTGTAGAAGTTCATAATTACAATTAAAAAAGAAAAAATTAAAATAATTCTTTTAAAATTTCATTATTTATCAACATCATTTTATTCATCATCTTAACTAAATGTCATAGTTATTTGCACATGCAGTGATAATTTTTTTAATTTTTTTAATTTTTTTTTTTTTTACTGATTGTAATAAACGGTTTGGTTCAAAATTCCTAAAGTCCTTAGAAATATAAACAAGCAAAAATTAATTTCTTAAAATTTCATGAATTTACAGAGAGGAGGGGTAACATATGTAAAAAAAAAAATTATTTCAAGATTTTTTAAAAATAATAATTTAAAAAATAATTTAATTCATTTGCCTGGAAAGTTTTATTAAAATCCAACAATTATTTGATTTTTCCAAGAATTAACAAATTAATGTATTTTTCACCAGATAAAAATTGAATTAAATAATTATCCATTGTAAGTTCTTGTAATGATTTGGTTACCTGTTAACAAAAAATTAAAACAAAATTTTTTTACCATTATTTCATACGTGTTAGAAATGACTAAAAATTTTTAAAATAATTAAAATAAACTTTGATCAGTGAGTGATCCGATTTTTACAAGAGTTTACAATAGGTACCTCCATTCATTTTTTATATCTATGTTTAAAAATGAAAAAGTTTTCTCGAAACTTTTATTTTAGTTTTAATTGAAAGCTAAATGATTAAATTTACTATTTCCAGTAAGCAAAATACTTTGTGGTTTATTTCAAACAGAAATTATATTGATTGGAAACAAAAGATAATTCACAGTTTTAAAAATCTTGCAAAAATAAAATATACATCCGTGACACATTATTTTAGGAAAATTAGCAAATTTTATGTTAAATTAATCTGATTTACACAAGTCTTACATTTTTAATCACAAAGTTGAACTTTTTGACCTGTCTGCTGTATATCAAAATGTGTTGACAAGTTCTTGATTGATAAGATAAAAGTGTATGGGGCTCACAAATGACAAAATTATACAAATTTTTTTTCGGGTAAGAGAGGAAAATTTGTATTAAACTTTTCAATTTTCGATAGGCAATATAATCTTTAATTATTGACTTAAAATCTAATCACAACAAATCTTTGAAGTATTTTTAAAATATTTTTTAAACTTTATAAATTATTATAATAAAAAAAAAATGAAAACAATTCTTTAAAACTTTTATTAGTAATTGAAAAAAGTTTTGGTGAACCTGAAGGAGACTAACACCACCTTTGAATTTGTTGATTTTCCTTTTCTTTTACTTTTTTCAGTGCAGTCATATCGGTTATTACATAGTTTCCGATTATCAAAAAAAATTTAAAAGATTTCAATATTTAAACAATTTAAGGGGGGCTCAGTTTCTCATACAATGTTATAGTAAATCGATCCTACATTTTCAAACCACTCGCATTGGGGTCACAATGTTTCGTTTTGTTTTTGTGGAGACGAGTTGTTGCTCTTGTTTTTGTCTTTTTCAAGTTTTCTTCAGTTCTTACAATGGCAACTTCCTCGGAAACTCCAAGAATGGCTTTATTAAAAAATTTCACAAAGAATTCAGTTGTTGAATATGCGCAAGCAAAAAAAGTTAATTGCACAGGATCAGTTGTACGAAATTTGAGCACCCCCACCCACTTAAATTGTTGGTAAATTTTTGATTTAACACCCTAAATATGCTGATTAAAAAAAACTTTGGAAAAATTTCAATATTTCAGCAATTTTAGGGGGTGCTCAGTTTTTCATATAACCTTATATAAATATATCCTCCATTTTGGAACCACTCGCCGGTACGACATTACCACCACCAGGTAATTGGTTGATTATCAATTTCTTTTTTTTTTTTTTCAGTGCAATCTTATCGATTAAACCCTAAACTATAAAAAAAATGTAAAACTTTCAACATTTAAACAATTTGGTAAATTTAGGGTTTACTGTAAAACCAATAAATTGTAAACAGAAATTCTACTCCAGCAGCTCCTTTACTTGCACTTCCATCCTGTGGAATTCCCTTCCATTTACTTGCTTCCCCACCAGCTACAATCTCCAATAATATAAATGTAAACTCAATAGTCATTTCCGATCTCACTAACCTGCATCCTCTCTCTCATGCTCCTTTCTCCGTCCACTCTACTCTCATCTGTATTCTCATCCTTCTCTTACCCACTTCCTGACACCCTCTATAACTCTATAATCTGTCACTTTTTCTCATAACTTTTCTCCTATGTAACCCCCTGCAAAATAGTGGCAGTAAAATGCCTTGCTTGGGGCGATACGATTTAAAAAAAAGGTCATCTATCTCACTAACCTGCATCCTCGCTCTCATGCTCCTTTCTCCATGATCGCTCAAAGCGTGTATCACATTTGGCACTTAACTGACTGACTGAATACAATAGATAGAATCATGTTTAAGGTTTCTACTAGGCATAAAATGGGGGATCGGTTTTCTATTGTTATGAAGTAATAAACTGATCCTCCAGTAAGTAATACTTAATAATATAATACATCTCTTCTCCCTCTAGCTAGGAGTCAAATAACATGACAGATTGGGTTCTATTGCCTCGGTTGGCAACCAGTCTACCGCAGAAAGCAATGGCAACCTCCTGCAGGATAATCTTCTGCCAGTCAGTCATGTCTTGAAAGAGACATGATCACTCAAAGCGTGTATCACATATGGCACTTAACTGACTGATTAATATTAGTTATGTGGTGTGCCAATGGTCTGCCCACCACATATTATTTAAATTGTAATAAGAATTTAAACAAGACTCCAGAAATTAATAAATAACACCAACTGTAACCAAAATAGACATGTATTAACAATTATGCAATAATTTTTAAAAAAGCATGCATTTAACTGTGAACAATGTACGGAAAGAGAAAGGATTCTCTCCTATTGACTGTAATTTTGAAAGAAAGTCTATTATTGAATGAGGGTTCTTTGGAAAAGGTTGATTCTAATAAAGTCTTGTTCAGAGAGGAAGCATCATTGATAGAATGTTCTGTATATTGGAGGTTGTCACATGTTTCCGCAACAGCCTTCTGCCGTTGGGTTTTCAATGAAGTTGTATGTGCGGATGTTGTATGTGTGAGAGATGATTCTGTGTGACGCCGACTGCTACCTGCAATCGGGTGTGAGTGTGTATGTGTGAGTTAAGAAAGATTATGACATATGTCCCCAAGACTGCTGCCTGCAGTCGGGGGTCTAACTGGAAATGCAACACATGAATGCGTTGCTTAAATAGTCCAGCTTGAATGCACGGGAAAACTGGATTTTCACGTGCAAACAACATGATCAGCTCATGATTAACCAACGTGCGTGGTGTGATTTGTTAATGTATTTAAGTGTGTAAGTGTGAATGATAGTGGTACACTATGGATATGTCGAGGTAGCGTACACAAGGCCAAAGGCTGCCCCGGCTCGTAGCAGCCTTGCCCAAGTTTTCCTGAGCTTCACCTACGCTCCCAAAATCTATTGTTTAAAAACTTTGTTGGATTTAATCTAAAATTATCTAACATGTTGAATATCTAGAACCACATTGGTACGAGAACCAATCAGTGAATGGTTATATTTAAATCAACCAATCAGAACATTTTTCTTATTTTTACCGCCTTTTTTAGCTATCGTCTTGTCAGTCAGAAATAAGCTTTTCCTCTGTTAAATACATTTTAATTCCTTCATCTATATTTTCTTTTGTCATCTCGTTTTGCCTTTTTATTCCACATGGATTTTTTAAACATATAATTTAATGTGTAGCCGATAAGAAATTAATTAAAATCAACCTTCTTCTTCACTTTTACAAAACTTCACAATAACGTGTGAAATCCTGGTTTTCCTAAATAGAAAAAAGATTGATCATCTGCTTAAAGATCAAGACAAAACCAGATTTTACAAGTAGGTGTTAAAATGATTTTTGATGAATGTTTTACAAGACTTGAGCAAGTGCAAAAATCTGAGTACTTTAAAAGGCCCTGGACATCATCAGGACAGTTAGAAAATGGAAGCTGAAAAAACGACAAGCTAAAATGTAACGAGAGAAACTTCAAGTGACTCGGTCATTGTCCTCTTTCTTTTTCTCCTTTATCCCTTTCAGCAATTACTACTACGAACATTTTTTGTACGCACTCTTTCCTTAACTTCTTAATAATGTTTGTAATTGCACATTAACTTCTATAACTTGTGTTATTCTTTCCCTTTAATAAATTTATATTTTAAAATGCAAAATGTATATTTTATTCTTCTTACGCTATTCCACACAATTCCACAAATTCCAACCTGACGACAACCATCCCTCTGATGAAAACCATTCTGATGATAATTCTGCATACATCCTGCAAAATGTAGGGAGTTCGGTTAAGTCTGACACAAGGCCGAATTAAAGAAAAATTAACCAGTTCCCTACGTGTACACTGGTGACTCCCGACGTACAAAAACACACACCCCTACGCTACAAATGCACTCAAAATAAATCTAAATTTCATAAAAGGCTATCAAATAAGAAAATTATATCATTAAAATAATAATTATATATCATTAACAGTTTTGAAAATTATATCATTATGATTAATTTATAACTCATTTGATCATAAACAAAAAAAAACAATTTCTATTGTAGTCCATTTGATTTTTTGTATTTTTTAAAAGTTTATGCATAATTTGAGATATCAATACAAAAATGGATGTTTGCTATGGTGGTGAGAGTAAAATACTATTTTTATGACCTATGATCTTGATGAAATCTGATGTGTTGTTATAAATCTCTCTATGGTAATTCTCTATTTATAACAAGCAACCAAAAAGTGAGTAATTACAATATTTCTTTATCCCTTCTAATTTTTCCAAGACATCCTTATTTCCATGTAAATGTATATGCTGAACTCAAATCGATAATTATTTATTGAAGAAACCTACCTTTATTGATGTTAATGATCAGAAAAAATCGAACTACTTCTCGCTCTTTATCTCACCCCAAACCACCATTCTCATATCTAGTTCATTGCTGATTGACTTTAGGCGTAGGAAGCTAATTTTCGGCATATTTACTTCCTTTGTGCAATTACTATGCGATTTGTTTTGTTTCGGAACTCAATTTCTGCTGAAAGTTGCGTGTATTTGCGTGTTTTTTTTTTCTCCTTTTTTTTGGGTGGGGTATATAATTGTTTAAAGAAAATGAACTTTCAAATAGAACTTTTTTTAAAGAAAGTTAAATTTCAATTGTATGAAAATAAGTGTAGTTTAATTAACCTTCAAATACATTGCGTGTATTTGCGCGTTTTTTTTTCTTTTTTATTATTTAAAAAAAAGTTAACTTTCAACTATATGAAAATAAGTGATAATTGTAGTTTTACTTAATTTTTTCCAACGAAAGTTAACTTTCAAAGATATGAAAATATAGATTTTTTTTTTAAGAAAGTAAACTTTAGGAAAACTGGCAGTATAGCCCGGCGTAGCTCGGGTTTAATGAAAGCTTTAAAACTAATCCATGGCCCTGTAGCTCAGAGTCTTTGGACGTTGGCACGAAAGACTAAAAAGCAATATAGTTGTTTGCAGTTAAAATGAAAAGACTGAAAGAAAAATGAAAGGATGTGAGTTAAATTTTGATTTCCTGGTATCGATATCAAATAAGTTTTTTTCGTCGTAAACTGAAATTTGAAGGCTAAATAAGTCCTCTGCGTAAATGGTATCATGGCTGAGACTAGGAACTAAAATTATACCTACTTAGAGCCAAGCCCGAAGCAAAAACTAAAATAAAATTGCTGAAAAAAATACAGACATACAGGCAGATAAACAGACACACACACAAACATACCTTATGTAAAAATATATATATATATATATATATATATATATATATATTATCAATTTTCTGCACTATTGTAAGAACTGCAATCTTGAAGCTTCTGAATATCGTTTCTTATGTCTTTGTCTATGAGTGTATCAAATTTGTGTTAATTTATAGGAGGTTATGGGAAATGCTTAATTTCCCCAACACTATATTTTTTAGGCACACAAATGAATGACGAAACTTGCTTTTAGAATAACAACAAAGAATGGTTTATTACATAGTAAACATACAAGATTGGTAGTATGTAAGTGTCCATGGTGAAGCTAGCAGCAGATAGTATGTAAGTGTCCATGGTGAAGTTAGCAGCAGCGTCTTCCGCGAAAGCATTCCATGGGGACTCAGTGGCAGCGGTGCGTTGGTAGAGACGTCAGTTACTGCCGCGGGCTAATGGCTCTCTGCCTTTCCTCCGTTCTACCAAAACGGACTAGGAAAAATAGTTCTATAGAGGAATCAATGCGCTCCGCCCGTTGATTGGTCAGTGAGTGACCGAATCTCCCGTCGGGGGCATTGATTCGCTAAAGGAAATAGATCTGTGGCTGCTACAAATTAAAATCAGTCCACTCCTTCTATAACCCGACTTTTTCGATTATCGATTTTCGATATTTATCGGGGGTACCTCAACACAAAACATAACTAAGAACACTCGCAGACGCTTATAGTACAACTTTGTAAATTTTCAAGAAAATCGGTTCTGCCGTTTCGGAGTCTATAGGTAACGGACAGACACACACACACAAAGTTCCATTTAGTGTAGTTTAATTGACCTTCAAATATATAATTACCAAAAAAAGGAAAACAAAAATGCACGCAATAACCCTAACCCTAACCTTAACCCAACCCCTAACCCTAACCCATTTATCACTTATTTTCATATGTTTGAAAGTTAACTTTCTTCTCAAATTAAGTACAGTCAACTTTCTCAAATTCATTACCAGGAAAAAAAAAACGGAAAAAAAAACATGTAAATATATTTTCATTAATGAAGGATAAGTAAAACTACAGTTATCACTTATTTTCATATATTCGAAAGTTAAATTTCTCTGAAATTCAAAAGAAAAAAAAAGAAAAGGAAAAAACACGTAAATACACGCAATGTATTTGAAGGTTAAGAAAGTAAACTTTCAAATATATCAAAATAAGTGATTGTGGTGATAAAAGCGAGGGACCGGATGTTTTCTCTATAACGACCAGAAGGCGAATGACCAAAACTCGTCGGTGCGCATCCGAGTTTCCGCAGATGTTCCGGTTGAAAAATAAAATGAATCAAATATGAAATTTCCATTTCGCAAAACTATGCGAATTTTATTTACCAGCCAATGGGAAGCCCAGAATCAAATTCAAGTGTGAAATCCCAAACGAGCTGCTTTTGATCCAAAAAGCAGATATAAAAAGCCGAGACAGAAATCACCCAGCAGGCAGACCTCAGGAGAAGAGTGTAATCGATATCCCCTTGACTTAAGTAAAGCGGGTACTACGTTCGCCTCCCTTCACCTCTCCTTACCTTTTTCCCTGTCTCAAATCTACTTACTGACATAAAGAGCGACTACTTCAAAGACATTCCTCACTTACAACGCACCCAAATTCCTAAGCCTTAAATCTCTTTCAGCTTATTATTTATCATGAACATTTTAACCTCCGTTGGACCTATCAGTCAGTTAAGTGCCATACGTGATACACGCTTGGGCGATCATGTCTCAAAAGAGACATAGCTGACTGGGCAGAAGATTATCCCGCAGTAGGTTGCCATTGCTTTCTGCGGTAAACTGGTTGCCGACCAAGGCTATAGAACCCAATCTGTCCTATTATTTCACCCATAACTGGAGGGAAGAGACTTATTAATACCTTTCCCAAGGGTATTTGCGCGTAAGTGAATGCAGTGAATTCAACTGGAATTCGAACTCGGTTCCCTGATTTCTCGTTCCGATATCCACTGCGCCACAATGCACATCTGTTGGACCTATAATCATTTTGTGACTTATAGTGGGCTATCTACCACAAGGCCTAATTCCGTTAACCTGCAACAGTATACAATTACCCTTCACCAGAACGGACTCCCACTACAACTAAGCAACTATATTTAGTTGTCCCTCCCAGTAATGGCAACATGTGACACATGGTCAGTTATGACTGGGATGGTTGTCTATTTTTGCCCAGTCGTGATTCTACCCTTCGGCGGAACCACGACTGGGTTATTGCTCTCTGCTCGGAAGCAGAGAGCGCCCTCTACCCGAAGGCAGAGGGCTGACAGTGTCATAGTTACAGAGGCAAATGCCAACTTACAACTAAGCAACTCGCTATAAGTGTACTGTAGTCTAATTAACCTTCAAATAAGTACAAAAAAAAAGGAAAAAAAAATACACAGTAACCCTAACCCTATTTCTTTCTTTCTATTTGAAAGTTAACATTAAAATATATATATATATATATATATATATATATATATATATATATATGTATATACAACACCCCTCCCACAAAAAAAGAGAAAAAATTACTCAACTTTCAGCGGAAATTGAGTTCCGAAACAAAACAAATCGCGTAGTAATTGCACAAAGGAAGTAAATAGGCCGGAAATTAGCTTCCTACGTCTCAGTCATTCAGCACTGAATGACATATTTCAAAGGTGGTTGAGGGTGAAATAAAGATCGAGAAGTTCGATTTTTTCTGGTCGATAATAAAAAAAATAAGGCAGGTTTCTTCATTATCTATTTGTTGATTTCAAAGGATGTTTGGGAAAAATTTGAAGGGATAAATCCTAAAGGCCTTCAGGTGCTAAATCAAAAATTTACCAAAATATCTACTGAAAAAATATTGGATTCTTAAAAGGTTTTTCATTTTTTGTCAACAAAAATAATAATCAGAAAAACAGATTGATTTCGAGTCGACGAATCAATGCGTCGTATAACTGGACTATTTTTTAGCACGGAAATTTACACCGTTTCCGGTAATATCTTCGTTCCGTCTACTGTAGTCTTTGTGTTCACATTCATTTTTAAGTATTGGTCCTTTTTTAATTATAATTTCTTTAAAATTTGTAAGTTTTATTGCTTGCCAAATATTGTCAGTGTTGAGAAAAATATCAAGTCGAACAACAAGAGCAACTTTGTTTTTCTATGAAAAGCTTTTAGATTTGCCCTGAAAAGGTAAGTCACACCAATCGTCATGGACTTCTTAAAAGACCTACCACAAAAGCATTCCTTAAATGCATTCTTTGAATTTAAATTTCGGTCTTATTTGAAAATCATGAAGTAAATGTGAATTATTGATTGATTTTCCTACTTAAATACTATATTTTATCATTTTTAAACATTGATGCATTGTATCGTGAATATTTTTTTGAAGTTCAGTTATGAAAATGTTTTTATTTTCTTGAACTGTACTGTAGTGTTCAATACATATCTTTTTTTTAATTATCATGAATTATTTAATGCACCTACGGTCATAATTAATTCAAAAATTAAAGATTTTAAAATAAAAAGATACTTTTAAATGTTGATGGAATTACTTGCAAACAGGCTGTTAAATTTTAGAAACCTAAGATTGAAATTGCGTTATGTTTTGCCAAGGGGAATAACCCAGAACGCTTGTTAACTTATAGAATCATTTTGCCCCATATGGAACACCGTACTTTATAAGATTTGAACATCGTACTTTATAACTTTGAACGTATTTGCACAAATAATTAATTGTTTTTTTTTTCTTTTTAAAGATAGTTTGGGTGAAAATTTTTTATTAATTTTTTTTTTGTTTTATAGGCAGTATAATCATCAATTCTTAACTAAAAGGAAAAACAGATTTCTTTAAAAGATTTTTAAAATATTTTTAAAACTTTATACATTATTTATAATAAAAAAATGAAAACAATTCTTTTATAATTTTATTAGTAATCAAAAAAAAATTTTTTTTTTCAGACTATAATGTCCTTAATTTTTATTATTTATTCCAGCAATTAAAAGCTTATCAAATTATATTAGGTATGTACAAAAAATCACTGCCGATTTTCGATACCTCAATTTAAATTTAATTTTTAAAAATAAAAACGTTTTCTTGAAGCTTTAATTTTACCTTTAATTGAAAGCCAAGAGATTAAATTTACTAATTACCATAAGCAAAATACCCTGGTTTAGTTCAAACCGAAATTATATTGCTCGGAATCAAAAATTTCACTGCAAAAAAATTTTTTTTTAAATTTACCGCCATTATTGACGAATCGACAGATCATGTAAACAGTAGCTAAATTTCTGATTTAAAAATCTTGCAAAAAAAAAATATACCTCCTTGACACGTTATTTAAGTTGATTTTTATAATTGAAACCTTCCTTTATCTGATTTCAAACAAGTATTAAGTGCTTACTGACTTGATATTTACGAAATAAATCACTCTTTAAAAACAGTAGCCCTCTTGTCAGCGCTTATCTAGGCGATAAATTACGTGTTGACAAGTAGCAGGTGTGAATGACGTTTGGATGGCGGCCGTAAGTGACAAAAAAATCGTGTAGCTTAAAACGTAATATTTGGAAATTTAAATTTTTTTTTTGTTTTTTAACTAAATAGTAAAATTAAAAATTTAATATAATATTTTCAGCAAGTATAACATTTTATAGAATTTTAGTTTAGATTTATAGCCAGACTATGCTTTCTGAATAAATAAAAATAAAATATGCTTTCTGAATAAATAAAAATAAAATATGCTTTCTGAATAAATAAAAATAAAATATGCTTTCTGAATAAATAAAAATAAAATATGCTTTCTGAATAAATAAAAATAAAATATGCTTTCTGAATAAATAAAAATAAAATGTGCTTTCTGAATAAATAAAAATAACATGTGCTTTCTGAATAAATAAAAATATGCTTTCTGAATGAATAAAAATTTAAATTTCTTTTAAAAGAAAGAATTAAATTAAAATAACCGAACTGTTATTTATTAATATTTTTCTGAAATATTAAATATTTTTATGTTTAGATATTACATATTTATCTTACATTATTAATATGCTTTCTGAAAAAATTAAATTTCTTTTAGAATAATTTTAATTTAATAAAAAAAGAATGAAATTAGAATCAAAGTTTGGTTTGTTTAGTTTTCGATGTAAGGGGAATTCATCCAAAGACTTGTTAACTTCTAAAAACAATACGACCTCTACGGAAACTTGTTTCGATCCGTATGGAACACCGTACTTAATAAAAATTTCCAAAATTTAATTATTTTAAAAGTAAAATGGGTGAATGATTTTTATTAAACTTTTCAATTTTTGATAGGCAATGTGATAATCAATTCTTAAGTAAGAGGAAATTAAACAACGTTTTAATAAAAGGTTTTTAAAATATTTTTAACACTTTTATGAATTATTATAATAAAAAATAAAAAAATAAAAACAATTATTTCAAAATTTTATTAGTAAACGAAAAAATTTTTTTTCTTCAGAGTATAATGTCCTTAATAATTATTATTTATTCCAGCAATTAAAAGTTTATCAAATTAAATTATATCAGAGATTTATTGCATTTTTATTTTACTCTTTGGAGCAGATTTTCGGCCAGGTTGTCCACTTTAGAATAAAAAACATAGATGATTTATATGCCCCAATGAGTCCTGCATTTAACTAATAAAAAAAATTTATACAGATATTAAAATTTATTAAAATTTCATGGATTTACGTAGAGGGGGGGTAACAGAGTTAAAAAAAATATTTTCACCAAGAAATTTAAAAAAATAATAATTTCAAAAATAATTTCATTCATTTATGAATGAGTACTGAAAGTTTCATTCAAATCTGACTATTATTTGATTTTTGCGAGAATTTTGAAATTAATGTGTTTGTTACCGTGAAAAAAGTGGGTTGTATTAGCATTACCACGTAACCTATTGTAATAAAGGCGTAATTTTTTTTTTAGCCGCTAACTCAAATAAAACAACATTTTCTATCAAAATTTCGAAAATGTTAGCAGAGATTCAAAAAATTTTAAAAATAATTAAAAATTGCTTTGATCTTTCCTCTTAATAAAAATATAAATATTTTGATGGAAAAAGTTAGTTTTATTAAGTTTATGAACTTTTTTATTCATACTATGCTGTTTCATGCTGTTTTTTAGTGATATTTTGTACGTACCTAAATTATATCAAAGATTTATTGCATTATATCAAAGATTTATTGCATTTTTTATATTTCTCTTCGGAGCAGATTTTGGTATCGTGGATAATAATTTTAAATAAAAAAAATACATGATTTATATTTCCCGATGAGTTCTGCGTTTAACTAATAAAACAAAAAATTCCAGAAAATTAAAATTCATTAAAATTTCATGAATTTACTTGAAGGGGGGGTAACAGACTTAAAATAAAATGTTTTCATCGAAATTTTAAGGTGGTAATAATTTCAAAAATAATTTTATTCATTTGTTAATGAGTACTGAAAGTTTCATTAAAATCCGACAAATATTTGACTTTTGCGAGAATTTCCAAATTAATGTGTTTGTCAACGAAAAATTGAGTTACGAAAAAAAAATTACGTAATCAATCATAGAATAGACGTAATATTTTTAACCACGGCTAAATCACGGCCTAAACTTAACTTTTGTTTATAAATCTGTCAATCGCTCAAAAATGGCTGAAAAATTTACAAATTAAAAATCTTCAATGTAATTTAATTTCGAAATACATCAGTATTTTGCTTACTCGAAAAATTAAATTTAATCATTTAGCTTAGAATTAAAACTAAAATAAAATTATAAGAAAACTTTCTTATTTTTTAAAATTCAATTTAAAATTTATATACTGAAAATGAGTGGTATTACCTCATTTTGGCCTTATTTCCAAAAATCTCCCTCAAACCCTGCTATAGGATGGTATTCAACTCTGAGAGTCAAGTCAGGAACTAACCAATGTCTATATCTACTGGACTATGTGTCCTTAAGGACAACTGAATTTCTAGGACTTAAAAACTTAATATCCAGTAACCCTGTTTTACCAGAGTTCATATTGCAATTTTTGATGTTAATGTTTTTCTCTAGTATTTTTTCCCTGAGCTCATATTGCAATTTTAGACACTAATGATTTTCTCTGGCACTCCGTATTACTGGTTCCCATATTGTGTTCATTGGTCAGCTTAGGAGATTTTTAAAGCCTAGCATATGTGCTGATTCCTTAAGTTTACATAGTTTCCAGTGGCATTCTCTGTCTGTTATTTCAACTTGATCCCATTGGGGGGCATGATCCCCTTTCTACCTCCATATGTGGTGAGCTACACCTGATTTTTCTATTTCCTTTCGTGTTAAGGCCTTGCAATGTTTTTGTAGCCTTACCTTAAGGGAGCAGTCTGTCTCTCCTTTATATTTCTTTTCACAACTACATGGAATGTCCTCCTCTGTTGGGGAACTTACTCGGAAGAGGTACCTGCGAAGTTTAGAACCATTTTTGAAGATCGTCTTGATGCTGTATAGACCACCGATCCTTTGTATTTTCTCCTATAACTCCTTCACAATTTCCTGTTCGTATGACTCCGGATCGCCGCTTATGACATACTCGATGTTTGAAGGCAGCGAATGATCTCTTTGTTTACATTGTATAGGTGGTGAGAGTTGAAGTTGAGGTATTGTGCGGTGAATGTTGGCTTGCCCTCTACGGATGTCTTGAACCCCACCACTGTTCGAGTTATTAGCACATCCATGAATGCAAGTATGCTATCAATTTTTTTTCCATAGTAAACTGTATGGATGGTCTTGTTGAGTAGTGCCTGTACTTCCTCCTGGTGTGGCCAGAGTATGAAGGTGTCATCAACGTATTTTAACCATAGAGTTGGCTTTATAACTGTGGATTTTAATGCCATCTCTTCAAAGTATTCCATGTATATGTTAGCCAGTGATGGTGATAATGGCAAGCCCATTGTTAAGCTTTCGTGCTGCCGATATATGTCTGATCTCAGTTTAAATGTGTTGTTTGTGTGCAGAAAATCAGCATCTCCATCAGGTTATCTAGTGGTACACTGATTCGTTCTCTTAAGGACGAGTCAGAGGCAAGTCTGTCCCTGACTACCGATAGTGCCTCCATTGTTGGTACCTTGGTGAACAGACTAAGCATATCCAGGCTCACCATCTGGTTGTACTGGATGGGAGCATCTTTGATAAGTTCTACAAAGTGGGTGAAGTTTCAAACATATGATGGTGACTTTTCTATCTATGGGTCAATTATATCTACAAGGAAGCTACTCGGAGAGGTCATACCAAGCCTAGGCTGCTAACAATAGGCCTGAGTGGAATACTGTCTTTATGATTGATAGGTAAACCATACATGTGAAGTAGCTTACTGTAGCACTGAGACAACTGCCTGTATATCCAAGGCTGGAAGTGATTCTCATTCTTGATTAGGAGCTGCGACAGCTGTCGTTCTGTTTTTGATGTGGGGTCTTTCTTTACCTTGCTACTACTTGTAATTAGGTCTTTCAGTTCTGTCCATCACTACAGTTGTATTGCCCTTATCGGCTGGGAGTATAATAATGTTCTCATTCCTCTGTCGGGTCCTCATTGCCAGCCCCTCCTCTTTCGTGATGTATGGTTTGGGTGGCTTGACTTTCTCCAGTGTCTGTCTCACTTTCCATCTTAGCTCATCCCCCAAGCCTGAGGGAATGTTCAAGGCTAGTTCCTCGATGCGGGCAATGATGTCTAAGTATGGTATCTGCCTGATAGTTTTTGTGTAGTTGAGACCCTTATTCAGCATGGACTCTTCAGAAGCGCACACCTGATGTTGACTGATGTTGGCAACTGCCTTCACAGGTGGATGAGGCTTCACGCAAGGAGTGAAGTTCATATACCCCAGGGATTGTAAGGAAGGGTTTGGTTTGAAATTCCTAGCACTGAAGAAGGCCGAAGCACACAACGGCTGAACCATCGTACAAGTGGCAACAAAGACAAGGACAATAATCCAAATAATGTAAATACTGTAAACATAATCTTCATTTGTAATTTGACAAGTCTTTAAATACTTTTAAAATAGTATTTGCAAGTTAATAATTTATTATAATTAAAAAAAGAAAACAATTTTTTAAAAATTTCTTTATTATCCAAAATAATTTTTTTTTCTGACTATAATGTTTTTTGTTAATATTATTTTTTGAATTAAGTAAAAGCTTATCTAATTAAATATCATAGTTCTACTGGATTTTTTATCTTGCTATTCAAAGAAGATTTTTAGAAATAAAACCAAAATGTTTGACAAAAATAATAGATGAATTACATTCCCGAATGAGTCCAGCATTCAACTTATCAAATTAATTTTTCCAACAAAATATTAAGCATTTAAATGATATATTTTAAGGATATTATATTCAGAAGAATGAATTTCTACAAGAATTGTTTTCATTTTTTTCTTTGTTAATTATGATGATTTAATTGAAAATTGAAAATTGAAAAGTTTAATAGAAGTCAATTTACACTAATATTTTTAAAACAATTTATAATTTTTTTGTTATCCATTTTTTTTACATTATCAGAATTTTTTTCAAGGGTTGTTCCTCTTATTAAATGTTAAATAAGTGTATATCAATTCTGGTCAACCATACTTTGCCTCTTACCACATCTGGCTGTCATCACTCATTTCACAGGTCAGAAAGATAAGTGCCATGATTAAGAAATACTTTCATTCTAAATTTCATGCTAGAAACAAATAATAATTATTTCAGATCAGATTAACTTTAAATTTTCTAATTTTCCAAAAATCACATGTGAATTTTACTTTTGGAAGATTTTAAAATGAAGAATTAACTTTTGTTTACAAACATATCCATCTGTTAAACATGGACAAAAATGGGTTGCTTTTGAAAACTCTCAAAAAGTTGCGATTCCAGTCAATATAATGGTGACAAGGACACTAATGAGGAATTAATTCCAATCTTCAACATTTACTGCCTAAACAGATGTGTAAAAAAAGAAAAATTTAATTAAGATTGTAAAAAAACACAAAAAAGATAATTTTCAATGGAAAGATTTTATTTCAAACAATATGTCCTGAACATAAAAGAAAGCATTTCTAATTATTGTTTTAGCTTTAATGAGTTTTATATTTTACAATTTAGAAACTGATTTTTGAGAAGTGTTCACTCAATTTTATAAAAGATAGGTTTATGATTTAAATTCTTTAAAGAATTCTGCTTTTAACTCATGCAATTAATTAAGATATAAATTTGAATGTCTCAACTTTGCATAAAATTAAAAATGGTAGCGGGTGCACCAGGGGTAAAAAAAATATTTTCACCAAGACTTTCTAAATCTTATGAAATTTTTCTGACGATCACCAACACTTTCATTTTAAAATAGATTTCTAGGTACATCTAAATTTTAAGGAATTTTGTTGATGGTCACCAACACTCTTTCTTTTCCTCAATCCTTTTCTCAGTTCATCTAAATCTTCTGGTATTTTGTTGATAATTGCAAACAATTTTTTTTACAAAATTATTTTCTCAGTATATCTGTCTTACTGATGTGATGTGGCTTCCCTTTGTCTTTTCTACAAGTATTTTTCCGACAACTGCTCTGATGAGCATTTTTCCCTGTTACCTTGAACTCATGTTTTTATTTTTGCTGCCAGATTGACATTAAGGTCACCCTTTTTAGCATTGAATTAATTATATGTAACTGCCTCTTCTGCTCTAACAGTTTCTTTTCTTGCTCTTCCCATTTGTGGAACTCAATTCCATTTGCATGCTTCCCTGATAAAGGCAATCTCTGATTGTTGAAATGCATCATCTACGTGATTCCCATCCATCTTTTATGTATTCTTTGACATCTGCTGTATCTTTTTTATTCTCTCACTGTTGCCCCCTACACACCAGTAGAGTTTACACGTTGCTTGGAGTGAAAAAATTATCTTCTATCTTCTTGACTCTCATCTTTTTCTTATTTTTCCTTCCACATCCCCTGTACCTTCACTTGATCATTTTTTTCTTTCTTCTCTATCTTCACTTTAATTCCCTGCACATCAGTGGCAGTACTGTTTTTCTTGGAGTGAAATAATTATTAAAAAAATAACTTTCTTTCATTAAATCCTTTCCTCTGGACATCTATATCTTATGCTGTTTTGTTGATGATCACAATTACTGTCTTTCTGATACCATAACCTGTGGTCAATACATCTCCATAATATGGATATTTTAAATAAATATATGCCTAGGTATTCATTTAAAAAAGATGATGTAAATTTTTTCTGATTTCAGACCAGAAAAAAAAAGGCAAAGATTTTTACTGCATCCTATTTTGGTAAGCATCAAATAAAAATTTAAATTCTTTTTTTTTTTTTTTGAAAAAAAGAGTTAATAACTGTTGTTGATTAAATATTAAATTTAAGGAGTTTTTCCCTTATTTATTTATGTATTTATTTTATTTTCAGATAATTCTGAAATGAAAAGGCACATGCAAATTCAAACTGGCGAGAAACCATATTCTTGTGAAATATGTGGATCAGCATTTTCAAGAAATTCTGCTTTGAAAAAGCACAATCGAATTCACACTGGAGAGAAACCATATTCTTGTGAAATGTGTGGATCTGTATTTTCAACTAAAAATGCTTTGAAATGTCACATTAGGATTCACACTGGAGAGAAACCATATTCTTGTGAAATATGTGGATCAACATTTTCAGCTAATTCTACTTTAAAATGTCACATTCGGATTCACACTGGAGAGAAACCATATTCTTGTGAAATATGTGGATCAACATTTTCAGCTAATTTTGCTTTAAAATATCACATTCGGATTCACACTGGAGAGAAACCATATTCTTGTGAAATATGTGGATCAGCATTTTCAAGTAATTCTGCTTTGAAATCGCACAATCGAATTCACACTGGAGAGAAACCATATTCTTGTGAAATGTGTGGATCAACATTTTCAGCTAATTCTACTTTAAAATGTCACATTCGGATTCACACTGGAGAGAAACCATATTCTTGTGAAATATGTGGATCAGCGTTTTCATATAATTCTCACTTGAAATCGCACATTCGGATTCACACTGGAGAGAAACCATATTCTTGTGAAATATGTGGATCAGCATTTTCACAAATTTCTCATTTTGTAAAGCACAGTCGAATTCACACTGGAGAGAAACCATATTCTTGTGAAATATGTGGATCAGCATTTTCAAGTAATTCTGCTTTGAAACGCCACAATCGAATTCACACTGGAGAGAAACCATATTCTTGTGAAATATGTGGATCAGCATTTTCACAAATTTCTCATTTTGTAAAGCACAGTCGAATTCACACTGGAGAGAAACCATATTCTTGTGAAATATGTGGATCAGCATTTTCAAGTAATTCTGCTTTGAAAAGCCACAATCGAATTCACACTGGATAGAAACCATATTCTTGTGAAATATGTGGATCAGCATTTTCAGTTAATTTTGCTTTGAAACGTCACATTCGCATACACACTGTCGAGAAACCATGTGATTGATTTTTTTTGTTGATTTTCTTTTAATGCACACCTGATTGAATGTCTGCTTAATTGCCTTTTTAGTTATATGCAGTGCAATATATGAATTGTTGCCATTTTATCATTTTAATTTCATCAGTTATATATATATATATATATATAGGAATAGCATAAGCTATCCACCACAGTTTCAGGCCAATAGATATTGGAATAGTCCAACATAATGAGATTGACCAATCACAGTCTCATATCATGTTCTTTGCGAACTTATTGGTTAAAATAGATTTTGGTGCCAGAATTCTGGAGCCTCATATGATTTCGCAAAAAGTATATAAGGCACACTTTTTGGAACGATCATCAGTGAGCCCTCAAATGCCAATCGAATCCATATTGGTCACTCTCCTCACCTTCAACTAGCCGCACATCACTTTTGCGTGCTATTTTCTCCACACAAACTTTCTTCAGTGCTTGAGGATTCTTGGTTCACTCATTCTTATTTCATATATTGAAAAGAACTTAATCTTGCCAAAAAAACACTCACTGACTATTTTCATAGTTTCCTGTAATTTATTGTAAATTACATTCAACATAAACACTCACACTGTAATGTAACACAATATCTTTGAGCAATAAAAAAGTATTATTCAAATCTGTTTATTATTATACCCATTACATTCCTGTAATACAAAAATGAATATTGAGTAATCTTATAATACGAGTTAAAGATAAAAATTGCATTTATTTGAATATGTAGGTAAGGTATGTAAATTCCTGTTTTCTTCTGCTATCAACTCTGTGTAAACCTTACGAACATTTATTACATTTCACTTTGGTTGGATCTTTTTGGAGAGACTCTAACGTTAGCACACAAATACATGTGAACATTACATTCTTGACCATGTTTTGTATAAAAATTATCTTAACCTTTTTCGTCAATTTGACACCACTAGTCGACATCATATGTGAATTGAATTACATTTCAACAGTTGTTTTTTTTTTCCATATATAAAATTTATCTTTGTTACACGTGTTGCTTAACCAATTGTTTCGGCTTACTTATTTCTATGTCTTGCCTTCATTGTCATCAATTGTGATTATTTTATGAAAAGTTGTGAACTTGGAACACAGCACAGCCTTGATAACATCACTCATACATCATTATCATCATTGTTATTAAATTTATCCCGTCTATAAGTCCCCAACATATATATATGGTGTTAAAAACCATAAGTTGTAAAACAAAAAATAAAACTCCAGTCAAACGGTTTTGTCTCCTCTTGTCAGAACTGTAAATGGGGAAACAAATTATGAAAAAGTCTGTGACAGATGATGTGAATGAATGGACAGGGGAAAATAAGTCATAACACCTAAAGATGCTAGAGACACAACAAAGCAAGCCCAAGTGAACAATCTCTTTGTTTACAAAGAGAGGGTCATCTGGAACGGATGAACAGCATCTCCATCACCTTCAGATAGAATAATGAGTGTGCTCTGGCCAAAATATAGAACCAAATCACCGGTCGACTGGTGTTTTATTTTCTGTTTTAAACTTTAACATGGTCTTTAGTAATAAAACATTTCTTGCCTTTAATGCCATAATAAGTTTTCGTACTGTCAAAACCTGTTGGAATTTTAAGAGTGTGGTGGACTTTGCAGATAATTACAATCAGACTAGAACTCTCTCATTGCCGACAAATGCGTCTGGCACATGGTCAATATTCTTTAGTTTCTCTCTGGGTCTTCAAAATATCCTTGAAATTCACCACAAATATTTCTTTTCACAATTCGACGCGACATGCAAGAAGGAATACTGGTTGCAGAAAATAGGAAATGACAACAATATAACTTTTGAAACAACAAAATATAATAACATACAATTTTGAAGTTGATACGAAAAGGCATGAAACACATTTAGCAGGGAATAGGAAAGTAGGAGTTTCTTCCCATTAATCGAGTAACACAGTTTGTAGCTGATGGTAATGAAGTTTATAATAAGGTTTGTTTGTTTGAATGAATGTATTAATATTCAAATGTTCAGTAGTCATCGTTGTGAATAGAAGTTACCTTAAGGATTAATTAATGTGTCAAGGTTCTGAGAGTACAGAATAGTTATTTTTGTCAGTTGGTCATATGTTAATGCGTGCATATTTTATGTGTGAGCAGATTAGTTACATGAAGTTCTGTTGAAGCGAAATTCAACTAATCCACGATTATTTATTGCATAAAATTACACAATTGTGACACAACTCCAAAATTTATGGGTGTGGCAAAAACTCAGGACGGTTGACACTATCTTATACCTAGCTAATCAAACTCATTGACCTAGACATCTTTTACAATTTCTCATTCGCCATCAGAACCGATCCATCATCAATCAAAACTTCATGTACCAAAAAACCACATACGCTCAGGGCACCTAAAAAAAATCCCACATGAAATAAACATTCCTTTATGTATAAAAAGATATAAAAATTCTTCATGAAGTGACAATTACGTTGGGGAATGAATCAAATCACAAACAAAATTTTTTCAACTTATTGGATCACATCCTGATGAGAAGGGCACTCCCATCGCAAGACTTCTTCCTTTCGCCTCATCCGATAGAAATGCCATCGGCTTCACCCCAGAGAACGGGGGCGACACATTGTCACAGGAACACACAGAAGTTCCTCGGGAATGATATGAGCAGACAACTCGCCGACACGGTCCCATAGAGGGCAAACCTGCAAATGAGTGCAAACCCGTTTCTTCTAACCCAAGGTTGCTGAGTTCAGAATCTGGCAAACTCACCAGGCCCTATATGAAAGTCTTGTCAGTGAGAGACAGCCTATTTCGAGCCAATCAGCAGGTAAATAAAGACTCAGAGTTGCTGAGATAATCCACCCCAGGCGCCCAAGTCTAGAAGAAGCGATACTCATCTTACGACAAGTCAAGCATCTCCCTGTGTGGATCCTTCACGACCCCCTCCACTAATACCTGATAGAAGACTCTCCTAGGCTGATAAACTCCACTGGACCGAGGAATGGACCTCAAGGCCACCAGATACTCTAACAGAAATCTTGGCTTACAGCACCGCCTCAGAATGAGGGGAATGATTGTAAGGCAAGGGAACACATCCCTCACTATCCTCACCTGCAACGAGTCCTCCATCAACGCAGGACTGAGAAAGGCCAACCTCAAGGCAAGCTTGTGACTCACCACGTGTGGCATTCCCAGTCCCTCATGATGCAGACATTGGACACGAAGATTGCCTTCGCACACCGCTTACAAAGGAGAAGTACAGCCAACCAGTAAATGATTTTTTTTTTTTAATCATATCACCCCGAGCAAGGCGGTAACGCCACTGATGCGCAGGGGGCTACATAAGGGTAAAAAGAATGGAAAAGAGAAAGCCGGAAACCACATCCTAAACAGGAAACAAGGGATGAGCCTCTTCACCTGTTCAATAGATGTGGGTGGTGTGTGAACCGGGCGGAGTGGATAACGAGAAAGGAGACGTAGAAAGTAAGGCAGAACTTACGCCGGAGTCGGACGTGCGACGGCGCCCGATCCTCGCATGCGGAGTGGATAACCTCGAAGCGGCTGCGGCGGCTTTGTTGTCGGAGTGGTGGTGGTCGTGTCGACTTGCTTTGCCGGGCGTACCCGGCACCGATACGAGACATCTCGGAGAGCACGGCAGGGAAAAAAAGGACGGAGTTTTCGGCGGCAGAATGGGAAAGAAGTATACGGCCCACACCTCAGCCAAATGCTTTAAGAACAAATTCCTTTGACGCCAAATCTCAACCGACACGCCGATCTTTGCCTGTACTTTAGACCAATTTTTCTCCAGCTGAAGTACCCCGTGAGGGTAACTCCTTTCCAGGCATCTGCCCGCAAACCGGAAGACTTGTCAAAGTTCATCTTGGCCCATGTGACCTGTTCGTACCATTCAAGCACCTTCAGCACCTCCTTGATATCATCTTAGGATGACACAAAAGTAGTAATGTCATCAACGTACATGGAAACCCTGGCTTGGGCCCTCCCAGTGACAGCGATTTCACATAGGGCCCTACTGCACAAGCTGTCCCTTAGCCGGTGAAGGAGGAACTCCAATGCCAAAGCGGAAAATAGGGGCGACAGTGGAAAACCCTGTCAAACCGACCGTGACAGTGCAAAAGCGCATGACAGCTCTCCGTTCACTTGTACCACAGACGTGGGGGAGGGATACTGGAGGCTAATCCAGCGGCAGAATCAGGTGCGAATCTGGCAGCCTGCATGACAGCAGCCTGGGAGTAATACTTATGTAAATCAGATTAATTTAACATTAAATTTGCTAATTTTCCAAAAATAATGACACAGATGTCTATTTTATTTCTGCAAGGTTTTTAAAATTGAGAATTTACTTTTGTTATTAAAATGTTTCAATCCCGAAAAATGGCGGAAGAATTAAAAAATTCCAATCAATATGATTTCTGTTTGAAATCTACCAGAGTATTTTGATTACTGGAAATAGTAAATTAGATCATTTAGCTTTCTATTAAAGCCAAAATAAAAGCTTCAAGAAAACTTTTTTCTTTTCAAAATTAATTTTAAAACTTAAGTATCGTGAATTATCCTGAAAAAGTGAAGGCACCTAAAATGTTCTTCTTATTATTTATCTGTTTCTCTTTTAATGATCCTGATTGTTTAATCGATTAGTTTTCCTATCTATTTTATTCCTTAAAGACTACGATATGAGTTCAAGATAACACTAAGAACATTTTCCTTTAGTTCAATGAATAACTGAATAATATACAGATGTCGTATTTTATAAAAGGATGTTCTTATTTTTATATTTTATTATCTTTTTATTATTATTTAATTATCCACTTACTGTTTTATTTTTCATTGTTTATTAAAATTTTTATTATATTATTACGAATTTGTAATCTTTAAATATTAATATAGAAAGATACTTGTTAAATTTCTAGGTAAGCCATGGTTTTGTAGTAGTAAGCAGATGGTCAGTGTTTATTGAATTGGCCTTGCTGTTAAATGTAATTGAATGTTAAAGTAGAATGTTATTAACAGAACAGAATAACATGAATTTGTAGTAGTTAAATGTTCAACTAGAAAATGTAGTACGGAGTTAAATGTTCCAAGAGAAATAAAAGGAAAGAATTAAGTGTATCCAGTGCTTGTAATCGTACATAGCAGAATGTGTGTATGTTGAAAGATTAACAGGTTACTGATAAATCTGTGTTCCTTTCTATTTTTTATGGCCAGCAAGAAAGCAAAAAAATAGGTGAAGCAATAAAGGAAATTGTACTTAGTCGACATTGGTTTTTAGGTGTCAGTTGAAGTATCTTGTTGTTGTTGTTGTTGTTCTTTGTTGACGACAAGAATGTTGAGGATGGAGAAGAAGACATAAAAGAAATTGACATGAATGAAGAGGGAGAAAGAATGTGTGACAGGACGTTTATATGTCTGGGTCATGCTTGAAGTTGTCTTTAGTTATATTTTAGCATGTTGTCTCTCTCTGTGCTCCCATTTGACTGCCTTTGGGCAGTCAAGAGACTTGGTTAAGTAGTTGAATCTAATCACAAGATCGTTAGTTTTTAGGAGTTAGTTGAATACCTGCTTACACGTATTGGTACCTTAAGCCCTGGCCAGTGTTTGAAGATTTTTCACATGTTGCTGGTGTATGATATTGCTGCATCCATCTCACTGACTGATTCTGACTTGCTTTGTGTTTTTATAGCTATTTAGATTATTTAAATATGTATGTACCTCCTTAAAAATAAAAATATAGTTTCTACATCCGCATGGACAAGCAAATTCATTCTCCTGGACAAGACATGAAGACGTTTGCTGGCTTCATAATGATAACATATTGCACAACCGTTCCACTCCAGTAGGATATATTTACATCCTTAAAAATGATGAATATGATACAGAAAAGAACTGGACCCAGAGAATAATGTTTTATCTACAAACTAAAATCAAAATTTCTTTTACCAATTTTATAATTTGATGTTACATTGAAGATATAAAGTCTATACAATTGCAATACGAGAATGCAGATAAAAATATATTGTTCTTTCAAATACGTTTTATATCAAAGAAGTATTGCATTCTTCTTAAGAATAATAATTATAAATTTAAATCTTTGTTTCTTTTTCTTTCTAAGCTTTTAAAATCTTGATCAGTGAAATGTTTACGCAATATGGGAAAGTTTAATTTTGGAAAAGAGTTGGACTGAATTTTCATTTTTTGCAAATGCATCTTCATACGTCCATAAAAATTAGAATAAAAAGAGGCAGTTGTTAAAACTTAGAGAACTAATTCCTCAAATACAATGTAATGTTTTCCCAATGTTTTCTTCATATTCTTTAGCATAAATGTGTCATTAATAGAAAATCTTCATTGCAAAATTTACATGAATCCAAATTTTTGAGTTGGGATTTATTTGGATATCTGAATTCTTTGACTAAGGGTAAAACTGATACAGTCAATGATAGCACCCTTCCGATTCCTACAAAATAATTATTAAAATGATAAAAGCCGTGTTGGGGTTGGGGGGGACTGTCTCCTGGATTTGTTGAAAAAAATAAAATTCAAGAGTCATGACCACAAATACAACACAAAATTATAAACAATACAAAGAAATGATCTTTACAAAAAAGGAAGAAAATCAAATTATCTTTCGAATTAACATTTATACAGGCAGAAACATCTACTTACACAGTAAATTTAATTGTTTCTTAATGTGGCCATGCAAAAACCAAAAGTTCCATTGCATGGATTGCCACAAATATGTCTGCCAAATTCATAGTGATTTTGTTGTTAAGGCAAGGTTTGACTTCAATAAGTAAATTAAAAGCTTGAAACTTTTTCTATAGATGAAAATAATTTTTTTAATTCACATGATTTTTAGTCTATCTTTGAAATAAAAGCAACATTTAAATTCAAAGAAGATTGTTTAAATCATTTGAAATCCATTTCTCAGCAAGTCCATGACAGTAGATCTAAAAAGTCCATTTGTCCAAGAGATTTACTTCAAAGAAAATTAGTAAATTATAAATTAACACTGGAGTAAAAATGTACTGTAGCTACGTCCACAAATTTATTCATGCAGGAAAGGATTCCTTATTGAAGATCCAGATGGCACAAATAAAGTCTCCATTGTTTGGAGCATGGGTGTACCTAGGCAAACTGCTACCCGGCATCCATGTTTATTATGGCATCACCATTTTTTTGGAGGAAAAATAGAAATAACATACCTTTAATGGAGTTGATTCGTACTTGAAATACAACAAATTCAAAAATTAGCTGAAGAAATGTTGTTATATTTTAACCTTTTGAATTTTTGCAGAAGCAAAATCTAAACTAATTTATAAATGGTATATGTGTATGTCTGTGTGTGTATGTCCATTAACTATAGACTCTGAAACGGCTGAACTGATTTTCTTGAAAATTTATACAGTTGTACTATAAGCATCTGCGAGTGTTCTTAGCTAGGTTTTGTGTCAAGGTACCCCCGATAAAAATCGATAATCGAAAAAGTCGGGTTATAGAAGGAGTGGTCCGATTTTAATCAAATTTGATATACTCATAGACAAAGACATAAGAAATGATAGAAGTTTCAAGGTTGCAGTTCTTACAATAGTGCAGAAAACTGGATATCGATAGCAGGAAATCAAAATTTGACTTACATCTGTTAATTTTACTTTCTGTCTACGGTTTCGCTTTAACTGTAAACAACAATTGTTTTTTAGTCTTTCGTGCCAACATTCAAAGAGTCTGAGCTCCAGGACCATGGATTAATTTAAAGCTTTCATTACACCCGAGCAACGCCAGGCTATGCTGCTAGTGCTGCATAGACAACAAAGTTGCTAGACATCACACGAGCATCAACATCACAAATAAACCGAGTCTCCTGGATTCCACCCCGAAGAGATTACGAAGCAGACATGCATATATATTTTATTTTTGCAAGATTTTTAAAAATAAGAATTGTTTTCAAACATGTTTGTCACTCAAAAATTGCTAAAAAATTTAAAAAATTTTTAAAATCTCAGAATTTTCGATACCAATTGATATACTTTCACTTTGAAATACCCCAAAGTACTGGTGATTGTAAATTTAATCATTCAGTTTTCAATTAAAACTAAAATAAAAACTAGACTTTCTAATCTCACCATTTCTCCAGTGTAGCCTTATTTTTTTTAATATGTTTAGTAGAGATTTATCTAATTCACTCTTTCACCTTTTCTGTTGTAAAGTATCCACTTTTCATCATGTGTCAAAATTTATTTCAAATGCTGTATATTTGCATTAATATATATTAAGTGAATTACCTATTAAATAAGGCTTGATTTGATGTATTCTCTAAACTTATTTCAAAGCCACATTTTTAGTAACATTTTTTATCTTTCCTATCTATATATGACATCCATTTATACAGGTTTGTCAGAAAGGTTATTTCCAGTTTCCCTTGACCTGTCTTGCTTTAGTATGTCCTGTAAGTGTTAATTTCTGGAGCCCTATTTCCACATTATATATCTCCAAAATTGTCACCTTCTGATTCTAAGCATGAGTGCCCATTTTATTTTCATTTTCCTTAAAATTTTTTCATGCTCATTTAGTCTTTTTGTGGCATTCTCAGCATCCTTGTGTAGAACCATATCTCTGTTGCATCATCATCTTTTTATCCATGATGAAATTGTCCAGTTTTCATGGCCATCTGGAGGATCAATATTCCATAGCATTTTTTCACTCTTTGTTTCTAATGTAATTTTCCTATTTCTTAATAATTTGTTTCACTTTTGGAAGGCATCTGTCATTATTCCAATGTGCCTTTTGATTTCACTGTCATATTTTCTGTTATCTTTTATAACATTTACGAATTATTTAAATTTCTTTACTTGGTTGATTATGACATCATTAATTTGTAACTCGCATTTTAAGCTGTTTCTCTTGCTGACAGCTATACATTGTCTTCTAACAGTCCTTTCTTCCTGCTTTTCCATGTAGTGCACACAATTATTTTGTTTGACTCACATTTTCACTTTATTTAAACAAGGATAATTTTGCCAAAAACTGCTGTTTATTTTCTTCACATTCAATTTTAAAATAAAAAAATGCAATTTTGATTATCTTCTAACAAAATTCATCTTTGTGAATGAAATTAAAACAAAATTCTTCTAATGTTATCTAATAGCAAAACATTTTACTTATTTAAGATTTTAATTATTGTAAATTATCAGCTGGAGATGACATCTTTATAGAAACAAATGCGTCACATTTTACTTCAAATATATATATATATATATTTTTATTTTCCAGATGTTCCAGCTTAAGAGGAATTGTGAATTTGAATTACTCATCATTTTCTTCTTGATTTGATAAAAATGAACAGATGAAAACCCTATTTAAAAAAATATTGATGTAAATTTCTTTTTTAAAAAGAACATTTGGAGGTGCTTATTCAAAAATATATATTAAAAAAAATACTCTTGTGAAATGTACCTCCTTTTTCACAGTGAAGAGAAATATTTGTAGGAACCTTTCACATAAATGTCAATTTTAGGGTAACATATAATTTTGTGAAGTGTATTGCTTGCCTTTGTCAAGAAAATTACATTTCATCATGCATTTGCAAACACAGGGAGAACAAAAGTCATATTCTTGTGATGCATGTGGAACTTCCTTTTCTACAAAAGCAAATTTGATGGGTCATGTGCATACACACACTGGTGAAAAACCATATGCGTGTGAAGTGTGTGGCTCTTGCTTCACACAGAAATCAAATTTGGTTGTGCATATGCGATCACACACTGGAGAGAAGCCATATTCTTGTGAAGTTTGTGGTGCTTCTTTTAAACAGAAATCATATTTGGTGTTACATAAGCGGATACACACTGGAGTGAAGCCATATTCTTGTGAAGTGTGTGGCGCTTCCTTTTCTCGTACATCACGTTTGGTCACACATATACGAACACACACTGGAGAGAAGCCATATTCTTGTGATATATGTTGTACTTCCTTTTCAGACAATTCAAATCTGAGAACGCATATGCTAAGACACAGTGGACAGAAGCCATTTCCTTGTGAAGTATGTGGCTCTTCCTTTGTGACAAAGGGAAATTTGATAGAGCATATGTGCACACACACTGGAGAGAAGCCATATTCTTGTGAAATATGTGGCTTTTCCTTTTCATGGAAATCACGTTTGGTCACTCATATAAGAACACATACTGGAGAGAAACCATATACTTGTGCTATATGTTGCTCTTCCTTTGCAGATAATTCCAATATGAAAAAGCATATGCTAATACACACTAGACAGAATCCATATCCTTATGGAATGTATGACTCTTATTTTTTGCCCAAATCAGATTAGTTGGTACATAATGCAACACACTGGAATAAAACTATATCCTTGTGAAGTGTGCGGATTTATCTTTACACAGAAATCAAATTTGAAACGACACATGCAAATACACACAGGAGAGAATCCGTACCCTTGTGCTATGTGTGGCTCTTCTTTTAAACAGAAATCAGATTTAGTGGTACATATGAGAATACACACTGGAGAGAAGCCATTTTCTTGTAATGTGTGTGGCTCCTTCTTTATCCGGAAATCAGGTTTGGTCTTACATATACGAACACACACTGGAGAAAAGCCATATTCTTGTGAAATATGTTGCTCTTCCTTTACAGTCAGTTCGAATTTGAAAAAGCATATGTTAACACACACTGGATAGAAGCTGTATTCTTGTAAATTGTGTAACTCATCATTTTCACAAAAGTCATGTACTTAAAAATACTTGGCTTTTCTTTTCAGTAAATTTAAATGTAACAAGAAAACTTACTGAAGAGAAAACATTTTGTGTAGTGTGAAGATCTCTGTAGCAAAATCATTCTTGGTCAGATTTATCTGAAACTGGAAACAAAGCATCTTTTCACAGTAGTTATCTTCTTTGTGCTTTATAGAAAAATTACAGAAATGTTCAATGTAGATTGTTTTCTCTAAGATAACCTTTTTGTAAATAGTGATTACTTGTAAAGAATACATTTCAAGTTAGTGTACCAGGTTTAAGCAGTTCATTTAAAAGCAACATTTAAAATATTTAATACAATCTATGTTCTTATAAAATATTAAATATAAAGATTAAGCACTTAAAATATCTAATAAGAAGCAGATGTTCGGATAGCAGCTCAAAATGGAAAATTGGAGAGCTGTGTTCAATTCCATTCAGGTTTGTTACATTTACTTACAAATAGCCTTCAGAAAGTTATGAATCCATCCATTCCCTTAACAATAGATTAAATAGTAAGGCTGAAAACACTGTTAATGCAAGACTCACTCACAAAAAAAGAATTTCTTACAATCCAAATTCTATTTTGACTTTAAAAAACTCCCAAAGGGTTAATAAGCCATAAAAAAACAAATTAATTCTTTGTTGATAATAAAAGTGGAAGTGAAGAAATATTTGTATTTATGTTTGACTAATTGATATCTCAAATAATGAATAACTTTCATAAAAAACTTGGATAGAGTTTGAACTTGTCCTTAAAAATTCAACCAGTAAATCTATACTAGTGGTTTGGAAACTAACCCAACACTTGTGGAACGCACTCCATCCCAAAAGACAATGGGAATGCTAACATGCTATCAATTGAACCATCTCTTGAGACAACCCAGAAGTTATTTACAATCATACTCTGGCCTCAACAGAAAAATGTTAATGTGCTGTTGAACAATATGAATTCTATAAAATCCTCAGTACATTTTAGTATGGAAAGAGCAAACAGATGGTGAATCAGCCTTCCTACATGTACTAATAACTTCAAAACATAAACCTTTGTTACCAAAAGTTGATATTGACTGGACATAGTCTAAAGTGCAATTCCAATCACCTATACATCAAAACATAGTGACCCAAATGCATACAAACAAGTGATAGTATAAGCACATCTTAAAAAATAACCACTTTGTAAGTATAATATCGACAGTGACATGAACTCAGAAAACACAAAAAACTAGTCAAAGCTACCACATGTCAGATATGTGGTAAACATCCAGAGAATGTGTGATCAATCTGTAACTCCTAAAAGAAGAAAATACAATGAACAAGTTTGTATAATATTCTATGCAGTTGAGGCAGAAATGATAAATTAGAAATCAGCCACCTTTTTAAAAATAAAATTTAAAGAAAAATTGAAAATCTGTTATGCATAGAGGAAGAGGCAGATTCATCAACGTCTGTGGATTGAGGTTGAAACAATAGAGGCAATGGTGAATATGAACATTGAAAGAATCTGGGAACATGCTAATTTCAGATAATCAATAGAGTATTGACTTTAGTAATTTGTGGTATAAACTGGAGCAGGCTTAATACAAGACATGGGATTGCATGCAAAAGGTGCATAAAGTTGCTTTGCTTTTCACCTGCATTATATACATATATTGTTTGTCTACTATTATTTTTGTCTTATTCTTTATTCTTTGTGAACCTTTTGCTTTATTACAGTCTTATAGTTGCTTTGCTTTTCACCTGCATTATATACATATATTGTTTGTCTCTTATTATTTTTGTCTTATTCTTTATTCTTCTTTCTGAACCTTTTGCCTTTATTACTGTCTTATAGTTGCTTTGCTTTTCACCTGCATTATATACATATATTGTTTGTCTCTTATTATTTTTGTCTTATTCTTTATTCTTCTTTCTGAACCTTTTGCTTTATTACTGTCTTATAGTTGCTTTGCTTTTCACCTGCATTATATACATATATTGTTTGTCTCTTATTATTTTTGTCTTATTCTATATTCTTCTTTCTGAACCTTTTGCTTTATTACTGCCTTATAGTTGCTTTGCTTTTCACCTGCATTATATACATATATTGTTTGTCTCTTATTATTTTTGTCTTATTCTTTATTCCTCTTTCTGAACCTTTTGCTTTATTACTGTCTTATAGTTGCTTTGCTTTTCACCTGCATTATATACATATATTGTTTGTCTCTTATTATTTTTGTCTTATTCTTTATTCTTCTTTCTGAACCTTTTGCTTTATTACTGTCTTATAGTTGCTTTGCTTTTCACCTGCATTATATACATATATTGTTTGTCTCTTATTATTTTTGTCTTATTCTTTATTCTTCTTTCTGAACGATTTTGCTTTATTACTGTCTTATAGTTGCTTTGCTTTTCACCTGCATTATATACATATATTGTTTGTCTCTTATTATTTTTGTCTTATTCTTTATTCTTCTTTCTGAACCTTTTGCTTTATTCCTGTCTTATAGTTGCTTTGCTTTTCACCTGCATTATATACATATATTGTTTGTCTCTTATTATTTTTGTCTTATTCTTTATTCTTCTTTCTGAACCTTTTGCTTTATTCCTGTCTTATAGTTGCTTTGCTTTTCACCTGCATTATATACATATATTGTTTGTCTCTTATTATTTTTGTCTTATTCTTTATTCTTCTTTCTGAACCTTTTGCTTTATTACTGTCTTATAGTTGCTTTGCTTTTCACCTGCATTATATACATATATTGTTTGTCTCTTATTATTTTTGTCTTATTCTTTATTCTTCTTTGTGAACCTTTGGCTTTATTACTGTCTTATAGTTGCTTTGCTTTTCACCTGCATTATATACATATATTGTTTGTCTCCTATTATTTTTGTCTTATTCTTTATTCTTCTTTCTGAACCTTTGGCTTTATTACTGTCTTATAGTTGTTTTGCTTTTCACCTGCATTATATACATATATTGTTTGTCTCCTTATTTTTATTTTTGTTCTTAATTTCTTTATTCTTCTTTGTTTTTTTTGAACCTTTTGCTTTATTACTTTTTGTCTTACTTTAGCCTTTTGCTTTACTGTTTTCACCTTTGCACCTATTATATACATATATTGTTTGTCTCTTATTATTTTTGTCTTATTCTTTATTCTTCTTTCTGAACCTTTTGCTTTATTACTGTCTTATAGTTGCTTTGCTTTTCACCTGCATTATATACATATATTGTTTGTCTCTTATTATTTTTGTCTTATTCTTTATTCTTCTTTGTGAACCTTTGGCTTTATTACTGTCTTATAGTTGCTTTGCTTTTCACCTGCATTATATACATATATTGTTTGTCTCCTATTATTTTTGTCTTATTCTTTATTCTTCTTTCTGAACCTTTGGCTTTATTACTGTCTTATAGTTGCTTTGCTTTTCACCTGCATTATATACATATATTGTTTGTCTCTTATTATTTTTGTCTTATTCTTTATTCTTCTTTCTGAACCTTTTGCTTTATTACTGTCTTATAGTTGCTTTGCTTTTCACCTGCATTATATACATATATTGTTTGTCTCTTATTATTTTTGTCTTATTCTTTATTCTTCTTTGTGAACCTTTTGCTTTATTACTGTCTTATAATTGCTTTGCTTTTCACCTGCATTATATACATATATTGTTTGTCTACTATTATTGTTGTCTTATTCTTTATTCTTCTTTCTGAACCTTTTGCTACTGTCTTATAGTTGCTTTGCTTTTCACCTGCATTATATACATATATTGTTTGTCTCATTTTTGTCTTATTCTGATATCTGGAATAATAAAGAATGTTCACCAAAAATCTTGAAATTATTTTTAAGTATTTCATGAATGGGTTGACTGTGTTTCCAAATGAAATTTGAGAAAAGTGACTATCTTATTGCAAAATATTCAGATTACTGAACATTTTCCACAGCAACTATTTTGACCGTTAATTTCTTTGACCACCTGCAAGTTTATAGACCAGAAAGAAAGATGAGTCTCATTTTCACAAAGGTATTAATCAGCTCATTTCTTTTCCAATAAAATTGTGGTTTACATGCATTTTCCTTCCCGGCCAACTGTTTAACAAGTGATTTCTTACTGTATATATTTGAAGATTCTATCCAAGAAACACTAGTCTGACCAAGATATTTGTAAGCCACATTTTTTCACCCTCCAGAAATATCTCATCCCAGTGAAAACCCAGGCACAATCAAATATTATTATATCCTATCCAAACAAAAGGAGGATTTATTGAGAAAGATGTCTGCAACATAAAAGTAAAGAAAGGCTTTAATGCAATGAAGAGAGAACAAGACTTTATTATTGCTTGTCATATTTCTTTTCACAATGCTGTAACCACTTGACTGGATCCGTTTTGCATTTGAACATTATTCATACTTTATGAACCTTTTGCTTTATTACTGTCTTATAGTTGCTTTGCTTTTCCCCTGCATTATATACATATATTGTTTGTCTCATTATTTTTGTCTTATTCTTTATTCTTCTTTCTGAACCTTTTGCTTTATTACTGTCTTATAGTTGCTTTGCTTTTCACCTGCATTATATACATATATTGTTTGTCTCTTATTATTTTTGTCTTATTCTTTATTCTTCTTTCTGAACCTTTTACTTTATTACTGTCTTATAGTTGCTTTGCTTTTCACCTGCATTATATACATATATTGTTTGTCTCATTATTTTTGTCTTATTCTTTATTCTTCTTTGTGAACCTTTGGCTTTATTACTGTCTTATAGTTGCTTTGCTTTTCCCCTGCATTATATACATACACTCCTGATCAAAAATTAAAACGACTTAAAAATCTTAAAAAAGAAATTTTTTTTTACGGATAGATTTTAAACTCCTCCCACTTAAGGTTATCAATAGTACAATCTAAAAGATTATGGAAACCAAAAGCTATATTCCAAACATTTTATTTAGAAATTTACATTTTTATAAAATGAGGCGATTTACACATGATCAAAATTATGGTAATTCCAAATGTTTTTAGTTCAGTTAGAGATTAGTAATCATTGCATAAAGGTGTTACCATGCCTAAAGCAAGCAAACTTACCAAAGTTGAGCGTTCTTGAATTCTAGAATTCCATAAGCAAGGTTTGTCACAGCGGACGATCGCAGCAAAGGTAAATCGCAGTAAAACTGTGATTTGCAACTTTCTAAAGAACAGTGAGAATTATGGAAAAGCAAAATCCTCTGGTAGGCCCCAAAAACTTTCTCCTGCATTGAGTAGGAGAATAAGATGGGTTGTTATGAAAGACGGGGGACTTTCTTCTAGTCAAATTAAGGCAGCCACAGATGCTGATTGCAGTCCCGTAACCATCAGACAAGACTTACGACAAAAAGGCATGGTAAATAAAAAGCGTAAACAAATTCCTCGGCTGCTTCCACATCACAAGGCGGACCGCTTAAAGTTTGGTCGTGAATACCAAATATGGGACGTTGAGAAGTGGAAGAAAGTCCTGTTTTCTGATGAGAAAATATTCAATCTAGATGGTCCTGATGGCTTCCAACATTGGAACCACAGAAGAAGACTTGCAAAAGCCATGAAAGCAGGAGGAAGATAGGCAGAGGTTGTAGAGCTTAGAAAGGATAGAGGAGAGTTCAGGGGCACAATTCTTCAAGACTATGATTGGGATTCCATCCCCATCACTCGCTTTGTGAGGGTCCAGTTTTGAGATTATGCTAAAAATCAGCGAGGGCGTGATGTGGACGTCATTCAATTGGGCCTCAGTTCTAGATGGGAAATAGGTGTATGGATTCCAGACGAATCCAGACTCAAATTGGTCGAGAATCTACGGGCAAAGCATTCAGCCTTCAAACTCGTTGATTAATGGGGGTATTGAGGACTTACTCCTGTTAAGCACGCTTTTACAGAGGCGCCAGTTGTCTTTGGTACCGAACTTAGAAGATGCTATGCGCTGCTTCATTCTGGCAACAAACAGCATCTTAGCTTCGTTAAGTATTTTTTTACACTTATTACAAGCTGAGGCGCCTGTTTTTGTCCGATGCGTGGCTACAATAAAACCGGAAGAAGTGATTCCGGTGGGCAATGGCGGCTGAACAAGCGGGCGGGAACCAGGGAGACGAATGGGATTTAAGATGAAATTTCCTGGCAGGGATGAAAGCATCGATGCAAGCCTTAACCCAGGAGGAGACCTCTGATGCACAGTCTTCAATGGGAAGACTAAAAACATTGTTCCAAGGGACGTCGCAGAGGAAGTCACAGAATGACTCCCAGTCTGCTCTTTGATAGCAGTAGGATATTCTGTTTGTCTGGGTTTCTTGGGTAGGGGTGGAGTGGAACGAGATGTTGACAGAAACTACGGCGTGGTCAGAATTTCCGAGTGGAGCAAGAATTTGGGGTGGAAGTGAAGCAGAGGTCTAGTAGTGAGTCCCTTCCATTAGGGCTATTGGAGAAACGTGTGGGGAAGTCCACCACTTGCGTAAGGGATTGGGAGTTTGAAAAATTAAAGGTGTGGACAGCAGGGTCGGTTACAGAGTTTTCCAGCCATGTAGTGTGGTGGGCGTTAAAGTCGCCAAACACGAAAATATGAGCAGATGGGTGAGAAGAAATGGTCTTGTCGACATTGTCAGAGATGCTGTCAAGTACCGAAGTCAGAGGAGGAGGGGGAGCGATAGAGGAAGAAGAGATAGCTAATAGAGCTTAGAAGTGAGAGATGGAAGCACATGAAAGACTGGTCCAGGGGTTCAAGAGATGTGACTCTAGCTAGGGGGAGGTGTTCACTGACATATACACCAAGCCCATGCATATGGACGTTGGAGTCCTTCCTGAAGAGGGAAAGGTAACCAGGAACATAGAACTCAGAGGAGGGGATAGATGGTCAAGGTTAGTTTCACATACGGCTAAGATATCAGGTGAGTTGGAGGAATGATTCTACACGATAAAAGTTAGTGCAGATACTGTGTAAGTTAGTGAAAGAGACACGGACAGGTTTGGGCATTTTCAGAGTAGCTGGTTTAATTTTGGTGTTTTGTAAAATATACATATTCAGGACTTACATCAGAACTATTATTACAAATTGGCATGAAGCTATTGACAGTACAATATACACTCCGATAGGAATAATACGTGTTAATTAACTAAACGGTGTGAAAAGTATTTAAAGGATTGAATGAAGGTGTTTTTTGTGATCAAGTCAGTCAGTCAGTTAAGTGCCATACGTGAAACATGCTTGGGCGATCATGTCTCGAAAGAGACATGACTGACTGGGCAGAAGATTATCCCGCAGTAGGTTGCCATAGCTTTCTGCGGTAGACTGGTTGCCAGCCAAGGCTATAGAACCCAATCTGTCCTATTATTTAACCTATAACTGGACGGAAGAGATGGATTAATACCTTTCCCAAGGGTATTTGCGCGTAAGTGAGTGCAATGAATTCAACTGGAATTCGAACTCGGCTCTCCGATTTCTCGTTCCAAGACGATATCCACTGCATCACAATGCAGATATATTAGTTATATCCAGGTCTTTACTGACAGTCATACTTGAGATCGGAAGTAGTTGTGGTCCACACTTATTGAAAGTAAAATATACAGACATTTACATGTTGCAGTTATGAATCTCCATTTTGTTTGTCCATCCACCAAATTGATGAGGAGGTGATAGAGAGAATGGCTGATATAATTGAAATTGACCCTTGGGACAAATATCTACCCATTTAGAAGAGTAGGCAGTACCCTAAATCAAACAAGGTTCACATTTCTATTTCTAGACATAGCATTTATTTCATAACTAGCAGTATAGCCCGGCATTGCTCGGGTGTAATGAAAGCTTTAAAACTAATCCATGGTCCTGGAGCTCAGACTCTTTGGACGTTGGCATGAAAGACTAACAAGCAATAGTTGTTTCCAGTTAAAGCGAAACCATAGACTGAAAGAAAAATGAATGGATGTAAGTCAAATTTTGATCTCCTGGTATTGATATCAAATAAGTTTTTTTCGTCGTAAAATGAATTTCGAAGGCTAAATAAGTCCTTTGAGTAAATGGTATCATGGCTGAAACTAAGAACTACAATTATACCTACTTAGAGCCAAACCTGAAACAAAAACTAAAATAAAAGGGCTAAAAAATATACAGGCAGATAAACACACACACAAACATCCTGCCATTTATATATATATATATATATATATATATATATATATATATATATATTATTGATTTTCTGCACTATTGTAAGAACTGCAGCCTTGAAACTTCTGAATATCGTTTCTTATGTCTTTGTCTATGAGTGTATCAAATTTGATTAAAATTGGACCACCCTTCTATAACTTGATTTTTTTCGATTATCGATATTTATCGGGGATACCTCGACACAAAACCTAGCTAAGAAAACTCACAGACACTTATAGTACAACTGTGTAAATTTTCAAGAAAATCAGTTCAGCCGTTTCGAAGTCTGTTGGTAACGGAGACACACACACAGACAAAGTTCCATTTATAAATAATGAGATGTTTCCTTGTGTTATAAATTATCAATATTATTCAAAGTAGCAGAGATGGGACTTAAGGCAGACAAAAAAAAATCAGAGCAGAACAACAATATCTGCGTTTCTCCTAATAATGTGATTCTCCCCAAAATACAGCAAAATCTATGACTTCCATGGCCGCCATCCATAATGTAAATTATTTAATTTCAGAGATGATTTCTGAGCTTTCAGAGGTCTTTCTCTTAGCAGGTTTTCACTATTCACTTTTTTAATATTTTATTTACATCTTCATAAGTCAGTGCTTAGATGGGTGACCGCTTTGGAATACCAGGTGCTGTAAGCATTTAGTGACGGATGTGCATTGTGGTGCAGTGGATATCGGCCCGGAAAGAGAAATCGGTGAGCGGAGTTCGAATTCCAGTTGAATACCCTGCATTCACTTAAGCACTGGTACCCTTGGGAAAGGTATTAATCTGTCCCTTCCCTCCAGTTATGGGCTAAATAACAGGGTAAGACTTGGGGACCCTGTCCTTAAAAAGAAATCCCAATGAATCTTGATACTCGAAAAGAAAAAAGTATTACTAGACACAAAAACTTATATAAAAACAATAAATCGTTGAAAGGAAAAAGTATTACCAGCAATAAATAAATAAAAATTTAGTTGGCAATAAATGACCCGCCGAGGTTGATATGCCATAAAACCAAATTTTGATGATTTTTTTACATGAAAGTGCTTTATTAAATGGCTTCTTTTTTACTGACACTTTAGTTTAATAGATTTTATTTAGGTACCTCCACTCATTTTTGTTATGGGGAAACACACCTATTCTTGAGATAATGGACTCTCCCTCCTATATTAATAAGAGTTAACAGGAAGTTAACGGGAGAAGTTCTTAGGAGTTCTTGGGAAGTTTATAGTTCTTTTTAGTTCTATTAGAGTTCAATAAAAGTACAAGGCAGTTGATATTAGTCTGCATTTACTGAATACTAAGGAGTCAGCTTTCAGTGGAAGATTACCAAGTTCCTAATATTTTGGGTGCATTAAGTCAATTAGCAACCAACATAGAACGATTATAACCTTCAATGCAAAAACTACTCCACAACAATTTTCAATACCTAAGTTTTAAACTGATTTTTTAAAAATAGAAAAAAGTTTTATTGAAACTTTTACTATTTCCAGTAAACACTTTGATGCATTTCAAAGAGAAATTATATTTATTGGCATCTAAAAGTTTGAAATGTTCAAAAATGTAAGTTTTTTGCCATTTTTGAGTGACAAATTTGTAAACAAAAGTTAATTCTCAGCTTCAGAATTCTTGCAAAAATAAAATATACTTCTGTGACAGATTATTTCTGGAAAATTAGCAAATTTAAAGTTAAATTAATCTTATTTAAAACAAATATTACTGTTTGTGGCATGAAATTTAGAAAAAAAACTATTTCTTAATCATGGATCTTTGATCTTCCTGACCTTTTAGTTATCAGTCAGTTCACACATCTCAAAATATAGTTAACCAGAATTGACATAAATATATGAAACCTATGTAAATGTTTTGTAAGAGGAACAACCCTTGAAACATGTGACCTTTTAAGGACAAGTCTCTTATAAGTTTCCATAGTAAAAGAAAATATGCAGTTTAACATAACTAAATTTTAAAATTATTTTAAAAATCTTAATTCTAAATGATTTGTATTAAGCTTTTCAATTTTGATTTGTAAATATAGTGTTTACTTAACAAATTAATGATTGAAAACACCAAGTCTCAGGAAGAAATTTAAAATATGTTTGAAACTTTATAAATCATCATAATTAGCAAAGAAAAAATGAAAACAATTCTTATCATTCATTATTCATAGAAATGTTTTTTTTAATATATATTATTTATAAAATCAGTTGAAAGTTTATCTAAATAAAAAAGGTGTAGTTTTAATGCATTTTTTATTTTAATACTTGACCAGATTTTTAGAACATGGTCAAGATAAAAAAATTACATGATTTACATTATCCAAGGAATCTTGCATTGCACTAAGAAAACAAGATTTCTGATCAGTATTGAATTTCTCGAAATTTCGTAAATTGGAGAGAGGTAACAGATGTAAAATAAATATGTATTTTCTAAAAATAAAAATTCCATAAATTTCATTCGTTTGTGAATAAGTCCTAGAAGTTTCATAAAAATTCAATAATTATATGATTTATAATATAAATTTCAAAGTTTCTAAAATGAATAATCTAAAAAAAGAATACTTTGCTCTTAATAAATAACAATAATATTTATTTTTATAATGTTTAGACATAATAAAATTAAAATAAAATTATTTACTCAACATTGGCTCTAAATTCTTGTGCCAAACACAAAAACATGGTTATTAGGAATAGAAAAAGAAAACAAAAAGAGAACATGTTATTTTTCTGCCTTGAAGTCAAAATAGGTGCAAATAAAACAAGACTCAACCAAGTAAAGACAAAAACACAAAAACCTTGTTTGTAGGAATAGAAAGAGAAAAGAGAACATGTGATTCTCTTCTCCTTGAAGTCAAAATAGGTGCAAATAACAAAAGACTAAACCACTGTAAAATTCTTAAAGAAACGCTTTTATTATACACATAAAAAAAAAAATACAAAATTTGCGCAAAATTTCTTTTTTACAGCGGGATAACAAATTTTAATGTTCAAAAAAGTATTACCATCAGAAAACATTTAAAAGGTTACAGTTCATTGAAAAAAAGAGTATGCAGTAGTAAAACAATGGTGCAACCCCCTTTCAGTAAAAATGAAAATACCTAACTTTACTTGTCCCCACGTGAGGGCCTTTTAGATTCACAATTGTTCATATTTGGGACAATTTCTTAAAACTCTTGGCATTCTTTGTTGTCCGACCACAGGAGAAATTTCACTTATGAACTTTACGTCTCTCTGGTAACTGTTGCCTTCTTGTTTAGTCTCTTCCTTGATGTCATTTTGTCATGTCCCCTTGTTAAAACATCTTCTCACTTCATCCACTGCCCTGAATTCTATTTATACAGAAATAAACCTCACAGAAGACTCCACTGAAGTGTTCGAAAAGGCATGGCATCACATTTTTCTTTTGTCTTCATTTATTTTTCTTTATATCATTGTTTCCTTTTTCACAATGTTCATGTGAACAAGGAAACAATGATGAGAGAAAACAGTATTTAATAAATTTAAAAATTTATCTCCTGTAAAAATTTCAATTGACATACTTAACGAGAATGTTTTTCAGTGTGTAATCTTAGAAAGTATTTAAAAAATTTGAGCTCTTAACCCTTTAAATATTCTGTGGTAAGTACTTACATATACACACTTATAGCTGAATTGGCAAAGTTTTCTCTTCAGCATAAATGTTCATGTGGTTTTCTAAATTTTTATTCTGTGAAAATGCTGATCCACATATTTCACAAGAAAATAGCTACTCTCCAGTGTGAACTCGAAAGTGTGTTTTTAAGTGAGCATTATCTGAAAATGCTAATCCACATATTTCACAAGAATATGGTTTCACTCCAGCATGAATCCGACTATGTTTTTTTAATTGAAAATTATTTGAAAATGCTGTTCTGCATATCTCACAAGAATAAGGTTTCTCTCCAGTGTGACTTTGAAAGTGCCTTTTCAAGTTAGAATTATCAGAAAATGCTGATCCACATATTTTACAAGAATAAGGTTTCTCTCCAGTGTGAATTCGAATGTGCCTTTTAAAGTTAGAATTATCAGAAAATGCTGATCCACATATTTTACAAGAATATGGTTTCTCTCCAGTGTGAATTCGACTGTGAGTTTTCAAGTGAGTACTATCTGAAAATACTGAGCCACATATTCCACAAGAATATGATTTCTCTCCATTGTGAATTCGAAGATGCTTTCGCAAATTACCAATCTCTGAAAATGCTGAACCACATTTTTCACAAGAATATGGTTTCCCTCCAGTATGAATCTGAATGTGTCTTTTGAACTGAGAATTATCTGAAAATGCTGATCCACAAAATTCACATGAATATGGTTTCTCGCCAGTGTGAATTCGAATGTGCCTTTTGAACTGAGAATTATCAGAAAATGCTGATCCACAAAATTCACACGAATATGGTTTCTCTCCAGTGTGAATTCGCATGTGCGTTTTCAAATGGTAATTCTTTGAAAATGATGATCCACATACATTACAAGTATATGGCTTCTCTCCAGTGTGTGTCCTCATGTGGGGTTTTAAGTCAGAATGCCTTGCAAAAGAACATCCACACACTTCACAAAAATGTTTTTTCTCCATTATGCAGTGTACAAGGTTTTTAAGTTTGAAATCAATGAAAATGCATATCTATATACATTACAATAAATGAGGTTTTTCCTTTTTTCATTTTATGATAGCTTTATTTTTTAATGAAAACTTTGTGGTAAAGCTAATTGATGCACATAATTAAATTTTTTCCTCAATTCTTACAGTCAGCCTAAATGGTGGTGTTTATGACAATTCAACCTGCAAATAAAGAAAGGTATTATTATAGTGACTGATTTGTGCATTATTTCCAAGAGAATATTGTAAGACTTTGTTTCAGTCAAGTTGAAAATAGATATTTCTTGGTCAGTCATAAATATAACTGATAGAGCAAGAAATAAAGTAACTATGAATTAAAATGAAAAACACAAACAACGATGAAATTTTAGAGAATATGAAAACAAAAAGATAATTATACATCGCATCCAAAAGGATAAAATTTCAAGGGTGCACAATGAGGACAGAGGCTTGGAAATTCTGACACTCACAGAACAATAATGAAGGCAAGATAGACAGAAGAAAGCTGTGCTTTTTGGCTCCAAAGCAATGGGAGAATGAATGAAAATTGTATAAAAAACATCCAAGTGTTGCAAAAGGCCAAAAGTGTGGATTGGTTATCTTTTTTGTTTTAAATTTAACTTGTTATTATAATAAAACATTTCACCATAATACCTCATTTGTACAATCCACATTCATATCATGATCTCCAAAACAACACGTATCCTCCATAATACCCTAAACTAAAGTAGTTATGGGTATTGTAATTGCCTTTTGCTTTTTGGTGAAATTGTTTAAAAGAACTGCATGAAGTATATCTAAGGCTTTATTTGTCAAAGCATCCTATTACAGCTGTGGAAATTGCAAATAATTAAAACAAAGACATTATCAAGTAGGTATGTCCAGTTTTTCACTGATGAAAAAATAGACTCAAAATGACGAAATCAAAGTGTTTGCCATCATTAAGGAAAAATGGATAAATATTTTTTATTATTTAATTATTTCTGATCATTTCTAGCGCATTAAAATTTCTTTGTAGAAAAGTCTAGTTTTTGTTTTAGTTTTAATTGAAAGCTGAATGATTAAATTTACAATCACCAGTACTTTGGGGTATTTCAAAGTGAAAGTATATCAATTGGTATCGAAAATTCTGAGATTTTAAAAAATTTTTTAATTTTTTAGCAATTTTTGAGTGACAAACATGTTTGAAAACAATTCTTAGTTTTAAAAATCTTGCAAAAATAAAATGTATATGCATGTCTGCTTCGTAATCTCTTTGGGGTGGAATCCAGGAGACTCACTTTGTTTGTGCTGTTGATGCTCGTGTAATGTCTAGCAACTTTGTTGTCTATGCAGCACTAGCAGCATAGCTCGGCGTTGCTCGGGTGTAATGAAAGCTTTAAAATTAATCCATGGTCCTGGAGCTCAGACTCTTTGAATGTTGGTATGAAAGACTAAAAAACAATTGTTGCTTACAGTTAAAACGAAACCGTAGACAGAAAGTAAAATGAACGGATGTAAGTCAAATTTTGATTTCCTGCTATCGATATCAAATTTTCTGCACTATTGTAAGAACTGCAACCTTGAAACTTCTGAATATCGTTTCTTATGTCTTTGTCTATGAGTGTATCAAATTTGATTAAAATTGGACCACTCCTTCTATAACCCGACTTTTTCGATTATCGATATTTATCGGGGGTACCTCGACACAAAACCTTACTAAGAACACTCCTGTGTAAATTTTCAAGAAAATCTGTTCAGCCATTTCGGAGTCTGTAGGTAACAGATACACACACACACACACACACACAAAGTTCCATTTATAAATAAGTTTAGATTTAGATTTAGATTATATACAGAGACCAGCAGACCAAAGGTGTTTCCATGTTAGTTAAACGCCCCTAGGTGTGAGGTTAGACCTTGTCCATGTTGATGTGGGGGTCCGGTTGAGCATGGCCAATATTGCCATGAACAGTAGGCAGTTTTGGATCGTTGCGGTTTATATGCCCAATGACCATGATGAGCGTGTCTCCTTTTTCCATCAGTTGGGGCCATTCCTGGTGGATTCTTCGCGTGTAGTCTTGGTGGGGGATTGAAATGATATCCTGGACCCCAAGCTAGATAGGGGGCAGGGAGTTAGCGTAAGGTCGAGTGATTGTAGCCTGGTTGATCTGATCAACGATTTCAATCTCGTCAATAGATACTGGTCAATCACTCTGGAGGAAGATGTGGACATGGGCTCTTAAGTGGCTGTCTACCCAGGTAGCTAGATATCTGGATAGAATGTTAGTGAGAAAAGTCGATCTAGATTTGTTAGATTGTCCCACGTTCCACTGGTTAGGCTACTCGGACCACAAACTCATTTGTGCTCGGGTGGCGTTAGACGGTAGGCCTAGATTGGCTGGACACTAGAAGTTCAACATGTCTTTACTGGACAAGCTGGACTTCCGACAACAGCTAATTAGATTAGTGCAGTGGGAATCAGAGGGGGCAGTTATCAGGAATAGTTGATGGGAGAGGCTTATGGACAGCATTAGGTCTTTCTATAGCCGTCAACTTGCCCTAGCTTTAGCTAACAAGGTGAAGACATTTAAAGATAGTCTGTCTTGGGCGGAGACTGGGAGAACCTCCTAGAGATAATGTCAGCTAGACAGGCCTTCGACCACTTGGCTAACAAGTGGTACCATGGTCAGGTAATTAGACATAAACAAGATGTCTAATGAAGCTGTAAGCATGGGCACAGAATTGCACAAGGAAGAGATCCATCGAGGTGGCAATCAATACATTAGGGAGGTCAAAACCCCAGAGAGGTGTACTCTGAGATTGACCAAATGACGATGTGTGTGAGGCATTTGGGCGACATTTTGAGAGCTGCTTTACCAAGGAACCTGGTCTCCATGATGCGGAGTTTTGCAGCTATTTAGCTGAATGATACAGCTAAATGTGTGAGGGAGATCACGGAGGGCGAATTTCACTTGGCATTGAAAAGGGTTGGCAAGGGCAAGTCTCCGGGACTTGATGATCTACTGTATGAATTGTACATCTTTTTACTGATTTTGACAGCAGTGTTCAACAACTGGTTCCAACAGGGGACCATCCCTGACAGAATTTCCAGATGTTGAAAATGATCAATGGTGTTGGGGAGGGTTTATAACTCAGCTAAACAAAGAGTTAAAGATTTTGGCAAAGATCCTGACAGAGTGCTTGCAGAAAATTGCCGAGATTCTGTAGGGATCTGAGCAGACTTGTGAAGTGTAGGTCTGAACGATTCAGAACAACCTGCACTTGATTTGCACAAACCTAGGGGGTGTAAAAGATGATGAGCAAGCAGCACTGATCAGTTTGGATCAGTCCAAGACATTTGATAGGATCAACCATTGATATCTGGCAGCTGTCTTGCAGGCTGACTTCTGCAAGTGGATCAGCCTACTGTATCACTCCCCCAATGCTGTGGTACAGATGAACAGAAAGCAGTCAGGTGCTTGCATAGTCTCGGTCAGTTTGTTGGGGTTGTATGCTGTTGCCCTTACTTTAAGTTTTGACATTGGAGCCCCTCTTTCGCCGGCCAAAGGACAGGGCATGCAGTCTGGCCCTATGCAGAACTGCTGTCCCTGATATCGCTGAAGCCAGGGTTTCTGTGTACGCTGATGGCGCATCCATTTTTGTGTTGTCCCAGGATGACCCTGAGGTTTCACAGAAGGCGCTGAAGCGGTACAAGAAAGTGACAGGGCCCAAAATTATCTGCAACAAGTCTTCTAGCTTAGGGTTAGGTGTCTGGAAGGGTGTTGGAGGAATTAGAAAAGGTCAGAGTGTCGGTCAAGACTTGGCTTTGACAGAAGGGGAGGGCTGAGGCATGTGTTACATACGTCTTTCTCCTCATCCTCTACCAGCTGTCAGTACTCCCTCTTTGTGATGACCATAGGAAGGGGATCGAGCACTTGTTGGCCACCCTATTGTAGGGTGGTTGCAAGCATCAGGTCAACAAAGAAGTCTGCGTCAAATGTCCGTCTCAGGGTGGGGTTGGAAATGCCACTCATGGTGATTCATGACATGCCTCAAGGTTTGCTTTCCCATGCTGCATCTTGACAGAGAATTCGATTTTAGTGAGGAGTGTCAGGGAAGCCTTCCCTTCCTTTACCATCACTCCTCCTGTTTCACGGGCTGAGCACTGACATAAGCCCACGAAATCAATTAGAATTCTTACTCTAGTGTGGAAGTGCCTTGTGGGCAATTCCTCAGTCCTCTGAATTTTTTCGGTGTCAGAGGCACTTGTATCGTTTATTATTGGAGAGGGTCAAGATGAAGGACCCTCTATGTGATTGTCGGCAACCAAGTCATGCTCGTTTTGGTCTTGGGCATCAGCGGCGAATTACCACAGCAATCCCGAGTTTTTGCTTAGCTGGCAATTGATTCGGAACTTGCTATCTTTCAATGACAGGGTCTTCAAATGGGTCGGGGCGGACTAGCCCAACTATCATCAGTGTGACCTTGGTTTAGAAGAAACAACTGCGCATGCCTTCTGTTATTGTTGCCAAGTGTGCCTCTTTTGGGACCATGTCAGCGAGTTGATGGCTCGTATTGATCTAGATAAGCTTGTGCCCATCGATTCCCCCTTGATTTGGGTGATGCAACAGGAGGGAATCTTGCAATGAGCGTTATTCTTATTTGCATCTGATTAAATTCTTTGAGCATCAGCTCAAGAGGAAGATCAGATATGATAAAAAGCACTTCATATCGACAGATTTCAGCGACAGCTGGGTAAAAGTAGCAAGTCTGGTTCACGTGAATGGGGCCAGGCTGGATTTTCTTTTTTAAGTCCTTTAGGCCACAATGAAGTGGTTTTCTGCAAACCCTCCTCTGGTTAAGTTAGATCTCTTTTGTGTACTTAGTTAATATGTGTAAATGTTGTTCCTAGCCTGTTCCCAGCTTTCTCTTTTGTGGTGATCCAAGTCGAGATTCCCAACCTCCCCAATTTGTTTTAGGCCCCACTTTTTCATCTTGAGTAGGTCAGTCTTTGATTTTTCCATTCCATTTTTTATTTTATCTTTTTCCCTTTCCCTTAGCAAGTGTACGACCTCATTTCCTTGTTGGGTGGAATACAACAGCCACTCTGAATTTTTGTAGGGTGTATGGGTTTTACTAACATTTGTTTATTTTAGTTTAATTATATCGTATTATTTTAGTTCTGTTTTCAGGTTATTCATTCCCTCCCCCTATCATTTTCATATCATGAAATATGTTTTTGTAGTATATTCAACATAAAGAAAATTTTTATCTCATGGGTTTGTTACCCCCTTTTGAGGTATCCCTGTGTATATATAGTATTGTGGTATATGTAGGATTGTAAGATGAGGGACAAGTTTTTGTGGTAAATGAAGAAATTGTTAAAGAGTAATTGGGTCATGAATGCGATTAGCTAGGTATAAAATAGAAAGTGTCGACCTACCTCAACTCCTCCCCTTTTTTTTGGCCATGTGCCACATTTTGTATTTATTGCAAATGAATATTGGGACTGTATTGGGTTACAGCCTACTTTATATTTGTCTGCCAGCTGGGACCCTTACGGCGGTAAGTGTTATTGGTTATAGCATAAAATTTAGAATAAAATTATTTCTTATTCACAGAATCTTGGTTTTTCTGACCTTTCCTGTATGATTTGACATGTAATGACAGTCAGATACAAGCTAAGTATATTGTGTCCAGAATTGACATAATTGTCCACATTTTTTCCTGTAAGGGAAAAAGATCGTGAAACACATCATCTTCAAAAATGAAAATAACATGCAAAAAAAGAAAAAATTAAAATACACAAAAAAAACTAAAGGTTATTTAAAAAATACAATAGCTAATTTGTATTAAACATTTCGATTTTCAATTAATAAATATATTCTTTACTTAATAACTTCATAACTTAATGCCTACAAGTCCTCGAAGTATTTTAAAATTCTTTTTGAAACATTATAAATTATTGTAATTAAAAAAATAAAAATGTTTCTTTTAAAATTTAATTCATCAAATTTTTTTATTCATACTATAATGTCCTTAATGTATATTACTTATTAAAGCAATTAAAAGCTCATCTAATTAAATAATGTCATAGTCTTATTGCATTTTTCATTTTACTATTGGGAGGAAATTTTCAGAAAAGGGGCAAATTGGTTGAAAAAAAATGATAGATGACTTACATTCCCCAATGAGTCCTGCATAAATAAAACCAATCCTCAAAAATTTAATTTCTTGAAATTTCTTGAATCTACATGTATGTGTGTAACCCTATTTCCAGATAAACAGTAGCCAAATTTCTGTTTTTAAAAATCTTGCAAAAATAAATTGTACCACGCTGGCACGTTATTTAAGTCAAATTTTAATATTAAAACTGACCTTTATCTATTTTCAATCAATTAATAATTGCTTACTGCCAGAAATTTACAATAAAAAAATTAATTACAGTAGGCCTTTTTTTGTTATGTAAGTCATGGAGGTGCTGGCAGATATTGACAGAAATGCAATGTATGGTGACCAATTGTGCTAAAAAAAATTTTTTTTTTTTTGGTTTTTAACTAAATAGTGAAATTAAAAAATTTAACATAATAATTTCAGCACTTATATCATATTTTATAGAATTTTAGTTTAGATTTATAGCCATATTTTTGAATATGCTTTCTGAATAAATAAAAATTTTACAAACATAAATAATAAAATATCATAAGATTGATATTGCGTTCTTCTATGTTTTGCTAAGGGGGAATACCCCAGAACGCTTGTTAACTTATAAAATCATTTTAACCTATATGGAACATCGTACTTTATAACTTTGAACGTAAATTTGCACAAAGAAATATTTCTTTTTTCTTTATAAAAATATATGGGATGAAAAATTTTCATCATTTTTTTTTTATATAGGCAGTATAATCATCAATTCTTAACTAATAAAAAAGAACAATACATTTCTTTAAAAGATTTTTTAAATATTTAAAAATCTTTATAAATTATTTATAATAAAAAAAAATGAAAACAATTCTTTTAAAATTTTATTAGTAATCAAAAAAATTTTTTTCTTCATACTATAATGTCCTTAACTTTTATTATTTATTCCAGCAATTAAACGCGTATCAAGTTAAATTACATCAAAGTTTTATTGCATTTTTTATATTTTTCTTCAAAGCAGATTTTCGTATAGTGAATCATAATTTTAAATTAAAAAAATCCATGATTTATATTTCCCGATGAGTTCTGCGTTTAACTAATAAAAAAGAAAATATCAGAAAATTAAAATTTATTAAAATTTCATGAATTTACTTGAAGTGGGGCGGGGTTAAAAAATGTTTTTCTTGAATATTCTAAAACAGTAATAATATCAAAGATAATTTTATACATTTGTGAATGAGTACTGAAAGTTTCATTAAAATCCGACAAATATTTGATTTTTGCGAGAAATTTCCAAATTAATGTGTTTGCCACCGAAAAAGTGAGTTACGTAAAAAAAAATTTACGTAATCAATTGTAAAATAGCCGTAACATTTTCGACAACGCCAAATCAAAACAAAATTTTCTGCCAAAATTTCGAAAATGTTAAAAGGAATTAAAAAATTTTATAAAATAAATAAAATTTACTCTAATCTTTCCTCTTCATAATATTATAAGCATTTTGATAGAAAAAGTTCGTTTTATTAAGTTTTGAACCTTTTTAAAATCATACTATGCTGGATTTTTTGTTATGTAATAGAGAGGTACCTTAAAACAAATACTTTTACCAATATTTTTTTTTTAAATAATGACTTTAAAATAATTTCATTCATTTTAAATAAATCCTGAAAATTTAATTAAAATCCGACAATTATTTGATTTTTGCAAGAATTTCCAAATTAATGTTTGTCACCGGAAAAAAAAAAAACTGAGTTGTAATATTACGTTTTCGATTGCAAACTCTCGGAACGATTTAACTGAGGGGCTAACTAAAATAAAAACAAGATTTTTACCAAATTTCGAACGTGTTAGAAAGGATTAAAAATTTTAAAAATACTTTGATCTTTCATTTTAACCAACATACGGACGACAAAACTTTGTTTTTATTAAGTTTTAGCGAAGGCTATAAGCTCTGAAATTAAATAAAACTGAAGAAATTTAGAAAGAAAGCAAACATTTTTTTAATAAATAATTTCAAATGCTTTTGTTGCGGGTTTTTTAGAAAATCCGTGACGGTTGGTGTAACTTACCTTTTCAGAGCGAATCTAAAAGCTTTTCATAGAAAAACAAACAGGATTAATTTGCTCTTCTTGTCCGACTTGATATTTCTTTTTCGACAATACATGGAAAATATTTGTCAATGAAGAAAACTTTAGAAATTACCGGAAACGGTGCAAAAGAAGAATTTGTTCCACCGTTAAAAATTGCCCGTGTACAGACAGTATGTTTACAACATTGTATATCGACATTTCAATGTGTCTTACTGATTTTTAAGAATATAATTTTCTTTTTTAATGGCCTTTTATGAAACTTAGAAAATTAATATATTTTCATAGGACATTAAAAGGATAGAATGGAACTTAAATAAACACTAACTAACTAAATTAATTTTTGAGTTTAATTTACTTTTTTATTTTCTTACCGCATAATAATAGCTTCTTTTTTTTTGTTGTTTAATAATTATATCGCCCCAAGCAAGACATTTTACTGCCACCGTTTTGCAGGGGGTTACATAGGAGGAATCCACATTGCGCCGGAGAGAAAGGGACTGTATCTGAGCTGCCAAGTTGGGATCTTCTCCATTGGATTTTGTCAAGGACCCCTAGGTGGATAGCAGGAGCACCAGACCAGATATGGCAGCAGTATTCAATGGACAGGCAGATGGTAGATTTATATATGTGCAGGATTGTTTCAGACGAGCAAAACTTGCAGGCCAGAGAACCGACTTTCTTAGCAGCGATTTCTATATAGTCATTCCACTTGAGGTCTGTTGTGAGAGTTAAACGGAAGAGGCGCAGTGTTTTGCTTTCAGGAAGACTAGCCTGATCCATGCTAATGGGGAGTAGGAGCAATTTTCTGTGATGGTTCATAGATAGCAGCTTCGTTTTGGAAGCATTAAAATTCACGAGCCATTTATTACCCAAGTCCGCCACGGACTGGAGGTCCTTTTCAAGCTCGGCGGCGAGGTTTCCTTTGTCAGCCTCGGCAGATTTTTGATCGAGGTAAGAATAAACCGTAGTGTCATCAGCATATATTCCTAATTGGAATCTTATTATATCTTGGAGATCGTTCATGTAGATAAAGGAAAGCATAGGACCTAGAATAGAGCCTTGAGGGACACCTACATTCGTATTGGGAGGCATGTCCGTTCAATACTACCTTCATTGTGTGATTTGAAAGCAATGACTGGATAAGGTCAAACAATTGTCCAGTTATACCATAGCCTCACAGCTTGCGTAGAAGGCCAGCATGCTAGACTCTGTCAAATGCTTTATAAATTAATTTTCTAACCAATGAAATGAATCGATTTGAAAAACTGAGAGAAATGTTAGCAATCCAGCATGAAAAATCTAAATGGCTAAAAAAAAACACAAGGAAAAACAGCGGAATTAGTGAGATAGAAGCAGCGATATAATACACAAGCAACATGTGACAAAGGCAACTTCAAGTCTGACCCCGACATGTAAAGTTCCAAAATACACTCATTCTTCTTCTTCACTCGTGCTCATTTCTTTTACCTCTTCTTCTCCATCCTCAAATTTCTCGCAGTCAACAAAGAAGAAGACGACAGCAGCAACAACAAGATACTTTAACTGACTCCTAAAAATTAACGTCTGATAAGTAAAATTCCTTTATTGCTTCACCTTCCTTGTCACTTTCTTGACGGCCATAAAAAAGGGAAAGGAAGATAGACTTTATTAAATACATTTGCTATTGACAACTAGAATTCTGAACACTTAATTCCATACTACAATTTCTCATTGAAACTTTAACTCTTACAAATTGATTAACTAAGTACATTTTCTCTTTTAATATTTAACTTCTACAAATTGATGTTAATTTGTTCTCTTAATAAAATTCTACTTACAAATGTAACAATTTTATTTTTCCGCATTGCAACATCCAACCTTCCACCTTCTGATGACCTTCTGATAAAGTTGTAGGGAGTTCAGTTATGTTTGACACAAGGCTAATTTCATAAACATTCAACCATCTTTCTACTGCTTCAGACTTTGTCATTCATGTTGAATTTTCTGTTTCCTTTTGTAAGTATGGTGGCCGATCATAAAAAAGTTAATTAATAAAGCCATTATTTTTGTGTTTATTCTCATTTTTTTCTATTTATTTTTGTTTCTTGATCATCATTCTTTAAATTTAATTATATCAATCTTTACTTTAAAAATATTAATTCCTGAACAGGCTTTATCACATGAAAAGTTGATTATAAATTATAAAGAATGTAATCACTCAAATGCTATTATTTTGGTCTCAAGTAATGAATCATTTTTTTTAGTAAATGATTATGGTATTTATAGAAGCAAAACTTTCACTGTGAAAAATTTAGAGATCTATGTAGAATTGTAAAAAAAAATTGAAATTTTCTAAACAGAAACAGTAAAGTTAGAATAAGTAAGTAAAAATATATCAAGTAAGCTGTTTTTATGGCAACCTTTTCTAGAATATAGGATTTTGGCCTTATTTTTTAAGGAGGTCTCTGCTCCATCTTTCCTATCCCAAAAAACCTCATGGCCCCACCGCCATTGTCATGATCCTTGACATCCACCTTTTAAAAATGGCCATACTGAAAAAGAAAAAATATCACCATCCGCTTCTCTAGTTCCTTTCACTCCCGCTTCCCGTACACTTCTTCTACACCTCACCTTCTCAGTTCCTCCACAAGCAAGACTCATCAAAGTGACAGAGAAGCTCGGATGGTACGAATGGTGAGGAAAAGAGGAGAAAGACCAAGCCATCTTACAAGCTAGGTGAAGACGTCTGTCACGTCTCTGAAGAGACAGGAATTAAGGCACTGAAACTTCTTTTAAAATTCATGACAAAGATAAAGAGGATCCTAGGAACTTCCCTAAGGCAAAAAGAATCCTTCTTTTTTACTTACATTAATTTAGAAAATTTCAAAAATTTTTACAATTCTCCAAGATGGTAATTCTGTTTTCTTTTTCATTCTCATTTAGTTTAGATGATTATCTTGAAAATGGAAGCGAATTTCTTTCAAAGAATTCGTTTCAATGATTTGAAATGCTTTTGTTCTTTTAGGAAATCCATGACAGTTCGTCTAACTTACCTTTTCAGGGCAAATCTAAAAGCTTTTCATAGAAAAACAAACAGGATTAAGTTGCTCTTGTTGTTCGACTTGATATTTCTTTCTTTCAACATCGACAATATTTGGCAATCAATATTTGGCAATCAATAAAACTTCAGATTTTAAAGAAATAATTGCAATTAAAAAAAGATTAATAATTTGAAAATAGATCACATGCAGTTTTTGAACAGAACAAAGAAATAACTAAAAATGGTGTAAATAAGGAAATTGTCCCTTGCTCAAAAATAGTCTGGGTGTACAGTGTACACAATATGCCAGAACATTGTATCACAGTGATTTTCTGAATTTTATAAAAAGGTCGGAAAGTGAAAACGAAAAAAAAACTCTTAATAATTCAACATTTCTCCAAGAGTTTTGTTTCAATGAAAATTTATAAACTGAAGAATTATTTAACAAAATTTAAAATATAGTGAAAATAACATTTATTTATAGTTTTTCTCACTCTCATTTATATATATATATATATATGTGTGTGTGTGTGTGTGTGTGTGTGTGCGTGTGTATTTAGGTGGCAAATTCTATTTTAGGCATGTCAGATTAAATAAATTGCAAACATTATGTTTGCTTATTTTTAATAAAATCTGTTCGTACTCTCTGATAATCCTTGGTGTATTATCATTAAAAGCTGTAAGAAATGCATTGTAAGTTTTACACCTGATTTTATTTTCCATTTCTCAATGTTCCCAAGTACTTTCAATCTCTTTCAATCTCTTTTCAAGATCATCTTCAAGGGTGTAAGTTGTAGTAACAAAAAATAACTGCAAAACTATGTTGCTAAATATTACTGTAATTTTTTCATATTACTTCAAATTGTAATGGTTGACAGTTGTGCTTAGCCTTCATTAGAACAGGAAAATTATTCATAATGGAAATTTTATGTTGTAATGTCATTTTCATGCATGTATTAAATCATGAAAAAACTGTTCTTTTATAAATATTTTAGAATATTACTACAGTATTTATAACTAATTCTGTTAAGTATCGGCTAAAGTTTTTTTTAATGAATATTGCCTCAAGGATACGTAGTTTGCATTTGTTTTTTGTGTAGAATAGTTGTGTTGTTGATCATGTGGGGTTTGATACATTGACACCCACACGCACACACACACACATACATGGTGATTCATCGTTCACGTGATAACTTAGTTTCCCGCGTAAAAAAATGCCAATAAAAGCGGGGAACGTCACGTGGTACGCTGGTTAGGATTTCGTCCCGGGGCAAGAGCAGACATGTCTCCCTAATTCACACAAACACACGCGCACTAATTGCGGGTAGCAATTAGTGGCGCAAAATTTTTTTTATTTTTCTTCTCACCGACATTAACACTATGCACATTAACTTTCATTCAAACTGGACCTTACATAAAATAACTTTCTACACATAAATTCACAATTTTTCCAACCTTCGTCAGTAGAAATCCACAGACTGCCTAAGACTACTACATTCGCATGTAAATCTCTCTCACTACTCAACGCACACACAGACACAGAACTTTGTCTTCTGTCTGACTTTCTTGCCTAAACGCATACACAGACACGGAACCTTGTTTTCTGTCTGAATGATTTCATCAAGGATTTGAACTTTGAACTCTTGATGATGATCTTAACAATTGTACAAACCTTTCTTTCAGCTAGAGAAAAAACTTCATACATCTTATTTTGTTTCTACGAACAGACGAAGGGGAATAACTCTTTCCTTTTCACTTTCTTATGCATGCTCTCAACCCTATGTAACCTTTGTTAATATATTGCTTTTCTGGTTACTTTCGCCTTTTCGTTCTTTCTTATTGCCTGTTTTATTTCATGACCCCATGTTACGCCGAGTCGACTCGTAAACTTAAAATAGTAAATGGACGCTTCGTCTACTACAATCATTATTCTTTTATGTTGTGAATGTAGACAGGAATGTTGTTGTAGAAGTTTTGAAATGAACGAAAAGGCAGATATGTGTAATGTAAGATATCTTGTTAATGCAGTTGTTGTGAATCTAACATATATATTTGTTTTTTCTCTTGGAGATACATTCTCCCAAGGGACATTTGAATTGATATATAATGTTGATTCTATGTAATACATCAGTTGGTGGGGAGGAACGATTACAGATAATTAAATTAGTTGTATTTTTTATAATATATTATTAATTTTAATTTTTTATTAAGATCCATAAAAGATTATCAGTGAGTATGAATTGATTTTATTCAAAATAAACAGACATAATGTTTGCAATTCATTTAATTTGACATATATATATATATATATATATATATATATATATATATATATATATATATATATATAAGGTAACCCAAAATGTTCTGTCCGCTTTTTAAAGAAAAAAAAAGAAAGCGCTTCACAGTATGTGTAAACTTATGTCTTCGAAGTAATCACCATCGGAATCCAGCACCTTCTGCCAACCTGTCTACAGCTGTTCAATGCCTTTGCGGCAGAACTCGGGAGGTTTTGACCCAAAGAAGTCCGTGAGGGCTTTGCGCAAGTCTTCTTCATTGGTGAAGGATTTCTCATGAAGATGTTTATCCAGGGAGTGGAAGAGGTGGTAATCAGATGGCGCAAGTTCAGGTGAATAAGGTAGATAGCACAAAGTCTCCTACCAAAGTTGATGTATGGTATCCCTGACCACTTGCACAACATGCGCCTGGCGTTGTCATGAAGGGAAAGCATACCTTTGTGATTCAACAGTGCTGTCTTCTGGCGCAATGCCTGTTGCACACGTTTCAATTGTTGCAAGTATAGGTCTCCAATGACCGTTTGGTCCGTTGGTAGCAGTTCATAATGAACCACTTGATGACCTGTCCACCAGACACAAAGCATAATCTTGCGTGGGTGCATAGGCGGTCTTGCGGTGTGAGGAAGAGCATCTGAGGAGACAACCAATGCCTGGAACGCTTCGGAGTTTCATACAGAACCCGCTTTTCATCACTGGTAAGCACTCGATTGAATAAGGATGCGGTACGGTGGCGAGAAAGCAACAATACACAGGCTGCCACTCGTTGTTCCTTGTGAACCTCCAACAGTGTTTGTGGAACCCACTTGCTCAGTTTGTATGTCTTACCTAGGCGGTACAGGTGAAGTCTAACTGTTTCATCGGAAACGTTGAACTGCCTTGCAAGTTCACCACATATTAGACGACTGTCCTCTTCAATGGCCGCCTTCAGAACTCCGTCATTCAAGACCTGTGGTTGTCCACTGCGAGGCTCATCATGGAGAGACAAATCTCCCAACTTGAATTTTCGGAAACAACACCTTGCAGTACGTTCATCCACAGCACTATCCCCATAAACGCTTGACATATGTGGCGAATTGATGCAGCTGTTGATAAGCCCACTTTGAAGTTGTAAAGCAAACAGCCCTGAACGAGATCTCTAGACACTTCCATCCTTCTCACAGCTGTCCAGCTTATAACTGATGGCCGAGCATGGTGCGCGTGTTTTTTATAACGTCTGATGTTCCTACTTCCAGCTGTCTGAATTTGAAAACAATTGCTACACGCATTTTATATATATTTCAACTTCATTCAATGACTAATCAAAAAACGGACAGAACATTTTTGGTTACCTTATATATAAATATATATTGGTACTTCCACTGTTTCACTGTAAAAACAGCATATGATGAAGAAAATAAATCTCAAATTTAATAAAAACAGATTTTCATCAAAATATGTTTGCCAGGAAATATACAAATTTCAATTCTTTTTTGATAAGCCAATGACATAAGGTAGACAAACCATGGAAATTTTATGGTCTCCCTTTTCTTCATTCTCTTCCTACTTGTAGAATGTTAACGCCATGATTACTGGGTAGTTATTTCTGGTTGGTATTTGTCTGGGTTGCCATTTATGATTTTTACCGAATGTTGTAACCACTAAAATCATTTTCATAGGAAATATATTTGAATTTTTCTCGCATTTTTCATAATCAACATTTGGTAATAGCTAATCAATATCAATTATGCTTATTTAAAAAATAAAAATGTTATCTTGTGATTTGTTTTTAATAAACCGTTGACATACGGTAGACAGACAATGGCAATTTTCTGGCCTTCCTGCTTCATCGTTCACTTCTAACCTGTAGATGTTAATGTCATGTTTGCCAGATAGTTGTTATTTCAAAGGATATATTGGATGCTGATCATTCTTGTTTGTATATACCTGGGCTGATACTAATGATGCTTGACCAGTGTTGTACCTACTGAACACTTCCCTTCTTCCCACATTGGTTGGTGAGAATTGAAGTTGAGGTATTTTCCAGTGATAAATAAGCTTGTGATATATGAATGTTTTGAAAGTGAAGGAAACAAAATGTTAATTACCTCGTTGGAACATCGTGTGGTCTATGGCAATTGAGATAGTTACTCCCTAACAGTACTGAAAATGAATGTGCTGCCACTGAAGATAACAATTTTATCGTCTGACCTCTTAGAAGGTCTCAATCGAAAATACTTTAACAACATCTTTTCAGTGTGCAGACATTTTTTGTAATTTAATGGAATATTTTTCAACAGATATTTCCTCACTGGGATTATTATTGTTGATTGGATTATCTGGCATGGAAGATTAAAGATTAGCATGAATAACACAACAGAAATGATTAGTTTCCTAACGTTTCTGGGTCCAATATTTGCATACTAGCAGTATAGCCCGGCATTGCTCGGGTGTAATGAAAGCTTTAAAACTAATCCATGGTCCTGGAGATCAGACTCTTTGGACGTAGGCACAAAAAACTAAAAAGCAGTAGTTGTTTCCAGTTAAAGCGAAACCATAGACTGAAAGAAAAATGAATGGATGTAAGTCAATATATATATATTACCGATTTTCTGCACTATTATAAAAACTGCAACCTTGAAACTTCTGAATATCGTTTCTTATGTCTTTGTCTATGAGTGTATCAAATTTGATTATGTAGCAGCCACAGATCTATTTCCTTTAACGAATCAATGCCCCCGACGGGAGATTCGGTCACTCACTGACCAATCAACGGGCGGAGCGCATTGATTCCTCTCTAGAACTATTTTTCCTAGTCCTTTTTGTAGAACAGAGGAAAGGCAGAGAGCCATGAGCCCGCGGCAGTAACGGACGCCTCTCTCACATCGCTGCCACTGATTCTCCATGAATGCTTTCGTGGAAGACGCTGCTGCTAGCTTCACCATGGACACTTACATACTATCTGCTGCTAGCTTCACCATGGACACTTACATACTACCAATCTTGTACGTTTACTATGTAATAAACCATTCTTTGTTGTTGTTCTAAAAGCAAGTTTCGTCATTCATTTGTGTGCCTAAAAAATATAGTGTTGGGGAAATTAAGCATTTCCCATAACTCCTATAATTAAAATCGGGCAACTCCTTCTATAACCCGATTTTTTCGATTATCGATTTTCGATATTTATCGGGGGTACGCGACACAAAACCTAGCTAAGAACACTTGCAGACGCTTATAGTACAACTGTGTAAATTTTCAGCCGTTTCGGAGTCTATAGGTAACGGACACACAGTTTAGATGTGCATCTATTGCCCATGGAGAGGTATGGTTTCAGAGACAAGAGTTCAAATGACACTTGACACTGTTTCTCTAATACTAATACTGTTGAGAGGAAGCAAAAACCTGCTTCAACTTATATTTCACAAACTGGCAGATATCTTTATTCCCTGTCTTTTTATTTAGATACTAAACTGACAAAGTGATTGCAAGAGTATGAAATTTTGGAAAGATTTGCTCAACAGTTTTTAAAAGAGGAAAGTTATTTCCATGTACCTTTCACAGGTTTTACAGCAGGAATTGCTAAAGGCCATTTTAGAATTAGATTAAAATAAAATATTGCACAACATATTGCAAATAATTGTATTCACAGTGACGAATTGCAAACAAATAACATCAGAAATCTCACAAAAGAAAACTGAAATAGAAGTAAACATGTATTTTATAAAATGAAATTAGGGAGAACTGATAAAATTATAAGCAAATATAATTAGTGAAAGAATAAAGAACAGGTAAGAGACAAACATTGTCTAGCCACACTGATGAGCTGTGATACAGCAAAACATGCTTGTATGTGGATGACTAATATATATATATATATATATATATATATATATATATATATATATATAATGCAGATCAAAAGCAAAATGTTCAGAAATTAGGAACTGTTCACATGAAAAACAGATACAGTCAAGTATTTCATTGTGAAAAGGAAGAAAGTAACAAAAAAAAAGTACAGTGCATTACAACAATTATTTTTACTTTGAGGAAATCATTCTTTTCTTTGAATGACATATAATAATATTTGATTGTTTCAGAGTTCAGTCATTTGAAATTGTTCTAGTAAAAATCGTTTTACAATATATGAAAATAAGTGATAACTGTAGTTTTACTTAACCTTCAAATATATGAAAATATATTTGCATGTGTTTTTTTTCCTATTTTTATGAAAATAAATGATAATTGTAGTTTTACTTAATTTTTTCCGACGAAACTTAACTTTCAAATATATGAAAATATAGAATTTTTTTAAGAAAATAAAGTTTCAAATATATGAAAACTAGCAGTATAGCCCGGCGTTGCTCGGGTGTAATGAAAGCTTTAAAACTAATCCATGGCCCTGTAGCTCAGACTCTTTGGTCGTTGGCACGAAAGGCTAAAAAGCAACAGTTGTTTCCAGTTAAAACGAAACCGTAGAGTGAAAGAAAAACGAATGGATGTAAGTCAAATTTTGATTTCCTGGTATCGATATCAAATAAGTTTTTTTCGTCGTAAACTGAATTTTGAAGGCTAAATAAGTCCACTGCGTAAATGGTATCATGGCTGAGACTAAGAACTACAATTATACCTACTTAGAGCCAAACCCGAAGCAAAAACTAAAATAAAAATGCTGAAAAAAATACAGACATACAAGCAGATAAACAGACACACACACAAATATCTTAACTTATATATATATATATATATATATATATATATATATATATATATATATATATATATTATCGATTTTCTGTACTATTGTAAGAACTGCAACCTTGAAACTTTTGAATATCGTTTCTTATGTTTTTGTGTATGAGTGTATCAAATTTGATTAAAATCAGACCACTCCTTCTATAACCCGACTTTTTCGATTTTCGATATTTATCGGGGGTACCTCAACACAAATAGTACAACTGTGTAAATTTTCAAGGAAATCATTTCAGCTGTTTCGGAGTCTATAGGTAACGGACATACACACACACGCACACAGAAAGTTCCATTTATAAATAAGTTTAGATAAGTTATGAGTGTAGTTTAATTAACCTTCAAATATATAAGTAACAAAAAAAGGAAAACAAAAATGCACGCAATAACCCTAACCCTAACCTTAACCCAACCCCCAACCCCTAACCCAATTATCACTTATTTTCATATATTTGAAAGTTAACTTTCTTCTCAAATTAAGTACAGGCAACTTTCTCAAATTCATTACCAAGGGAAAAAAAAAAAAAAAAAAAAAACACGCAAATATATTTTCATTAATGAAAGTTAAGTAAAACTACAGTTATCACTTATTTTCATATATTCGAAAGTTAAATTTCTCTGAAATTCAAAAGAAAAGAAAAGAAAAGGCAAAAACACGCAAATACACGCAATGTATTTGAAGGTTAAGAAAGTAAACTTTCAAATATATCAACATAAGTGATTGTGGTGATACCGAGCAAAAGCGAGGGACCGGATGTTTGCTCTATAACGGCCAGAAGGCAAATGACCAAAACTCGTCGGTGCGCATCCGAGTTCGTACAGATGTTCCGGTTGAAAAATAAAATGAATCAAATATGAAATTTCCATTTCGCAAGGCTACGCGAATTTTATTTACCAGCCAATGGGAAGCCCAGAATCAAATTCAAGTGTGAAATCCCAAACGAGCTGCTTTTGATCCAAAAAGCAGATATAAAAAGCCGAGACAGAAAGAACCCAGCAGGCAGACCTCAGGAGAAGAGTGTAATCGATATCCCCTTGACTTAAGTAAAGCGGCTACTATGTTCGCCTCCCTTCACCTCTCCTTACCTTTTTCCCTGTCTCAAATCTACTTACTGACATAAGGAGCGACTACTTCAAAGACATTCCTCATTTACAACGCACCCAAATTCCTAAGCCTTAAATCTCTTCCAGCTTATTATTTATCATGAACATTTTAACCTCCGTTGGACCTATATTCAAGTTATTACTTTAATTGGTATGTGTATATATAAATGTTATTTTTCAACTCAAATTTCTTTTCTTGATTTTATAATCATTTTGTGACTTATAGTGGGCTATCTACCACAAGGCCAAATTCCGTTAACCTGCAACAGTATACAATTACCCTTCGCCAGAACGGACTCCCACTACAACTAGAAAAAGAATAGATAAGCAACCCGCTATATGATAAGTGTAGTCTAATTAACCTTCAAATATATAAGTACAAAAAAAGGAAAAAGAAAAAGTACACACAGTAACCCTAACCCTAATCTTAACCCTATTTGTTTCTTTCTATTTGAAAGTTAACTTTCTTAAAAGAAAATACTACACCCCCCACCAAAAAAGGGGGAAAAATCACGCAAATACACGCAACTTTCAGCGGAAATTGAGTTCCGAAACAAAACAAATCGCGTAGTAATTGCACAAAGGAAGTAAATAGGCCGGAAATTAGCTTCCTACGTCTAAGTCATTCAGCACTGAATGACATATTTCAAAGGTGGTTGAAGGTGAGATAAAGAGCGAGAAGTTCGATTTTTTTTCTGGTCGATAATAATAAAAAAAGGTAGGTTTCTTCATTATCTATTTGTTGATTTGAGTTCAGTATACATTTGCACGGAAATAAGGATGTTTGGGGAAAATTTGAAGGGAAAAAGGCCTTTGGGTGCTAAATCAAAAATTTACCAAAATATCGACTGAAAAAATATTGGATTCTTAAAAGGTTTTTCATTTTTTGTTTTCATTTTTTTGTCAACAATAAATTTTATGAATAATCAGAAAAACAGATTGATTTCGACGAATAACTGGACTATTTTTGAGCAAGGAAATAATTCTCCATTTACACCGTTTCCAGTAATATTTTCGTTCCGTGTACTGTAGTCTTTGTGTTCACAAAATACATGAGATTAATTTTTAAGTATTGGTCCTTTTTTAATTGTAATTTCTTTAAAAATTTGTAAGTTTTATTGCTTGCCAAATATTGTCAGTGTTGAGAAAAATATCAAGTCGAACAACAAAAGCAACTTGTTTGTTTTAATCCTGTTTGTTTTTCTATGAAAAGCTTTTAGATTTGCCCTGAAAAGGTAAGTCACACCAATCGTCATGGACTTCTTAAAAGACCTACCACAAAAGCATTCCTTAAATGCATTCTTTGAATTTAAATTTCGGTCTTATTTGAAAATCATGAAGTAAATGTGAATTATTGATTGATTTTCCAACTTAAATACAATATTTGATCATTTTTAAACATCATGGTACCTCCACTCGGATCGATAACAAAGGCAGATAGTATGAATAAAAAAGGTTCCAAACTTAATAACTTTTTTCCTCAAAATGTTTATATTATTATTAAGAGGAAAGTTCAAAGTAGTTTTTAATTATTTTAAAAAAAATTTTAATCCATTCTAACATTTTCGAAATTTTGACAGAACTTTTGTTTTGATTGATTTTTAGCGGCTAAGAAACGTTTTTACAATAAACACCAATTTTTGTTAAAAACACTTTAATTTGGAAATTCTCGCAAAAATCAAAGAATTGTCGGATTGTAATGAAACTTTCAGTATTCATTCACAAATGAATGAAATTACTTCTAAAATTATTATTTTTTAAAAATCTTGATAAGAATATTTTTTTTTTACCTCTGTTAACCCCCCTTCACGTAAATTCCTGAAATGTTAAAAAATTTTAAATACTTGCAAACTTTTGTTTAATTACTTCAACGCAGGACTCATTGGGAAATAACCTATTTTTTTTATCTTAAGTTTGCAATCACTATCCGAAAACCTTCTCCGAAGAGTAAAATAAAAAATGCAATAAAACTCCGACATAATCAAATTTCATAATCTGTTAATTACTGGAATAAACAACAACTACTGAGGACATTATATTCTGAAGAAGAAAATTTTTTTCGATTAATAATAAAATTTTGAAATAATTGTTTTAATTTTTAAAAATTTTTTTATTATTAAAAAATTTAATAATATAAAAGCTTTAAAAATATTTTTTAAAACTCCAGAAGAATTGATTGCAAGTTTTCTTTTTAGTTAAGAGCTGAGTATCATTGCCTATGTAAAATTGAAAAGTATAATAAAAATCGTTTTGCAGAAATATTTTAAATCAATTTTAAAAAAAAAAATTCTGTGTGTAAATATGTTCATTTACGTACCCTTTTTAAGTAAGTACGGTGTTCCATAAGAGTCATAACATGTTTACATAATTCTAACATCTGCAGTAATTCAGAAAGCATATTCAAATGTCTGGCTATAAATGTAAACTAAAATTCTATTAAATATAAAATTGCTGAAATTATTATTTTAAATTTTACTATTTAGTTAAAAACAAAAAAAAAGAAATTAAAATTTTATGTTTTTTTGGCGCGTATGGTCGCAATACTTTCCGTCTGACAACTTCCGGAGCTCGTAAATCTTTTAACACCTTACCATTGCGTAATCGAGGTGATGACAGGTAGGGCTACCGCAGTTAAAAAGTTGTTTTTTCTAAATTTCTGGCAGTAAAGAATTATTACTTGATTGAAATCAGATAAAGGTAAGTTTCAATTTTAAAAATTGACTTAAATTACGTGTCAGCGAGGTATATTTTATTTTTGCAAGATTTTTAAAACAGAAATTTGGCTACTGTTTATGTACTGTTAACAGAATGTGTTGATCAATCAAAAATGGTGGGAAATTTAATTTTTTTGATTTAAAAAAATTAGATTAAATTCAATATAATTTCGGTTTAAAAAACACCAATGTATTTTTCTTTTGAGAATTAAAATTTAATCTTCTGGCTTTAAATTAAAGCTAATTTTAAAGCTTGAAGATTACTTATTTATTTTTAAAATTTAAATTTAAATTTAGGTATTGAAAAATGAATGTGGGTACCTACATAGGTACCTACATGAATTTGCTGAAAAGCAGCACAGTACGAAGAAAAATGGCCCCAAACAAAATAAAAATAAAATTTTATTGAAAAAATATTCAACTTATTAAGAGGAAAGATCAACAAAAGTATTTTAAAATTATTTTTTAAAATTTAATATTTTTTAACACATTCGAAAACTTGGTAAAAAATCTTTTTTTTATTTCGTCCGTGAGTGACGCAGTACATCAATAATTTATAAAATGTCATGGCATTTATTAATTTTTATTTTTAACTAGCAGTATAGCCCGGCGTTGCTTGGGTGTAATGAAAGCTTTAAAACTAATCCATGGTCCTGGAGCTCAGACTCTTTGGATGTTGGCACGAAAGACTAAAAACCAATAGTTGCTTGCAGTTAAAGTGAAACCATAGACTGAAAGAAAAATGAATGGATGCAAGTCAAATTTTGATTTACTGGTATCGATATCAAATGATTTTTTTTCATTGTAAACTGAATTTTGAAGGCTAAATAAGTTCTCTGAGTAAATGGTATCATGGCAGATACTAAGAACTACAATTATACCTACTTAGAGCCAAACCTGAAGCAAAAACTAAAATAAAAAGGGCTGAAAAAAGACACACAGGCAGATAAATACACACACACAAAAAACATCTTGCCTTTTATATATATATATATATATATATATATAATCAATTTTCTGCATTATTGTAAGAACTACAACCTTGAAATTTCTGAATATCATTTCTTAAGTCTTTGTCTATGAGTGTATCAAATTATGTCTTTGTCTGTGTGTATCAAATTGGACCACTCTTTCTATAACCTGATTTTTTTGATTATCGATATTTATTGGGGGTACCTTGGCACAAAACCTAGCTAAGAACACTCACAGATGCTTATAGTACAACTGTGTAAATTTTCAAGAAAATTGGTTCAGCCGTTTCGGAGTCTATAGGAAACAGACACGCACACACACATACAAAATTCCATTTACAAATAAGTTTAGATAGATATCCATTTTTCATATCTATTATTTCTTTTTAAATACCTCCACAAATTGTGAATTTCACAAGTAAATTTTTTAAGGAATTAGAAAGCTAAGAAAATAAATATAAAACTTGCTTTAAATTTTGAAAGGATGATTTGCAAAGCCTGTTGATTGTTGAAACATAGGACACAGGAAACACAGCCCCTTTATTCATGAAATAGTAGTAAAAAAAAAATCTATTATTCGATAAAAATAAACTAAAATCCAATAATAAGATGACTGCCGAGATTAAGAAAAACTTATATAGTACATTTCAGTCAGTACACAAGTAATACTTGTTTCAATTTGCTTTTTTGAATGAAATGTCAGTGAGTTATATTTTGTTTTGCAAGATTTTTTCATACCAAGATGTAGCTTCTGCTTACAAAATGTGTTGATCAATCAAAAATTGCCAAAAAATTGAAATTTTTTTAAAATCAAAAAAATTTCAGATTCAAATCAATATCATTTTATCTTGAGATATACCAGAGTATTTTGCTTACTGGAATTAGTAAATGTAATCTCTTGGCTTTCAATTAAATCTAAATTGAAAGCATCAAGAAAGATTTTTCGATTTATTAAAATTTACTTAAAATAGGTATGAAAATAAGTGGCGGTACCTACTAGTCATTGTATCTTTAATTCAGAATGTGAAAAGATTTTAAACAGGTACCTCCACTATGAAGAAAAGAGGCCACAAACTTAATAAACATTAACTTTTTCCATCAAAATGTTTGTTGTTATTAAGAGTAGATATCTCCACTCATTTTTGATAACTAAATTTTAAAATGAATTTTAAAAAAATAAAAAGTTCCCTTGTAACATAATTGAAAGCTAAATTATTTACTTTTCTGTTCCCAGTAAACAAAATACTCTGGTGTATTTCAAGCAGAAATTATATTGACTGGAACCTAAAATTTTGAGATTTTTTAATGTTTTCAATTTTTTTCGGCCATTTTTTTAGCAATTGACATATTTGCATACAAAAGATAATTATCGATTTTTAAAAATCTTGCAAAATAAAATATACATCTGTGACATGTTAAATTTGGGAACTTTACAAATTTAGTGTTAAATTGATCTGATTTACACTAGTATTATATCATGAAAGGTTGAATAAAACTATTTCTTAAACACAGTGTTGATCTTTCTGACCTTTCTCCATATTTGACACATAGTAACAGCAGACAGATGCAAGATAAGTGTTTGCTGACTGGAATTGACAAAATTGTTCAAATTTATTTTTCTGTAAGGGGAAGAAATCATGAAACATAATTTTTTATGTAGACAGTAATTGCCATACAAAAAATAACTTCAAATACAAAAAAAAATTTTTTTTATTATTTTAAAAATACAATGGCTTGATTATTTGTATTAAACTATTGAAATTTTTATTAGGTCAATTGTTGACTATATTTACTAACTTAATAACCTAATGTTTACAAGTCTTTGAAATATTTTAAAAATATCTTTGAATCGTTATAAATTATCATAATGAAAAAAATTAAAACAATTCTTGTAAAATTTCTTTATTAATTGAAAAAATCTTTCTTCAGTCTATAATGTCCTTTATTTATTAAAGCAATTGAAAATTAATCTAATTAAATGATGTCATAGTTTTATTGCACTTTTTATTTTATGATTGGGAACAGATTTTCAAAAAAGGCCAAATGGTTGAAAGAAATAATAGATGATTTACATTCCCCAAAGAGTCTGGCATTTAACTAGAAACCAATTTTTGCAACAAAATTTAATTTCTTGAAATTTCATGAATTTACGTTGAGGTGGGGACCAGATGTAAATAGAAATTTTTACCAATTTTTTTGAAAATAATAATTTAAAAAATAATTTCATTCATTTGTGAATAAGTCCTGAAAGTTTCATTAAAACTTGACATTAATTTCATTTTAGCAAGAATTTCCAAATTAATGTGTTTTTCATAGGAAAAAAACTGAGTTATGTATTATTAATTTCTCGTTATAAAATCTCGTAGTGATTTGATTACCTGCTAACTAAAATGAAAACAAAATTTTTTACCAAAATTTAGAAAGTGTTAGAAAGGATTAGAAAATTTTAAAAATAATTAAAAAATATTTTGGTCTTTCCATTTAATAATAACATAAATATTTTGATGGAAAAGTTTGTTTTTATTAAGTTTGGGACCTTTTTTCTTCATACTATTTTTTTTTTTCATTGATTTAGTTGGAGGTACCTAATTAAGAGAAACAATCAAAGTATTTTCAGAAGTTAAAATTTTCTTGGTCTAAGGAGCAACCAATTCTATAATAAATTCATTATTTCATTTATGAAGATAAGCATAATGCTATAGTCATTGCCATATTAGAGTTACTTAACTGATTATTTTTTGTCTGTAATTACCATGTCATTTTCATAAAGATATTAGTGGTTTTCCTTCCCCATTAGTTAATAATGAATGAGGGTTGTGAATTAAGTGATAACATGAGACTTGAATCTTAATTTACATTTTATTCACACCAATATTTCATCACTTTCTCTCAGCCAGTCAGTGGTAAAGAAAACTTTTGATCCCACACTCAAAATCAAACAGTGACCTCATTGTCTGTTTGAATGACTGCCCAAATCATCTCTACGGTTGTTACCTATGTCTCCAATATGCTTGTACCCTTTGCCTTCTATACTGGTTACAAGTATGAGGGCACATCCTTCAGCTTTACACTCAGTGGCTGTGAGTATCCCTATATCAATCACTTCCCTTGACTTTCTTTGATGACCAAGTATGACATTTGAATGTAGCATGTATCCATACATAGTTTTCAAAGTAGTTTTATTCCTAGTCTAGAACTCAGGGTACTGATTTTTTCTCTTCTATTACCAATTCCAATATCTGTGTATGATTGTCTTCAGATACAGGATATAATAATAATCTGATGGCAAGTCTGCTCTTGTTTCAGAAGAAAATTAAATCCAGTTTCTTATTTTACCTGCTGACAATTTACATTGTACAATTGTTTTGAATCAGAATAAACTGTGAAATGCATCTGAATTAGATAGTAATTTATCATTCTTTTTGCCTTGATTTGTATTGAGAAATTTAGTTAAAATTAAAAGTCAAAAAGTTAAATCTCTTTAAATTGATGAATTATTTTATATTTTAATGGTGTATTGTTTTTGTTTCTGAATGTATTTAAAAATACACAAATATTTATTCACTTGATATTTTTCTTGTTTTCAGTTTGCATCTTTGAGAGTATTTGAAACCATGATAAATATTCATGAGAAAGAAAGAATTCTTACTCTGAAAATATAGAAGAGACTTAAGAGAATTTGCAGAAGGGAAAAATCATTTCCTATGAAATCTGTGTATTACATTCTCTATGAACTTCAATCTCAAACAAACAACTGGCAAAAAACATTTTCACTGTTAAACTTGTAGAGTATTTTTTCCCTAAATTTTAGTGATACAAATTTAAACTGTGGAATCTGTGCATATAACTTTTCTCTCAATTCATCAGTCAGAAAACACCTGCTAAAACATATTAGAAATTATTCAACTGTGAAATCTGTGGATTTCAGTGTTCACAAAATTCAGATCTCAAAAGACACATGTTAACACACACTGGAGAGAAACCATTCCACTGTGAAACTTGTGGATTAAAATGTTCTCAAAGTTCAACTCTCAAAAGTCATATCTTAACACACACTGGAGAGAAACCATTTCATTGTGAAATTTGTGGATTTCGGTGTTCACGCAATTCCTCCCTCAAAAGACACATGTTAACACACACGGGAGAGAAACCATTCCACTGTGAAACTTGTGGATTAAAATGTTCTCAAAGTTCAGCTCTCAAAAATCATATCTTAACACACACTGGTGAGAAGCCATTCCATTGTGAAATCTGTGGATTTAAGTGTCACAGGAATGCAAATCTCAAAAGACACATGCTAACACACACTGGAGAGAAACCATACCATTGTGAAATCTGTGGATTTCAGTGTTCAGATAATTCAGCACTCAAAACACACATGTCAAAACACACTGGAGAGAAACCATTTCACTGTGAAATTTGTGGCTTTAAGTGTTGCAAGAAATCAGATCTCAAAACGCACATGATAACACACACTGGAGAGAGACCATTTCACTGTGAAATTTGCGGATTTCGGTGTTCACATAATTCAGCCCTCAAAAGACACATGTTAACACACACTGGAGAGAAACCATTCCACTGCGAAACTTGTGGATTAAAATGTTCTCAAATATCAACTCTCAAAAATCATATCTTAATACACACTGGAGAGAAGCCATTCCATTGTGAAGTCTGTGAATTTAAGTGTCACAGGAATGCAAATCTCAAAAGACACATGCTAACACACACTGGAGAGAAACCATTTCATTGTGAAATCTGTGGATTTCAGTGTTCAGATAATTCAGCTCTCAAAATACACATGTTAAAACACACTGGAGAGAAACCATTTCACTGTGAAATTTGTGGCTTTAAGTGTTACAGGAAGGCAAATCTCAAAAGACACATGATAACACACACTGGAGAGAAACCATTCCACTGTGAAATTTGTGGTTTGAAATTTTGTCATAGTTCAACTCTCAAAAAGCATATTTTAACACACACTGGAGAGAAATCATTCTGCTGTGACATCTGTGGATTTCGATGTTCACATAATTCAGCTCTCAAAGCACATGTTGAAACACACTGGAGAGAAACCATTCCACAGTGAAATTTGTGCCTGAAAGAAATATCAAGTTCAACAACAAGAGCAACTTAATCCTGTTTGTTTCTATGGAAAGCTCTTAGATTCACCCTGAAAAGATAAGTTTGACAAACCATCACAGACTTCCTAAAAGACCCACAACAAAAGCATTTCAAATCATTTATTAAATGTCTTCTTCTTGAAAGAAGTTCACTTTCATTTTTCTTTTATTTGAAAGATAATAAATAGCCTAATAAAACTATCCCTTGACCTTCTGAATTCTTTTTAAAGATTTTCAAATGTTTTTCTTAAAGAAATTATGGATATATAAAAATCTAGGTACTTCCACTAATTTGTTGAAAAAGCAGCATAGTATGAAGAAAAAAGATCCCAAATTAAATAAAACCAAAGTTATTCCATCAAAATGTTTGTTATTATTAAGAGAAAAGATCAAAGTATTTTTTCATTATTTTTAAAAATTTTCTAATCTTTTTAACATGTTCAAAATGTTTGGTAAAAAGTCTTTTTTTGATTTTCATTTGCAGTTAACCAACTCATTATATGGATAATGTCATATTATATAACTCAGATTTTTCTGGTGAAAAAACCATTAATTTGGAAATTCTTGCAAAAAATCAAATAATTGTTTGATTTTAATGTAATTTTCAGGACTTATACACAAATGATCAAAAGTATCTTTCAAACTATTATTTTTAAAAAATCTTGGTAAAAATATTTTTTACATCTGTTACCCACCACCACCACATAAATTCATGAAATTTCAAAAAATTAAATTTTGTAGGCAAAATTAGTTTTATTAGTAAAAGACAGGACTGACTCATTGCTACATATAATTCTTCTTTTTTTTTTTCATAAAAATTTTATTATTGGTCACGTTTTTATTTTTAAATCCTGGTTGGAGTTACGCATCTTGTGGCAGAATAAAGAAGAAACAACGAAGATTCAAGAAATTTCAAGTTTCTTTTTCTGATGTTATTTATAATTGATTTTTTTGTTTTCATTTTCTTTGAAATTTCATTGTTGTTCAAGTTTTCAGTTTAAATCATGGTTGGTTTTTTGCTAAAACAACTCGTATTTGAATAAAAACTATTTTGTTTTTTAAGGCTTGTGAATTATCTCCCTTGAACAGAAGAGCTACTTTAGAAGAAGGAAATGAAACTATTTGCAGGTCAGATGCACCAAGACAGAATGATGTAAGTAAAATGTTGACCCGCTTTTAATATTGCTTAAACAGTGGGCCGCCCATTTATCCCAAAATTTACATCGATTGGCTATGAAATTATAAGATTGCAAACTTTAATAAATCTCCATACAATTTGCATACTGCTGAAACAGATGTGATCTCTCCTGTCCTCTCCAAACTTTATAACCATTGCCTTGTTGCCACCTGCTTCCCTGCTTGTTGGAAGTCCTCTCTAGTTCCTGTCTTTAAAGACTCTGGAGTGACCTTTTAACTATCAACCAATCAGCCTCTTACCAGTTTTTGACAAAGTGTTCAAACGATTCAGCATCTCACATCCAAGAAATTATTTTCTGACAAACAATATGGCTTCCAATTTGTTTGATAAGACCAGCAAAGCCCAGGCTGTTGCCCTGAATACCTCAAATGCATTTGATAGGGTTTGGCATGCTTGTGTGACATGATTACTAGGCATATATTAAGGTGGATTTTTAAAATATGCATTTTATTATAATAGATTAAGAATAGAAAATGGTTAAGAATAGAAAAATAGTTTAAAAACGTTTCGTTTAACAAAAGTACTAAGTGAAAAAGAAAAGGAAAAAATAAACGCTGTTACTTTTATAAGTAAATTTAAAATATTTGACTAAGTAATTTGATGTGATAAAAGATAAAGTTTAGGAAATAGATTTTTGTGTGACCAGGTTAAAAACTGTATCTTGACCACACATTAAGAAAATAAAGAAAAGATAATAGAATTTTCGCTTTCTCCAGGCAATAAAAAAAATGCCTGGTTACAGGTAAAGTGTCAGGGCTATAAAAGCATCTGGCGGCCTTCACACGAAGCTTTATTAAAATAAAAAGATTAAAAAAATCCTGGAAAATACTAAGGCTAAGTGCAGACGGGATGTCTGCACGATGTTTACACATCAAAAGAAGGAAAATTTAAGTACCTTGAAATTTTGGACTTACCAACACTTATCTTTTGTTTTAAGCCAGTGGTCTCGTGGACTTCGGATTATTTCAATACAAATACAAGTGATTTTTCTGAGCCATTCAGTTCAGTTCAGCTGGACGTGTGCTTGAAGTAGCTGTGTGTGCCGTTCGAGGAGGGGAAGCTCCGTTTGTCTGAGTCGGTCTGTTCGGCATTTGATCTCCATTAATTAGAGTTAGAGCTGAGTGTCACATCGTCTGCTCCAACTGCAAGACTAACACTGAATGAAATGAAGCATCGATTTAACTCATCCAAGTTGTGGAAGGTCGTTCCTTATAGTTTATCTTGTACCCCCAGCTTGAGACTTCGACTTTTTCAATCAACCCCCGGCAACATCACAGCGTGAAGAATGGCCTCTGGAGAAATCGTTCGGACCTCCACTGGGGTGTTACAATTGTTTTCTGTGCAAGCTACAGGGTTATGGTATAACTGGACAGTTGTTCGATTTAATCCAACTATTCCTGTCAAATTGTAAAATGATGGTCGTTCTAAATGGACACACTTCCAAACCCTTTCTTGTGAACGTGGGTGTCTCTCAAGGCTCTGTCCTAGGCTCTTCCTGATATTTATCAATAACCTTTCTGATGTAGTCAGTTCCGAAGTTAGCATCTATACAGATGACACCACCATCTACTCCTGTCTCAATAAGAAATCTGCCTGGGCTGACAAAGTAGATCTAGCCTCTGCTCTTGGTAAGAACCTCTAATCTGTGATAGATCGGGATAAGAAATAGCTAATAAATTTTAAGGTTTTTAAAACTAAGCTGCTCTCTTTTAACCATGTTAGAACATCTTTCCTACCTTTCATTAATATGGACCACACTAGTCTCCCTGAAAGCATTACACTGCACCTCCTCAGCTTCACTCATTGAGCCGATCTCAAGTGGAATAAATACAATAGCTACATCTACTGCTCAGAAGGTTGGGTCATACACTCCTCATCATATACGCTCACTGTAAGAATCAAGGAAAATAAAAGTAAAATTGCTTTTCAAGCTTGTTGTTGCTTGTTTTTCTCATTGCACTTTGTTGACATCATCTATGGCCAGGTATATCTTTCAACCATCCTTGTCGGTTGTTGATTTTTATCTATGGCCAGATGTATCAGTTAATTACTTCCAAAGTTCAAGATAATATATTCCATGCACTGTAAAGTGAGCGCCAGTGGTTAAATGTACATAAATTGAACTAAAAATTCAGTATTTTTGTGCTCTAAACATTTCCCCCTCAGCAACTGAAAAGGCTTTCCTTGTTGTACATTACAAAATTCTCATGTAAATTTGATCTTAATTCATAGATCAACAAAAACTGGATTGATTTTTAATGAATCATATTTTGGTTAACATCAAATGAAGAGTTCACTTTCTTTTATTTCATTTGTTCTTAGAACTTAAAAAAAGATCCTAATCATTTCTTGATTAAATATTAAAATGTAAGCAATGTTTCTTCATTTATCATCAATAATGCTTTATGACAATGAAAACTTAAAATGTATTAAAAATGTACTCTTTGATTGTCTGATCTATTAATTTTATTCATTTGTTCTCAAATCTTGAGATTTTTTTTTTTAATCATATCACCCCAAGCAAGGCGGTAATGCCACTGATGTGCTGGGGGCTACGTAAGAGTGAAAATTTTGGAAAAGAGAAAGCCAGAAACCACATCCTAAACAAGGAACAAGGGATGAGCCTCTTCACCTGTTCAATTGACGTGGGTGGAGTGTGAACCGGGCGATAGTTTAGTCTAGATCTTAAACATTTGTTGATTAAATATTAAAATGTAAGCAGTATTTCTTTATTTATCATCAATAATACTTTATGACGATGAAAAGTAAAATGTATAAAAATGTAAATAGAATTTGATTGTTTGATCTATTAATATTATGATCAAAATGTCTGATTTGTGTATTATTTCCAACAGGACAGTAAGAAGTAATTAACAGATACATCTGGCCATAGCTAAAAATCAACAAACGACAAGGATGGTTGAAAGATATACCTGGCCATAGATGATGTCAACAAAGTGCAATGAGAAAAACATTTTGATTGAAACAAAGTCTTAAAATGTTCTGTTGGAATTGGTAGCTAAACAGTTTACCGATAGACAATTCACAAACAGGACAATTGGTCGATGCTTTAAGTCTTTCCAAATTCAAGCTCTCATTCAGATGTATTTTTTTAAGACATTATTTCTAAATCCTTCAATCATCATCATGGAATTTGTAGAGACAGACCAAGGAGGCAGAAAGCTTTCATTTGAGGGATAGGCCTACATTGTCAACAAAAGTAGAAAATCTAAAAGTTACTGGAGGTGCAAACAACGAAAACTGTGCAATGCAAAACTGGCAACAATCGATGATGTAATCAGCAGAGCGCTTTTGGAGCACTCACATTTACCCACAGGTCGACAGTTTGCTGGCAATTTATAAAAAAAACTGGACGAGCTTAAATTTGAAAAGATTTAAAGAATCGTTTTGTTGGTGAACTGTCCATTGGTAAATAGTCGTTTGGTAAACTGTCCACGCATGGTTGGAAATAATGCATAAATCTGACTTTTTAATGATACCTTTCTTTATTTACAGGTCGGATTGTCATGAACACCTCATCATTTAGGCTGACTAAGGGAATCAAGGAAAAGAATAAAATAAAGTCTTTCAATGTTCTGTTGGAAATAATGCACAAATCAGCCTCTTTAATGATACCTTTCTTTATTTACAGGTTGGATTGTCGTGAACACCTCATCATTTAGGCTGACTAAGGGAATCAAGGAAAAGAATAAAATAAAGTCTTTCAATGTTCTGTTGGAAATAATGCACAAATCAGCCTCTTTAATGATACCTTTCTTTATTTACAGGTTGGATTGTCATGAACACCTCATCATTTAGGCTGACTAAGGGAATCAAGGAAAAGAATAAAATAAAGTCTTTCAATGTTCTGTTGGAAATAATGCACAAATCTGCCTCTTTAATGATACCTTTCTTTATTTACAGGTCGGATTGTCATGAACACCTCATCATTTAGGCTGACTAAGGGAATCAAGGAAAAGAATAAAATAAAGTCTTTCAATGTTCTGTTGGAAATAATGCACAAATCTGCCTCTTTAATGATACCTTTCTTTATTTACAGGTCGGATTGTCATGAACACCTCATCATTTAGGCTGACTAAGGGAATCAAGGAAAAGAATAAAATAAAGTCTTTCAATGTTCTGTTGGAAATAATGCACAAATCAGCCTCTTTAATGATACCTTTCTTTATTTACAGGTTGGATTGTCATGAACACCTCATCATTTAGGCTGACTAAGGGAATCAAGGAAAAGAATAAAATAAAGTCTTTCAATGTTCTGTTGGAAATAATGCACAAATCAGCCTCTTTAATGATACCTTTCTTTATTTACAGGTCGGATTGTCATGAACACCTCATCATTTAGGCTGACTAAGGGAATCAAGGAAAAGAATAAAATAAAGTCTTTCAATGTTCTGTTGGAAATAATGCACAAATCTGCCTCTTTAATGATACCTTTCTTTATTTACAGGTTGGATTGTCATGAACACCTCATCATTTAGGCTGACTAAGGGAATCAAGGAAAAGAATAAAATAAAGTCTTTCAATGCTCTGTTGGAAATAATGCACAAATCTGCCTCTTTAATGATTCCTTTCTTTATTTACAGGTTGGATTGTCATGAACACCTCATCATTTAGGCTGACTAAGGGAATCAAGGAAAAGAATAAAATAAAGCCATTCAATGTTCTGTTGGAAATAATGCACAAATCTACCTTTAATGATACCTTTCTTTATTTACAGGTCGGATTGTCATGAACACCTCATCATTTAGGCTGACTAAGGGAATCAAGGAAAAGAATAAAATAAAGTCTTTCAATGTTCTGTTGGAAATAATGCACAAATCTGCCTCTTTAATGATACCTTTCTTTATTTACAGGTCGGATTGTCATGAACACCTCATCATTTAGGCTGACTAAGGGAATCAAGGAAAAGAATAAAATAAAGTCTTTCAATGTTCTGTTGGAAATAATGCACAGAATAAAGGAGAAAAAACAAAATAAAATGTGTTGGCATTTTCATAAAGTTTACATTAAGAAACAATCATGAAATGACAAGAGAAAAACCTAATTTTTATGATGTATGTGGATCTGCATTTTCATGAATTTCAACTTTAAAAATCCACATGCGATTACACCCTGGTGAGAAATCATATACTTGTGGAGTATATGAATCAGCATTTTCGCAGTTATTACATTTTTTTTAATGCATAGTAATACACAGAAGAGATAATCCTATTCTTGTAAAGCCTGTGGATTAGCATTTTCACTAAATTCAGATTTAACAAAGCACATGTTTACACATACTGGAGAAAAGTCATATTCTTGTGTAATATGTGAGCTTCATCTTTGCCCAGGCACATTTATTTATCATTTCTGCATTATCATTTCTCATCTGCTGCTTTTGCCATTTTTATATTTCCTGACCTTATATTTTATATTTCCTGACCTTATATTTTATATTTCCTGACCTTGAAACAGTAGACTTTGATGTTACACCATCATCCGTCACTGCCTGCATTCCTCTGATATTGTTTTATATTTCCTGTTTGACTAAAATGATATTCTGTGACACACATTATTTTCCTCTCCTATCGTTTTCTCACCTATGAACATTTTAAGTGTATCTCTCTTCAACCGCCTCTCCACTACACAATCACAGTAATTGTATAAGAATAATATCAATCAACACAACAACACCGGCAAAAGTAATACAAAATTATTAATTAATTAAAAACTAAATAAATACATTACAAGAAGTATACACACATAAACACACATTATGCACACACGAGAAAGAATACAGGATGGGGAAAAAATGTAACAATAAATGCCCCTAAAAAAAGCAGATATAACACCAAGTCATAAAATGATGCCCACTATCACTCTGGCAAAGGTCATACTATCGGTCAGGTCAGTGCATACTTATATAAGCCATAAATTAAAGCAGACAGATATCATCAGGCCATAAAATGGCACCAACTATCAATCACACACACACACATATCCATAAACACACAAAAACATACATACTCTAGCACACAGGTACACACAAACACACACTTACACACTCACTATGATTAACGACAGCAGTAGCAACAACGGATGACCATTCATTAAAAGGCATGGTTCACAGATGAACCCAAAAACAAGCTCTACTACCGTTTTGAAGTTGAGATATTGATCTCGATATATTCATGAATAATAAATAGGTAATTCCCAACAATTTCAATTTTATTTTACTAAATGCATTGTGATAGTCTTCAAGACCTAACCATACATCTAATATACACAATGCTTCAAGCAGGTGATAAAACTTTCCTAAATTTGTTAATATCAAAGGTGACACTCTTTTCTTCTCTGCAATTGTGTCCATGTATCTTCCTTATTAATTCCATTCAAAGAAACACTTTCCCCAATGTAAATTCTAAATTAGCGTTGTATAATAATGAATCAGGCCAGAACACGATACAACAAATCCTTATTAATTCCATGCAAAGAGACACTTTCCCCAATGTAAATTCTAAATTAGCGTTGTATAATAATGAATCAGGCCAGAACACGATACAACAAATCCTTATTAATTCCATGCAAAGAGACACTTTCCTTAATGTAAATTCTAAATTAGCGTTGTATAATAATGTATCAGGCCAGAACACGATACAACAAATCCTTATTAATTCCATGCAAAAGACATTTTCCCCAATGTAAATTCTAAGTTAGCCTTGTATAATAATGAATCAGGCCAGAGCACAATACACTTCCTTATTAATTCCATGTAAAGAGACACTTTCCCCAATGTAAATTCTAAATTAGCCTTGTATAATAATGAATCAGGCCAGAACTCGATACAACAAATCCTTATTAATTCCTCAAAAGAGACACTTTCTCCAATGTAAACTCTAAGTTAGCCTTGTATAATAATGAATCAGGCTTGAATGCAATTTGCATAAAAATGTTTTCTTTTCCTTCTTTTTTCCTTCTACTTTTCTTTCTAACTTCCACTGAGGATGTCATCTGCCTAGACATTTAGAGACGTGTTGGGCACCATGACTTAGTATAATTATGACTGAGCAGTGAGCCTAATCCTCAAATCCCAGAATAGATATTTAGCGAATATCTCTGTGCATATATTTTTTTCTTTTTCTTGGGATGGGCTAAGAAAGGGAGGAAGAAAGAAATGAACACTGGGGTGACCAGGAGATAGAAGAAAGGCGAAACACAAGGCATTCACGAAATGACATTAATTGATATGATAACAATTAAACAATGACCAGATGCCAAGCCTGTCTTGCAAAGGGAGTGTACTCTGTTACTTTCTTCTTTGTTTGATTGTTCTCTCCCTTCCTCTCAGAGGAAGATAAAGTCAGTCAGTTAAGTGCCATACGTGATACATGCTTGGGCGATCATGTCTCGAAAGAGACATGAATGACTGGGCAGAAGATTATCTCGCAGTAGGTTGCCATTGCTTTCTGCGGTAGACTGGTTGCCGACCAAGGCTATAGAACCCAATCTGTCTTTCTATTTAACCCATAACTGGAAGGAAGAGATGGATTAATACCTTTCCCAAGGCTATTTGCACATAAGTGAATACAATGTATTCAACTGGAATTTGAACTCGGCTCCCCGGTTTCTCGTTCCAAGCCGATATCCACTGTACCACAATAAAACCTGGACTAATTGTAGCCTAAGAATATTTTTCTTGCATGAGGCATAAAGTAAAAAAAGGATTTGGAACAATAAATTCTAATTTATGAAATGTTGAGGAGGAGTGGAGATTTTCCACGCCCCTTAAAAGGCAAATTAGAGAAGGAATGAGTACCGTCAACCAGAAGAGAGAATCACATTAGTCGGAGAGTAGCTAAGGGGGTGTTGCAAAAAGGAAAAAAAAATTGTGTTGGTAGGAAGCAACCAAAGGAAAGTATTCCAAACAGGCAAAGCAAATTCACTTATCGTGTCTCAATCTCTGAAACGCTATCCTCACATGAATGATGGCTCAAATAACTACAAACCCCTCTCAAATGAACATACCATGTTTCATGCACCCGACCTGGTTACCACTCAGCCAATGATCGCTCAGCACAGTAAATATAAACGGCTACAAATGACACCAATTCTGTTCTCAATTCAACCAACACTCGCCAATTCGCTGTCTCTACACTCCCTTGCAAAACATACACCCAACACTGGCCCTTCTGGATCATTTAGGCAAAATCAGTGTTACAGGTGGCAGGCACAGTTGATATACTATAAAAAAGATTGTCTACAACCTTTGACAGGCCATGGTATGAAATACCAGTAAAAGAAGGAAGGAGTTATTAGGGTGGGTTGATGCTTATGACCACCCCCCCACCCCCGTTCTAAAAGTATGATGGATTAATTAGAGACAGAAACAAAGAAAGGTTTTTCATAAAATTTATAATTGCATTCCAGTTTTTCAATTTGTTAATGTCATTCTTTGCCACTTTGTGAAAAATGAAAAAGAATTAATATCAGAATTTTTTAGATAATAAATTATCTTTCAATACACTCACTAATCTCTAAATTATTCACAGTTAAAGTTTTATTTCTTTAAATATCACAATCATTGACAAAAAATGATTTATTACTTAAGACCAGAAAATAGTTCTTGAGTTTTTTAAATTCTTTATAATTTGTAATCAACATTTCATGTGATAAAGCGTGTTCTGGAATTAATGTTTTGAAAGTAACAATTCATCTAATTAAAATTAAAGAATGATGTTCAAGAAACAAAAATAAATATAAAAAATGAGAATAAACACAAAAATAATAGATTTAATAAGTAATTTTTTTTTTTATTATGGGCCACCATACTTACAAATGAAACCAATTTTTTAGAAAATTCAACATAAATGACTGAGACAAGCAATCAATGTTTTAAAAAGCATTTTAAAAATATTTTTTAATAAAATTTAACAATTATTCCAATTTTGTGCCTTTAAACAAAGTCAGAGATATTCTTTATGTATCAGCAATTTCTTAAAAAAAACATTTGAAAATATCCTGTATTAATTAAGAAGGCTAAGTAATATTGTTATTAAATGAAAACTATTTCCTAGTCCTAAATGTAGATACCTTGAATCATTTATGATGCCAAAATTTGTAGTGGATGTGCATTGTGGTGCAGTGGATATCAGCTCGGAATGAGAAATCGGGGGAGCCGAGTTCAAATTCTGGTTGAATTCATTGCATTCACTTACGCGCAAATACCCTTGGGAAAGGTATTAATCCACCTCTTCCTTCCAGTTATAGGTTAAATAACAGGACAGATTGGGTTCTATAGCCTTGGCTAGCAACCAATCTACTGCAGAAAGCAATGGCAACTTACTGCGGGATAATCTTCTGCCCAGTCAGTCATGTCTCTTTCGAGACATTATCGCCCAAGTGTGTTTCATGTATGGCACTTAACTGACTGAAGTTTGTTGTGAATAGGAAATTTAGAATTAAAATCAACCTTCTTCTTCACTTTTACAAAAATTCACAATGAGGTGTGAAATCCTGGTTCAGACTCAGATGGGAGCAGTGAGAGACACTGCTAAAATGTAAAGAGAGAAGCTTTAAGTCAACTTGGATATTAGTCCTCTTTCTCTTTCCTTCTTGCATGCTGATTCCTTTTACCTCTTCTTCTCCATCCAAAGACATTCCTACTGAATACATACATAATCTTTCAACAAATTACTACTACAAACATTTATACGAATTCTTGATACCCTTTCCTTTATCATTATTCTTTTCTTTTAATTAATTTCTAATTTAACATGAAAAATGTATATTTTTCATCTTGCTCTATTCCACACTAATTCACACTCCAACCTTCTGATAGCTCTGGATAAAACTTGTAAGCTGTATGGAGTTCGGTTATGTCCGACACAAGGCCAAATCAAATAAGCCTAAACCATCTCCCTACGTCTTCAAGTTTAAATTTAATTTTTAAAAATAAAAAGTATTTTTGAAGCATTCATTTTAGCTTAATTGAAAGATAAATGATTAATTTTAATATTTCCAGTAAGCAAAATACTCTGGTGAATTTCAAACAGAAATTACAGCTTTCCTTTATAAATTATATTAAAAAAAGAAACAATGAAAACAATTCTTTAAAAAATTCATTATTCATCATATTTTTCCTTCAGACTATAATGTCCTTATATTTAAAAGCAATTAAAAGCTTATCTAATTAAATTATTTATTGCATTTTCGCATTCCGAATAATAAGACATAACAATACAATTTTTAAACAAAAAAAAAAAAATGATCTCATTTTAAATTTAGCCTAGGTGTTTCTAATAAAAGAAATGAATTAAACTCAAAAGTATCTAGTTCTTAATTCAATTCTACTTTTAATGTCGCATGGAAACAGATTGATTCCCTAAGTTACATAAGAGGATATCAAATAAGAAAATTATATTACTAAAACTCAGAAAGAAACATTGAAATATCGATACACTGTAAGTGTAACACAGTTGTGACATACTGTCCGGACAATATTTGAGTAAGGAACAAATTCTCCTTTCGCACCGTTTCCGTTAATTCCTTTGTTCCGTTCAGACGCGAGATGCAATATTGATTGCCAAATATTCTCCATATTGATAAAGAAATATCATGAACAACAGGAACAACTTAATCCTGTTTGTTTTTCTATGAAAAGTTTTTATTCATCCTGAGTGAAAAGGTAAGTTAGACGAATCGTCACGGATTTCCCAAAAGACCCACAACAAAAGCATTTTAAATTATTTAAATTATAAATAAATACTTTCTTTTCGGGCATTTCCCAAAAATTGACGAGTTTAGGATTAGAAAATACTTTTCATTTTAAATATCACTCGGCATATTAAATACCTCCTCTAAATCGATGAAAAAACACCATCTTATGAATAAAAAAAAAGCCTGAAATTTTTTCCATCAAAATATTTAGGAAGGATCAAAATGCTTTTTAATTATTTAAATTTTTTTAAAAATCCCTTCTAGGCTAGAAGTTCTATTCGACATTTTGGTAAAAAATCTTGTTTTGATTTTAGTTAGCTTGTAACCAAATCGTCACCAGAGTTTACAACGGAAATCTCAATTATTTTCTGGTGACAAACATTTAATTTGAAAATTCTCGTTCACAAATGAATGAAATCGTTTTTGAAATTATATTTTAAAAATCTTGGTAAATATATTTATATTCTTTTTACAGCTGTTTCTTCCCATCCACGTAAATTCATGAAATTTCAAGAAATTAAAATTTGTAGGCAAAATAGGTTTTATTAGTTAAACGCAGGACTCATTGGGGAATGTAAATCATCTATTTTTTTTTTCAACCATTTAGACTTTTTTCTGAAAATCAGCTCCAATAGTAAGATAAAAAAAATGCAATAAAATTTAATTAGAGAAGCTTTTAATTGCTTCAATAAATAATATAAATTATAGTATGAAGAAAAAATTTTTTACAATTAATAATGAAATTTTAAAAGAAGTTTTTTCATTTTTTACTTATAATAAATTATAAAGTTTCAAAATATTTCAAAGACCTGTATGTTATTAAGTGAAGACTATATTTACTAATTGAAAATTTAAAAGTGTAAGACAAATTGTTAAGCCTTTGTACTTTTAAAATAATTTTTAATTTTTTTGTGTATTTGAAGTTTTTTTTGATTTTGTATGTTAATTTCTATGTGTACATTAAAAAGTAATGTGTTTCTCTTATAAAGGTACTTAATTAAGAGGAAAGCTCAAAGTAAGTTGCTCATTTTCATAAAATCTGCTCTGAATAGTGAAAACAAAAATGCAATAAAATAGGTACCTACAAAAAAAATCATTGCTCATTTTCAATACCTCAATTTAAATTTAATTTTTAAAAATAAAAATGTTTTCTTGAAGCTTTAATTTTAGCTTAAATTGAAAGCCAAGAGATTAAATTTACTAATTACAGTAAGCAAAATACACTGGTTTAGTTCAAACAGAAATTATATTGCTCGGAATCACAAATTTAACTGCTGAAAAAATTTTTTTTAAATTTACGGCCATTATTGAGTAATCAACACATTATGTAAACAGTAGCTAAATTTCTGTTTTAAAAATCTTACACCAAAAAAATATACTTCCTTGACATGTTATTTAAGTTGATTTTTATAATTGAATCTTACCTTTATCTGATTTCAAACAAATATTAACTGCTTACTGTTGGGAAATTTACGAAATAAATCACTCTTTACTGAAAGTAGACCTCTTGTCACGACAAATTATGTGTTGACAAGTAGCAGGTGTGAATGACGTTTGGATGGCAACCGAAAGTGACAAAAAATTCATGTAGCTTAAAACGTAACATTTGGAAATTTAATTTTTTTTTTGTTGTTTTTTAACTAAATATTAAAATTAAAAATTTAACATAATATTTTCAGTAAGTATAATATTTTATAGAATTTTAGTTTAGATTTATAGCCAGACTATGCTTTCTGAATAAATAAAAATTTAAATTTCTTTTAAAAGAAAGAATTAAATTAAAATAACCGAACTAAGTTATATTATGTTACTTATTAATATTTTTCTGAAATATTAAATATTTTTATGTTTAGATATTACATATTTATCTTAAATTATCAATATGCTTTCTGAAAAATTAAATTTCTTTTAGAATAATTTTAATTTAAAAAGAATGACATTAGAATCAAAGTGTGGTTTGTGTCATTTTCGATGTAAGGGGAATTCATCCAAACACTTGTTAACTTCTAAAAACAATACAACCTCTACGGAAACTTGTTATGACCCCTATGGAACACCGTACTTAATAAAAATTTCCAAAATTTAATTTTTTAAAATTATTTTAAAAGTAATATTGGTGAATAATTTTTATTAAACTTTTCAATTTTCGATAGGTAATATGATAATCAATTCTTAAGTAAAAAAGAAATTCAACAACGTTTTTATAACAGGTTTTTAAAATATTTTTAACACTTTTATGAATTATTATAATAAAAAATATAAACAATTATTTCAAACCCATTGTCATAAAGGCGTAATTTTTTTTTTAGCCGCTAACTCAAATAAAACAACATTTTCTATCAAAATTTCGAAAATGTTAGCAGGGATTCAAAAATTTTTTAAATAATTAAAAATTGCTTTGATCTTTCCTCTTAATAAAAATATAAATATTTTGATGGGAAAAGTTTGTTTTATTAAGTTTATGAACTTTTTTATTCATACTATGCTGTTTTTAGCGATTTTTTTTTTTTTTTTTTTTTTATTCAGATAAACTTTTAACTACTTTAGTAAACACAATATATATTAAGGGTATAATAGTTTGAAAAGAAAATGTTTTTGATGAATAATGAATTTTTACAAGAATTGTTTTGGTTTTTATTTTTAATTATAATGTATTATAAAGTTTTGAAAATCCTTTAAAATTTCTTCCACTCATCATGTTTCAAGGGTTGTTCTACTTACAAAACATTCATGTATATTCCTATGAATTTATGTCAATTTTGGTCAACCATACTTGACCAAATAAATAAACATAGTTGATGGCAAGGTTGTCATCACCTACTTGAAAGTTCAGTGAGTCAGACCGCCATGATTATGAAATGTTTTTATTCTAAATTGTATGGCATAAAAAGTAACATTTGTTTCAAATCAGATTAATTTCACTTTAAATTTGCTAAAAGTAACGTGTCATAGATGTATATTTTATTTTTGCAATATTTTTAAAAATAAGAATTAATTTTAGGTTACAAACCTGTTAGTCTGTAAATATGGATGAAAAATTATAACTTTTCAAAACTCTCAAAAATTTTAGATTCCAGTCAATATAATTTCTATTTGAAATACACCAGAATATTTTGCTTACTGGAAATGGTTACTTTAATTATTTGCCTTTCAATAAAATGAAAGCTTCAAGAACACTTTTTTTATTTTTAAAAATTATTTTTACCAGGACTTTCTAAAAAGCATTTCTAAAATGAATTTCATTTATTTGTGAATAAATTCTGAAAGTTTATTAAAATTTGACAGTTATTTGATTTTTTGGAAGAATTTCTAAACCAGCCTCACTGTTCCCCACTTTTTGCCACACTTGTATTTTTTTTATACAACATTCTCCCTTGCTTTGAAATCAACATGCATTGCTTTCTTCTGTCTCTCTTGCCTTCTATGTTGTTCTGGGAGTGTCAAAATTTTAAAACCCTCTTTCCTCACTATGTGTCCTAAAAATTTTAACTTTCCATTTTCTGATGTTTTGTATAATTGCTTTTTGGTTTATCGTTAACACAAAAACAACACTCTTATGAATGAAAATTGATTTTTGAGGCTCATGAATTATCTCTTTATAAAAAGGAAAGGAAACTACTTGTGGGCCATACAACCATGACACTACAATGTAAATAAAATGTTAATCCCTTTTTAATATTGCTTGACCAGTGGGCCATCAATTTGTCACAAAATTTACTTTGATTAGCAATGAAATTATAAGATTAAAAACTTTAACAAATTTCCATACAATTTACATACAGCCTAAATGAATGTCCTTTTTTCCCCCAAAATGAAAGAAAAAGTCAGGCTACCTAGCATTTTTAATAAAAGAGCAAAAATCAAGGAATTGTTCAGTTTAAATTAAATATTCAGCCCTTATTCATTAATGAATGAATTGTGCACAGAATTTATCATTAGTAAAAATAGTTTTACTAAATAACAGTATTTCCTAAAAAGTTACAACATTGAAACTGAATTTTGAAATAGTTGTATATCAATTTGTCAAATATGATTATTTCATTAAAAGGATTAATAGTGTTGTATAATCTACACCAAGACAATGAAAATTAGTTCAACAATTGGGTACTAAAACTTCTTATCTTTTCTCTTATAAAATTTCTTGCCTTTTTCACGCTGATAAAATGACGACTGTAATACGTATATATAAACAAATGTAGACAACATATCTTTTATTCATTCTTCATTGGGTAAATGACCTTACTTACCTATCATGTTCAAGTTTCTATTACACACGGAATTCCTAAATCACAAGAATCTGATGATTGGGCATGGAAATCTGTCATTAATTGCAGTGCATATTATTTTAAGTCTGTCTGAGAAAACAACAACCAAACAAGAGAAGAAAGGAAAAACAAAGAAAACTACATAAGGTTGTTCTACATATGTCTAACTTTCTTTTCCTGTGGTCCTCCAATTAACCTCACAGAACTTAACTATATGTGGTAATTTCAATGAAGACTTTCATTTGCCTACAAGTAAATGGACCTGAGACCGAAAAATTATTTCACATTTATCATAAGTAAAAATAGTTTAAGACAGTATTTTTTAAAAGATAACAAAAATCAAGGAATTATTCAATTTAAATGAAATCTTTAGCACTTATTAATGAATGAATTGTATACTGAATTTATCATTCATAAAAATGGTTTTACTTTATAAGGGTTTTTTAAAAGATAATGAAAATCAGGGAATTATTCAATTTAAATGAAATTTTTAGCACTTATTAATGAATGAATTGTATACTGAATTTATCATTCATAAAAATGGTTTTACTTTATAAGGGTTTTTTAAAAGATAATGAAAATCAGGGAATTATTCAATTTAAATGAAATTTTTAGCACTTATTAATGAATGAATTGTATACTGAATTTATCATTCATAAAAATGGTTTTACTTTATAAGGGTTTTTTAAAAGATAATGAAAATCAGGGAATTATTCAATTTAAATGAAATCTTCAGCACTTATTAATGAATGAATTGTATACTGAATTTATCATTCATAAAAATGGTTTTACTTTATAAGGGTTTTTTAAAAGATAATGAAAATCAGGGAATTATTCAATTTAAATGAAATCTTCAGCACTTATTAATGAATGAATTGTATACTGAATTTATCAATTGTCTCAAGTTTTCATAAAATTAAGTAAAGAGTGGGGAAAAAAGATGTAAAAAATATTTTTACCAAGATTTTCTAAAAATAACATTTCTAAAATAATTTAGTTCCTTTATGAATAATTTCTGAATGTTTAATGGAAATTCTAAAATGACAAGCAACACTATTCTGGGAGTTTAGAAATATATGCTCACTAGCTAGAGTCAAAAATAAGTTTTGATCTTATTTTGCTTTTAAAAACTTTGGAACTACTTATTTTCAATGACCACCAACACTTTCTTTTCTAAATCCTTTTCTCAGTACATCTAAATCTTATGAAATTTTGTTGATGATTGCCAACACTTTCTTTCTTTTACTAAATCCTTTTCTCAGTACATCTAAATCTTATGATATTTTGTTGATGATTGCCAACACTTTCTTTCTTTTACAAAATCCTTTTCTCAGTACATCTAAATCTGATGATATTTTGTTGATGATTGACAACACTTTCTTTCTTTTACTAAATCCTTTTCTCAGTACATCTAAATCTTATGGTTTTTTGTTGATGATTGCCAAAACTTTCTTTTTTACTATGTGGTCAATAAATCTCTTTATAATTTTGTCTGGTCTTGCTGATAGTGATTGTAACATTTTCTTTCTTTTACCTAGTCTCTCTCTTTTTCTCAGTTCATCTAAATCTTGATATTTTGGTGATGATTTCTTCTTAACAATTTTCTTTTACTAAATCCTTTTCTCAGTACATCTAAATCTTGTATTTTGTTGATTGCCAACATATTTAATGCTCTTTTACTAAATCTATAAATTGTCTAAATCTTGTATTGTTTTGTTGATGAATTCTTGTTACTTTCTTTAAATCCTTTTCTCAATTACATCTAAATCTTATAATGTTTTGATGCGATGATTGCCAACATTTTCTTTCTTTTTACTAAATCCTTTTCTCAGTTCGTCTAAATCTTGTGATATTTTGGTGATGATTGCCAACATTGCTGCTTTTACTATAAATCCTTTTCTCTAGAAATTGCATCTAAATCTTGTAGTCTGTTTTGTTGATGATTGCCAACATATTCTTTCTTTTTATAAATCCTTTTCTCAGTACATCTAATCTTATGATATTTTTTGGTGATGATTGCCAACACTTTCTTTTATTTTACTAAATCCTTTTCTCAGTACATCTAAATCTTCGTGTTTTGTTGATGATTGCCAACACTTTCTTTCTTTTACTAAATCCTTTTTCTCAGTACATCTAAATCTTATGATATTTTGGTGATGATTGCCAACACTTTCTTTCTTTTACTAAATCCTTTTCTCAGTACATCTAAATCTTATGTTGTTGATGATTGCCAACACTTTCTTTCTTTACTAAATCCCCCTTTCTCCAATTTTGTCTAAATCTTGTGATATTTTGTTGATGATTGCCAAAACTTTCTTTCTTTTACTAAATCCTTTTCTCAGTACATCTAAATCTTATGATATTTGTTGATGATTGCCAAGCTTTGTTTCTTTGCTAAATCCTTTATCTGATGTATTTGATATTTTGTTGATGATTGCCAACATTTTCTTTTCTTTTACTAAATCCTTTTCTCAGTTCATCTAAATCTTATGATATTTTGGTGATGATTGCCAACACTTTCTTTTTACTAAATCCTTTTCTCAGTACATCTAAATCTTATGATATTTTGTTGATGATTGCCAACACTTTCTTTCTTTTACCTAAATCCTTTTCTCAGTACATCTAAATCTTATGATATTTTGTTGATGATTGCCAAAACTTTCTTTCTTTTACTAAATCCTTTTCTCAGTACATCTAAATCTTATGATATTTTGTTGATGATTGCCAAAACTTTCTTTCTTTTACTAAATCCTTTTCTCAGTACATCTAAATCTTATGATATTTTGTTGATGATTGCCAACATTTTCTTTCTTTTACTAAATCCTTTTCTCAGTTCATCTAAATCTTGATATTTTGGTATTGATTTACCTTAACACTTTCTTTTACTAAATCCTTTTCTCAGTACATCTAAATCTTGCCATGATATTTTGTTGATGATTGCCTTGTATAACTTTCTTTTACTAAATCCTTTTCTCCAGTACACATCTAAATCTTATGATATTTTGTTGATGATTGCCAACACTTTCTTTCTTTACTAAATCCTTTTCTCAGTACATCTACTAAAAATCTTATGATATTTTGTTGATGATTGCCAACACTTTCTTTCTTTTACTAAGTCACTTTTCTCAGATACATCTAAATCTTATGATATTTTGTTGATGATTGCCAACACTTTCTTTTCTTTTACTAAATCCTTTTCTCAGTACATCTAAATCTTATGATATTTTGTTGATGATTGCCAACACTTTCTTTCTTTTACTAAATCCTTTTCTCAGTACATCTAAATCTTATGATATTTTGTTGATGATTGCCAACACTTTCTTTCTTTTTACTAAATCCTTTTCTCTGTACATCTAAATCTTATGATATTTTGTTGATGATTACCAACATTTTCTTTCTTTACTAAATCCTTTTCTCTAGGTACATCTAAATCTTATGATGTTGATTGTAACATTTTCTGTAACCTTTTCTTTCTTTTACTAAATCCTTTCTCAGTTCATCTAAATCTTGATATTTTGGTGATGATTGCCAACACTTTCTTTTTTACTAAATCCATACATCTAAATCTTATGATATTTTGTTGATGATTCATTTTCTTTCTTTTACTAAATCCTTTTCTCAGTACATCTAAAATCTTATGATATTTTTGTTGATTGTTAACCTTTCTTTCTTTTACTAAATCCTTTTCTCAGTACATCTAAATCTTATGATATTTTGATGATTGCCATCTCTTTCTTTCTTTTACTAAATCCTTTTCTCAGTACATCTAAATCTTATATTTTGTTGATGATTGCCAACACTTTCTTTCTTTTACTAAATCCTTTTCTCAGTACATCTAAATCTTATGATATTTTATTGATGATTGCCAACACTTTCTTTCTTTTACTAAATCCTTTTCTCAGTACATCTAAATCTCATGATATTTTGTTGATGATTGCCAACACTTTCTTTCTTTTACTAAATCCTTTTCTCAGTACATCTAAATCTCATGATATTTTGTTGATGATTGCCAACACTTTCTTTCTTTTACTAAATCCTTTTCTCAGTACATCTAAATCTCATGATATTTTGTTGATGATTGCCAACACTTTCTTTCTTTTACTAAATTTTCTACATCAAATCTTATGATATTTTGTTGATGATTGCCCACTTTCCTTTTACAAATTTTCTCATACAAATCTAAATATGATATTTTGTTGATGATTGCCAACACTTTCTTTCTTTTACTAAATCCTTTTCTCAGTACATCTAAATCTTATGATATTTTGTTGATGATTGCCAACACTTTCTTTCTTTTACTAAATCCTTTTCTCAGTACATCTAAATCTCATGATATTTTGTTGATGATTGCCAACACTTTCTTTCTTTTACTAAATCCTTTTCTCAGTACATCTAAATCTTATGATATTTTGTTGATGATTGCCAACACTTTCTTTCTTTTACTAAATCCTTTTCTCAGTACATCTAAATCTTATGATATTTTGTTGATGATTGCCAACACTTTCTTTCTTTTACTAAATCCTTTTCTCAGTACATCTAAATCTTCATGATATTTTGTTGATGATTGCCAACACTTTCTTTCTTTTACTAAATCCTTTTCTCAGTACATCTAAATCTCATGATATTTTGTTGATGATTGCCAACACTTTCTTTCTTTTACTAAATCCTTTTCTCAGTACATCTAAATCTCATGATATTTTGTTGATGATTGCCAACACTTTCTTTCTTTTACTAAATCCTTTTCTCAGTACATCTAAATCTCATGATATTTTGTTGATGATTGCCAACACTTTCTTTCTTTTACTAAATCCTTTTCTCAGTACATCTAAATCTCATGATATTTTATTGATGACGCCAACATTTTCTTTTACTAAATCCTTTTCTCAGTACATCTAAATCTTATGGTATTTTGTTGATGATTGCCAACACTTTCTTTTCTTTTTTACTAAATCCTTTTCTCAGTACATCTAAATCTTATGGTATTTTGTTGATGATTGCCAACACTTTTCTTTACTAAATCCTTTTCTCAGTACATCTAAATCTTGAGACAGTTTGTTGATGATTGCCAACACTTTCTTTCTTTTACTAAATCCTTTTCTCAGTACATCTAAATCTCATGATATTTTGTTGATGATTGCCAACACTTTCTTCTTTTACTAATCCTTTTCTCAGTACAATTAAATTCATGTATTTTGTTGATGATTGCCAACACTTTCTTTCTTTACTAAATCCTTTCTCAGTACATCTAAATCTTATGATATTTTGTTGATGATTGCCAACACTTTCTTCTTTTACTAAATCCTTTTCTCAGTACATCTAAATCCTTTATGATATTTTGTTGATGATTGCCAACATTTTCTTCTTTACTAAACTTTTTCAGTACATCTAAATCTTATGATATTTTGTTGATGATTGCCAACACTTTTCTTACTAAATCCTTTTCTCAGTACATCTAAATTCTATGATATTTTGTTGATATCGTTAAACACTTTCTTTCTTTTACTAAATCCTTTTCTCAGTACATCTAAATCCATGGTATTTATGATGATTGCCAACACTTTCTTTCTTAGCCAATCCTTTCAGTACATCTAAATCTTATGATATTTTGTTGACACTTGCCAACACTTTCTTTCTTTTACTAAATCCTTTTCTCAGTACATCTAAATCTCAGTGATATTTTGTTGATGATTGCCAACACTTTCTTTTCTTTTAGCTAAACTTTCAGTACATCTAAATCTTATGATATTTTGTTGATGATTGCCAACACTTTCTTTCTTTACTAAATCCTTTCTCAGTACATCAAATCTTATGATATTTTGTTGATGATTGCCAACACTTTCTTTCTTCTTTACTAAATCCTTTTCTCAGTACATCTAAATCTTACAGATATTTTGTTGATGATTGCCAACACTTTCTTCTTTTACTAAATCCTTTTCTCAGTACATCTAAATCTTATGATACTTTTTAAGGATATCAAGCAACACTTTCTTTCTTTTACTAAATCCTTTTCTCAGTACATCTAAATTGCAGATATTTTGTTGAGATTGCCAACTTTTCTCTTTCTTTTACTAAATCTTTTCTCAGTACATCTAAATCTTATGATATTTTTGCTGATGATTGCCAACACCTTTCTCTTTTACTTAAATCCCTTTCTCAGTACATCTAAATTCCATGATATTTTGTTGATGATTGCCAACACTTTCTTCTTTTACTAAATCCTTTTCTCAGTACATCTAAATCTTATGATATTTTGTTGATGATTGCCAACACTTTCTTTCTTTTACTAACCCTTTCTCAGTACATCTAAATCTTATGATATTTTATTGATGATTGCCAACTCTTTCTTTCTTTTACTAAATCCTTTCTCAGTACATCTAAATCTTATGATATTTTGTTGATGATTGCCAACACTTTCTTTCTTTTATTAAATCCTTTTCTCAAGTACATCTAAATCTTATGATATTTTGTTGGATGATTGCCAACACTTTCTTTTACTAAATCCTTTTCTCACATATCTAAATCTCATGATATTTTAAGGATGATTACAAACTCTTCTTTCTTTTACTAAATCCTTTCTCAGTACATCTAAATCTTATGATATTTTGTTGATGATTGCCAACACTTTCTTCTTTTACTAAATCCTTTACTCAGTACATTCAACTTATGATATTTTGTTGATGATTGCCAATACTTTCTTTACTAAATCCTCTTTCTAGTACATCTAAATCTTATGATATTTAAGTTGATGATTGCCAACACTTTCTTTTCTTTTACTAAATCCTTTTCTCATACATCTAAATCTTATGATATTTTATTGATATTGCCAACTTTTCTTTTACTAAACTTTTCTCTATATCTAAATCTTATGATATTTTACATGATTGCCAACACTTTCTTTCTTTTACTAAATCCTTTTCTTGTACATCTAAATCTTATAAGATATTTGTTGACAGATTGCCAACACTTTCTCTTTTACTAAACTCTTTTCTCAGTACATCTAAATCTACATATTTTATGATGCATTGCCAACACTTTCTTTACTAACTTTTCAGTACATCTAAATCTCATGATATTTTGTTGATGATTGCCAATACTTCTTTCTCTTTTACTAAATCCTTTTTCAGTACATCTAAATCTTAGCATATTTTGTTGATGATTGCCAACACTTTCTTTCTTTACTAAATCCTTTCTCAGTACATCAAATCTTTATGATATTTTGCTGATGATTGCCACTTTCTTTCTTTTACTAACTTTTCTCAGTACATGTAAATCTTATGGTATTTTGTTGATGATCACCAACACTTTCTCTTAATTCATATTTTTATTAAATAAAATTTTCCCCTTAGCAAAATAAAACCTTTATATTCATTCAGTAAAGCTGCTGTAAATTTTATCTTAATTCAAACCAGATCAGAAAGTGGATAGATTTTTATTGAATCATATTTTAGTTTGCATCAGTTGAAAATTCATGTTTATTTTTTTCTTAAAAGAGTAGTTGTTGTTGATGAAATAGTAAATTGTAGTCAGTTTTTCTCCTTTTTTCACCAATAATATTTTATATTTATGAAAGGCAAAATGTATAAAAATTAGATAATATTTGTTTGTTCTATGAATCGTATTCATAACTGACCAAGAAAGATCTGATATTGTGAACTTGATTTAAACAAAATCTTGCAATGTTCTGTTGGAAATAATGCACAAATCTGCTTCTTTAATGATACCTTTCTTTATTTCCAGGTTGGATTGTCATGAACTTTTAATCATTTAGGCTATGAGAAGGAAAAAACAAAATAAACTGTATCAATTAACATTTCTGAAAAGTTTTCCTTACAAAACGAATCATAAAACAACATACATGAAAAAAGAAACTTTAAAAATCCCTGTGCTGTGAACACATGGTTGTTAGAAATCATATACTTGTTTAATATGTGAATGTGAATTTTCACAGGTAACAAATTTAAAGAACTTATGCTAATACCCACAGGTGAGAATCCTCATTCTTGTGTAGTGTGTGGATTAACATTTTCACTAAATTCAGATTTGACAAACCAATGGAGAAAAAGCATTTTTGTAAAGTGTGTGGACATGCTTTTCCAAGACCCACTGGCTTAAAAACCCACATGAAGTTACACACTAGAGAAAAACCACACACTTGTGAAATATGTGGATCAGCCTTTCCAGATAATTCTCAACTGAAAAGACACATTCGAGTTCACACTGGAGAAAAACCATATTCTTGTAAAATATGTGGATCAACATTTTCAGTAAAATCTAATTTGAAAAAACACAATCGAATTCACACTGGAGAGAAACCATATTCTTGTAAAATATGTGGATCGGTATTTTCAGATAATTCTCAACTAAAAAGGCACATTCGGATTCACACTGGAGAGAAACCATATTCTTGTGAGATATGTGGATCAGCATTTTCAAACAAATCCAATTTACAAAAGCACAGTCGAATTCACACTGGAGAGAAACCATATTCTTGTGGAATATGTGGTTCAGCATTTTCAGATAATTCTCACTTGAAAACTCACATTCGAATTCACACTGGAGAGAAACCATATTGTTGTGAAATATGTGGATCAGCGTTTTCAAATAATACTCAGTTGAAAACACACAATCGAATTCACACAGGAGAGAAACCATATTCTTGTGAAATATGTGGCTCAACATTTTCAAACAATTCCAATTTAAAAAAGCACAATAGAATTCACACTGGAGAGAAACCATATTCTTGTATCATGTGCGGATCAGCATTTTCAGATAATTCTCAATTGAAAATACACATTCGAATTCACACTGGAGAGAAACCATATTCTTGTGAAATATGTGGATCAGCATTTTCAAATCATGCTGATTTGAAAAAACACAATCGAATTCACACTGGAGAGAAACCATATTCTTGTGTAATATGTGGATCAGCATTTTCACATAGTTCTGATTTGAAAAAGCACAATCGAATTCACACTGGAGAGAAACCATATTGTTGTGAAATATGTGGATCAGCATTTTCGCAGATTGCTAATTTGAAAAAACACAATCGAATTCACACTGGAGAGAAACCATATTGTTGTAAAATATGCGGATCAGCATTTTCGCAGAATGGTAATTTGAAAAAGCACAATCAAATTCACACTGGAAAGAAACCATAGTCTTGTATCATATATGAATCAACATTTTCACACAATTCCAAATTGCAAAAGCACATTCATAATCACACTGGAGAAAAACCATATTCTTCTTAAATGTATGGATCAGCAAGTTTTTAAATAAAAATTAATTAATTTATTTGTGTTCTGAAAAGTTGTGTCCTGAATGTTTCATCAATGATTTTTGCAAGAATTTTTAATTCAATGTAGTTTTTACAAGGTGCCAAAAAAAAAGATTTTTAACCAAAATTTTGAATGAATGAGAAACTATGAAAAATTTTTCTAAGTTAATCAAAAAATCCTTTGATCTTTCTCATTAATAATAGCATAAACATTTTGACAATAAAAGTTTATAATAAAATAAAATATCCAAATTTTTTTTTATTTTCAATGATTTCAAAATTTTGAACATGTTGAAATTCTAATGAAATTTTTTCGTATTTTCTTAATTAATTTTATAATGAATAGCTTCTTTGATTTAAAAATCCTTGAGAAAATATTTATATCACTTAACATGAGAGTTTCAACATTTGGTTTTTTTGAATACTAAAATTAATTGTTAATTTTTACATTCCTAGAAAGATCAAAAATGAGAAGTTGCCATATAAAAAAGAATTAAATTCATGATATGAACACCCTGAAAAAGTTATTTTAAAATTTTAGTTTTGTTTTTAAACACTCAAAAAGGAATTTTTATTCCTCTTTTTTTTTTTTTTTTTAGTGAAATTTTTAAAATAATGTTTTTTTCTTCAGGTTGATCCAAAAACAATTTTCTCAGATGCAATTTAGCTACATTTTATTCACTTAAAAATTTTACAGTGAATTTTGAAAGCCTTCGTACCCCTTTGCCTCAGATGAAATATTTGTAGTTAAGTAAAATTTATTTAATCTATTCATAAACTTAAGTGGAGTGGAAGTAACAGGTGTAAAAAAAATATATTTTCACTAAGATTTTTTAGAAATAATAATTTCAAAGATAATTTAATTCATTAGGTGAATAAGTCCTGAAAGTTTCATTAAAATCTGACAATCCAATTTCAGTAATTTAGTGGAGGTACCTAACTAGGTACCTCCACTCATTTTTGATAACTAACCTTTATATTGAATTTTTAAAAGATGAAAATCTTTAAACTTTTATTTTAGCTTTAATTGAAAGCTCAATGATTAAATATACTAATTTTCAGTAAGCAAAATACTCTGGTTCATTTCAAACAGAAATTATATTGATTTGAATCTAAAATTTTATTTTGCAATTTTTTGGCCATTTTTGAGCAATCGAAACATTCCGAAACAAAAGTTAATTCCTAGTTCTAAGCATCTTGCAAAAATAAAATGTACATATGTGATACATTATTTTTGGAAAATTAGCAAATTTAAAGTTAAATTAATCTGATTAACACAAGTATTACTTACTTATAGTATGAAATTTAGAAAAAAGTTTTTCTTAATCACAGAGCATTGATCTTACTGACCTTTCCTGTTAATGACTGATGTGTGATGACAGCCAGATGTTGAGATAAGTATGCTTGATCAGAATTGATATAATTGTTCAAATCTTTGTCTTGTAAGGGGAAGAAACTGTGAAACACACAACCTTTCGATGTACTACATTAAATACGATACTTTAAAAAAATTTAAATACACAAAAAAATTAAAGATTATTTAAAAAACACAATGGCTAGACAATTTGTATTAAACTTTTCAATATTTGATTAGTAAATATAGTCTTCACTTATTTAATAACATGTTTTCCACTGGAAAAAACTGCAATTTGGTTACCCATTAATGAAAATCAAAACAAGATTTTTTACCAAAATTTCGAGTTTGAAAGGATTAAAATACTTTAAAAAATAACTAAAAAAACTTTTATCTTTCCTCCTCATAATAACAAACATTTTGATGGAAAAATTTTGTTTTTGCAAAGTTTGGGGTCATTTTTCTTCATACTATACAGTCTTTTTAATGATTTAGTGGAGGTAATTAAATTGGGTGACTCACAGATGAAAAAAATAAATTTACCAAAATTTCCAACTTGTTAGAATTCAAAAATATAAAACTGATAATTCTTCTTAACAATAACAAACAGTTTGATGAAAAAAGTTCGTTTTTATTAAGTTTGGAACCGTTTTTTCTTCATACTATGCAAAGAGGTGTGAGCCCTTTTAATATCACACTAAAAGAAAGTCAGGTTCCTAGTGTGTTCAAATTATCCTATGATATTTTCTTCTCCATACATAACTAATTAGTACTTCATGGGGTATGCAGGTCAAATGATAACACAAGACTTAAATATTCATTAATGCACATTCATTCTGCTGCAATATTTCATCACATTCTCTCAGCCACTCCAGTATGCAGACTATGTTTTCATCTCCCACTCCATGTTTGGCATACTGAACTGGCGTTCATTGCTTAGAGTGTGAGAGACAGCACAATTTATCTCTGTGGCTATTGTTGATATATCCACAACTCCAACATAATTATTGTCTTGCCTGTTAGACTGAAAGGTAATATCCTTCTACTCTGCCCTGAGGCAGGGTTAGGAACCATAAATATATGGTAACACTTTGTTTTATTTGATGGTCAAATTTGAAATAAATGCATTCATGGTTTTCAATTCAAAGCTTTCCTTTTCCTAATCAAGATTTCAGCTGAGTGATTTTGTTTTTCTCTTCCATTGCCCATTCCAACACCCACACATCCATGTCCACTGATACATGATTTAATAATAATCTGGTGCCTGATCTGCTCTTGTTTTACATACCAGTCAGAATAAAATATATCCTATTGCATTGTACAATTCATTTCATCTTAGTGATTTTGTTTTTCTCTTCCATTGCCCATTCCAACACCCACACATCCATGTCCACTGATACATGATTTAATAATAATCTGCTGCCTGATCTGCTCTAGTTTTACATGCCAGTCAGAATAAAATATATCCTATTGCATTGTACAATTCATTTCATCTTAGTAATTTTGTTTTTCTCTTCCATTGCCCATTCCAACACCCACACATCCATGTCCACTGATACATGATTTAATAATAATCTGGTGCCTGATCTGCTCTAGTTTTACATGCCAGTCAGAATAAAATATATCCTATTGCATTGTACAATTCATTTCATCTTAGTAATTTTGTTTTTCTCTTCCATTGCCCATTCCAACACCCACACATCCATGTCCACTGATACATGATTTAATAATAATCTGCTGCCTGATCTGCTCTAGTTTTACATGCCAGTCAGAATAAAATATATCCTATTGCATTGTACATGGGAATTTCCATAGAGTGCAGTATAAAAAAGCCATAAAAGGTAATAAAATGAAGATATGTTGGGTGCAATTTTGAAGTTGCACTATCATGGGCTGTCAATGCCAAAAATATATTTCACAATTTGCATATCTACAGCTAGTTTTTGGAAGAAATCCTAGCCTGCCTTCCTTTTTGAATGATGAACTTCTTTTTTTTTTTTTAATCATCTCACCCCAAGCAAGGCATTCCACTGCCACTATTGCGCATGGGGCTACATAGGGGAAGGTAAAGAGAAGGAGTGGTTAGACATAGGGAATGTCAGGAGGAAGGTGACAGATGAGTAAGGATAGCGAGGATGAGGGTTGGGCAGATGGGAAGAGTGTTTGATAGAATGGGAGCAGGTTAGTGTGTTAGGAGGTGTCTATTGACCTTACATTTAAACTCCTGGAGATTGTAGCCGTCGGGGAAGCAATCATGTGGAAGGGAATTCCACAGTCGGGAAGTGCAAGGAAAGAAACTGTTGGAGTAGAAGTTATGGCTGCATTTTATCGGTTTCACTGTAAAAGGGTGGGATCTAGTTGCTAATCTAGTATCTCATTCAAATTCGTATTTAGGGGACACCAGTGATCTAAGTTCATTGGAGCAGAAGCCGTGAAAGTATTTATAGAAGAGACACAGGGAAGCTACGTCGCACCAGTGGGAGAGAGACTGCAGGCGGTCTGCCAAGTCAGTATCTATCACATTACAGACCCTCCTCTGAACCTTATCGAGAAGCCCGAGGAGAACAGCAGGGGCACCCGACCAGATATGGCAGCAGTATTCAATGCACGGGCGGATGGTAGATTTATATATGTGCAGGATAGATTTAGACGGAAAAAACTTCTGGGCCCTACACAGAACCGACTTTCATAGCAGTGGATTTAGCAATGGATTCGATATAGTTATTCCATTTGAGGTCCGCTGAAAGTGTGAGACCCAGGAGGCGTAGAGTTTTACTCTCTGGGAGGCAAGCCTGGTCCATGCTAATGGGAGGTAGGTGAGATTGTCGATGATGGTTAATTGAGAGTAGCTTCGTTTTAGAAGCATTAAAATTTACTAGCCATTTCTTACCCCAGTTCGATATGGATTGGAGGTCTTTTTCAATCTCGGCTGCGAGGTTAGCTTTGACGCCTACACCAGATTTTTATAGGAGGCGGGAGTAAACTGTGGTGTCATTGGCGTACAAACCTATTTGGGCTCTTATGGAATCAGGAAGAGTGTAGGACCTAAGATGGAGCCTTGGGGGACACCTGCGTTTGTATGGTAGTTCTGGGAGGCATGTCCGTTTAATACCACCTTCATTGTGCGGTTAGAGATCAATGACTGGATTAGTTGAAATGACTGTCCAGTTATACCATAGCTCCGCAGTTTACATAGAAGGCCAGCATGCCAAACTCTGTCGAACGCCTTAGATATATCCAATGCAACGGTTCGGGCTTCGCCATTCCTGTCGAGTGCCTGGTATATGTACTCAGTGATGGTCGTTAGCATATCAGCAGTAGACCTGGTGAAGCGGAAACCATATTGCTTGTCCAAGAGGAGCCTGTGTGCTGTGAGATGCTGAACCACCTCGGCATTGATAATGGCTTCGAACACTTTGCCAAAGATCGGAAGAAGGCTGATAGGGCGGTAATTTGCAGAGTCAGAGGGTTCTCCAGTGTTTTTAAATATAGGAACTACAGAGGAAGATTTCCAACAGGCAGGAAAGCAGGAAGCAGATAGGCAGAGATTGTAGAGCTTAGAAAGGACAGGAGAGTTCAGGGGCACATTTCTTTAAGACTATGGTTGGGATTCCGTCACCACCGCTCGCTTTGTGAGGGTCATGTTTTAAGATTATCTTAGAGACAAGCGAAGGTGTAATGTGGACATCATTCAGTTGTGCCTCGGTTCTAGGTGAGAAGTCGGGTGTACAAACTCCAGATGAGTCCAGACTCGAATTGTTCGAGAATCTGTGGGCAAAGCATTCAGCCTTATCTGCTGGGGAGGTGAGGACCTCAAATTTGTTGATTAGCGGGGGTATTGTGGACTTGCTCTTGTTAAGTACTCTTTTACAGAGTCGCCAGTAGTCTTTAGCGCCGAATTTAGAGCATGCTATGCATTGCTTCATTCTGGCAGCAAACAACATCTTAGCTTCGTTAAGTATCCTTTTACACTTATTACGAGCTGAAGTGAAAAGGCGCCTGTTTTGGTCCGACGCGTAGTTACGATAGAGTCGGAAGAAATGATTCCGGTGGGCAATGGCAGCTGAGCAAGCGGGTGAGAACCATGGAGACGAATGAGATTTAAGCTGGAATTTCCTAGCAGGGATGAAGGTATCGATGCCAGCCTTAACCCAGGAGGAGACCTCGGATGCACATTCTTCGATGGGAAGACTAAAAACGTTGTTCCAAGGGATGTCACAGAGGAAGTCTTGGAACGAATCCCAGTCTGCTCTTTGATAGCAGTAGGATATCCTACTTGTCTGGGTTTCATGGGTCAGGTGGGAGTGGAGTGAAATATTGACAGACACTACAGTGTGGTCAGAGTTTCCGAGTGGGCAGAGTTGTCTGGTAGTGCAAGAGTCTGGGATGGAAGTGAAGCAGAGGTCTAGAAGTGAGTCCCTTCCGTTAGGATTGTCGGAGAAATGCGTGGGGAAGTACACTACTTTTGTAAGGGATTGGGTGAGTGAAAAGTTCATGGTGTGGACACCAGCAGGGTCAGTGACAGCGTTCTTCAGCCACTTGGTGTGGTGGGCGCTAAAGTCACCAAACACGAATACATGGGCAGAGGGATGGGAAGAAATAGCTTTGTCGATATTGTCAGAAATGATGTCAAGTAACGAACAGTCAGGGGAGGAAGGAGAGCGGTAGAGAAAGAAGAGATAGCTAATCGAGCTGAGAAGTGAGAGGCGGAATCACATGAAAGAATGATCTGGGGATTCAAAGATGACACCCTAGCTAAGGGAAGGTGTTCGCTGACATAGACACCAAGCCCATGCATATGAACATTGGAGTCCTTCCTGAAGAGGGGAAGGTAGCCAGGAATGTAGAACTCAGATGAGGGGATAGAAGGGTTAAGATTTGTTTCACATAGGGCTAATATATCAGGTGAGTTATTATGGAGGAATGAATCTATGCTGAATAAGTTGGTGCGGATGCCGCGTATGTTAGTGAAAGAGATGCAGACAGGTTTGGGCATTTTCAAATGAGCTGGAAGTTGTAAAAAATGGTTTAATTTCTATTTTTGTCTTCAGAAATTTAATTAAATCAACTTTTCAGTGTTAGCTGCTTGTGGTAAGTCAACCGGGATTCAGTCCATTTTTCAGTCTGTTTTTCTGTAATGTTTGGAATTTTTTTTTTTCGTTTTTTGTTCGTCTTTGATTTTTTTTTTGTCACTTAGTTTGTGTAAATTATTTTGCAATTCTTTTGCAAAAAAAAAACTTCCACCGAACATTCATGCAGGGATACCCGTCCATGCGTGATATGGCACTAGAAGAACCCCGGTATTATTCAACTGTTGATCAGAGCAGCCTCTCAAGACGCTACGCAAGAGTTCGGGCTCCTAATTACCAGTCGGAAGCAGCAACCAGGAAACTGCCAACTTCCTGCACTAGAAGGAATCAGTACTGGCTAAATTGTTGCAGACAATCTCAACGCCATGCATGCTGCAAGAAAAAGTTTCATGAAGCCTCTGAGAAATTGCAACATGCTCAAAGTTATTCATACAAAAATGGTGACCTCGTCCTTTACCAAAAAAAATTCATCTGTTAAATGGCTGTCCCGGTGTCATCATAGACTGGGAATACAAACAAGTGCTTCTGAAATACAGAGGCACATATGTTAGAGTGCATTCTTCTTGCTTAATTTTATATCCTGAAAATAATCCACTGCCCATTCCAACACCTACACATTCATGTCCACTGATGCATGATTTAATAATAATCTGGTGCCTGATCTGCTCTAGTTTTACATGCCAGTCAGAATAAAATATATCCTATTGCATTGTACAATTCATTTCATCTTAGTGATTTTGTTTTTCTCTTCCATTGCCCATTCCAACACCCACACATTCATGTCCACTGATACATGATTTAATAATAATTTGGTGCCTGATCTGCTCTAGTTTTACATGCCAGTCAGAATAAAATATATCCTATTGCATTGTACAATTCATTTCATCTTAGTGATTTTGTTTTTCTCTTCCATTGCCCATTCCAACACCCACACATTCATGTCCACTGATACATGATTTAATAATAATTTGGTGCCTGATCTGCTCTAGTTTTACATGCCAGTCAGAATAAAATATATCCTATTGCATTGTACAATTCATTTCATCTTAGTGATTTTGTTTTTCTCTTCCATTGCCCATTCCAACACCCACACATTCATGTCCACTGATACATGATTTAATAATAATTTGGTGCCTGATCTGCTCTAGTTTTACATGCCAGTCAGAATAAAATATATCCTATTGCATTGTACAATTCATTTCATCTTAGTGATTTTGTTTTTCTCTTCCATTGCCCATTCCAACACCCACACATTCATGTCCACTGATACATGATTTAATAATAATTTGGTGCCTGATCTGCTCTAGTTTTACATGCCAGTCAGAATAAAATATATCCTATTGCATTGTACAATTCATTTCATCTTAGTGATTTTGTTTTTCTCTTCCATTGCCCATTCCAACACCCACTCATCCATGTCCACTGATACATGATTTAATACTTACTTCAGAAAACCATGATACCAGTGAACTAAACATTACTTCACCACCAATTAATTTCTGGAAATGTCTAGAAATTCACAATCGTTTGCCCCATAAACCTAATATTAATTACATTCAGGAGTCATTGAAGAAAGCTAATCAAGTGTTTTTTTTACTCAAAATTTGCCCATTTTTAGAAAATGTTTTCCAAATTGCGAAAATGAAAATGTAATAAAACTATGCCATTTTTTTATTTAGATAAACTTTTAATTGCTTTTATAAACAATATATATTACGGATGTGCGTTGTGGTGCATTGGATATCAGCTCGGAACGAGAAATCGGGGAGCTGAGTTCAAATTCCAGCTGAATTCATTGCATTCACTTACACGCAAATACCCTTGGGAAAGGTATTAATCCGCCTATTCCTTCCAGTTATGGGTTAAATAACAGGACAGATTGGCTTCTATAGCCTTGGTCGGCAACCAGTCTACCGCAGAAAGCAATGGCAATCTACTGCGGGATAATCTTCTGCCCAGTCAGTCATGTCTCTTTCGAGACATGATCGCCCAAGCATGTACCACGTATGGCACTCAACTGACTGATATTATGGATATCATAGTCTGAAAAGGAAAAACATTTTCAATAAATTATGAATTTTTACAAGAATTGTTTTCATTTTTATTATTTGTTTATTATAATAATTTATAAAGTTTCAAAATGTTTTTAAATTTCCTCCTTCATTGTTAATGCTAAGGTTTTAAATTACTGCATGAAGACTATATTTACTAATCAAAAATTGAAAAACTTAACACAAATAATTTAGCCAATGGGTATTTAAAATAATTAAAACATTTTAATTGTGTGCATGCTGATTGCCCGTATTTTCTAGTTACGGGTGGCAGTACATGATATATATTATTAAAAGATTACGTGTTTCAAAGGTTGCATGCCATACATGAAAAAAACCTATGTAAACGTTTTCAGGGTGTAATTTTTCATCTCACTTCAGTGTTTTCTATGACCTACAATTGAACATTCAACGGGCTTTGCATCTCATCCCTTCAAATTCTAAAGCAAGTTTTGTATTTTAAGTCCTAATTTCCTAATTTTGTAAAAAACAGAAAAAAAATTTCTTGTGAAATTCACAATTTGTGCAGGTACCTAAAAAGAATATGACAAATAGATATTAAAAATAAAAATTAATAAATGCCATAACAATTCATAAATTATTGAGTTACCTCTGCCATTGTATAATTTCATTGTGTTATTAAATTGTAGAATTGTTTTAAAAGAATGTTGTATATTATTTTAATTTTATTTTTCATAAAACATTTTCAAACGTAAGGTTATAAAGCTAAACTAATTAAAATTCTATAAACTATAGGATAAATTGCCAAAAATATTGTGTTAAATATTTTATTTTAACATATAGTTAAAAACCAAAAAATGAAGTGTACGAATAAGGTTATGTCAAATTTGTCTTTCATACTTAGCATTTTTTGACAGCTACTGTCTGTCATGTCAATTATCGCCGCTGATAAGGCAATGATAACCTGGATAACAAGGCTATTGTAATTAAGAAACAATTTTTACTACATTTCAGGCAGTAAGCAAGTAATTCTTGCTTCAAATCAGATTAAGGTAAGTTTTAATTTGTTAATTTGAATAAGATAATGTGTCAGCAAGGTGTATTTTATTTTTGCAAAATTTTTAAAACCGAGAATTGGCTTCTGTTTACAAATGTGTCAAGCGATGAAAAATAACTGAAAAATTGAAATTTTCTTTAAATCAAAAACATTTTAGATTCCAATCAATATAATTTTGGTTTGAAATACACCAGAGAATTTGGCTTACTGGAATTAGTAAATTTAATCTCTTGGCTTTTAATTAAAGCTAAAATTAAAGCTTCAAGAAAAATCTATTTTTAAAAGTTCAGTGAGTGGAAATACCTATGCTAAAATCTGCCTTCCTCTATCAAGTGTCCATAGCTCAGATGTAGGTTTGCCAAATGATGTCAATTCAGTTGGGTTTCAATCTTGGCTAGGAAGAAATCAGATGTCTAACCGTAATGAGGAGCTGTGATACAGCAAAATAAAATTATCTGCAAATGACTATATGTAATATATATATATATATATTTAGTATATCGAGGCAGCAAGTAATTTTCTAAACATATTCTATTAAATATTTTTAAGGAGACAATGAATGTCTATTATGTTTAATCATGAGCGTTCTAAACGTCGTATTTTTGCTTTAATTTCAGTTGAAAATAAAGACAAAAATTCTCCAACATTTGGATAATTATTTATTGGTTTTCTTCTAAGCTTTCGGCTCACATGAGCCATCTTCAGAGAGGTAGTTTAAACTGAAATATTATAAAATCCACCATCACCGACGATTTTATTTTGTGTTGACATAAAACTCCGCTTGGCAACGGAAATAGTTACCAAAAATAATAAATGCAGTTCTTAAGTTTGCGATGCGGTTTTATGATGTCACACCGTGGGAAAGTGCGAAATGACAACAAAACCATGTAGTCAAACGCTATGTAATATGTTATTTCCTGTTTTAAAGTTGATTTTATTGAGTGTTGGTTGTTTTGATTTGATGTACATGGCCTCAATATCTGCAGGTTCCTCTTACTGTGTGTATGAGTAAGGATCACTGTATTGTTGACCAAAATCTGTCTGATATTACCTACATGTTTATTTCTCTGAAAAACATAAACATGTAGGTCTCTTATATTTAATAGAATATATATATATATATATATATATATATATATATATATATATATATTTTTTTAAGGATATACAATAAGTAGTTGTTTTAAAAATAGATGACTGATTACTTTTGTATAACATTTCAAAGTTTTGATGTTGTCATTCTTTAGAGAATGTCAAAAATTACAAATTTATGAGAAAATATTTATCATTGGAAAAATAAATGCCTTTGTGCCTCATACCTAAATGAGTAAGGTTCAAATTTTCAGACTTGCACTCTTAACTGATACTTTTTTACAACAGGTTCAAGTATAACTCTTGTCAGCAGTGACCAAATAATATCACCTTTGCACTGGTTATAGTCAAAAGAAACCAATAATGCAGCCCTATCACCTGTGTTAATTTTGAAATTTCTTCAGGCGAACATGGTTATTCATCTAGCTGACTCCTTATTTGTTAACGCATCACTGATCTTGTTACTAGTATCATGTTAGTGAGACAGTTCCACTCAACTTAGCTGTTCACAAATGTGATCTCAGAGAGTGAAGAAAAAAAATCGCTGATGAAGCAAAACTGGTCCAACCGCTGGGAGTTACACAACCAAAAAAAAAAAGAATTTTTAAATAAAGAATTAACTTTGCTTAAAAATGTAACAACAATTTGGTTTATATATGCTGTGTTGTAGACAGTGGTTTACATCCTTCCCACTTTAAATCAAATGTTGGATTATTATTTGTATGGAAGACCAAATAGGTAATAGTTATGAAAAATTTCCCTTTGAGATTGATAGCAATAACAGTGTCCAATATGTCTAATATTTGTATATATGTGTCATTTGCTATAAGAATAACAGAACAAAAATAATATGAGGTATATATATATATATATATATATATATATATATATATATTTAATTCAAGTCAAAAGCAAATCAACTATGAGACAGTAATAATTTAAATATTTCCCAAAGTAGGAATAATGTCCACATAGAAAAAGGAGACAGTAAACAAGGAGACAGTCCAGAAAAGATGCTAGAGTTTCTCAATTTTTCTGAAGGCTGCAGTCAAAGCCAATGGTAATTTATAGAATAAATTTACTTTTACATCTTTCAAGATATTTTTTGTCATTTTGGTAAATATATTTGTTAAAATGAGATGTCTGTGTTATTTTCATTTTTGCATAATTTAGACAATTTATCCATCACACTAAAGAGGGAAAATATAATTTGTACTATTTAGTACTTTACAGTTCTTGGAACAAATTAGTCTCCAAGACAGTTGAGTAGAATATTCTTTCTGTTTTATCAGGTGTAAGCTTATTGAAAAAGGTTTTTTATGTAGTAATATAATACTGTTTCTCTAGCTGTGAATTGGTTTCCATGTCTAGAGGAAATGAGTTAAAGACCAAATGCAGATCAAGTACGGGTCAGAATATGGATAGAGTTACAATTAAAATAGATTGGAATCCAAGAAAAGGATAAAATAAAAAAACATATGAAGCAAAAATGAATTTAACATTTCACTCTGATTAAATCTTCGTCAGAATCTGTGAGAGAAATGGAACAGAGAGAGAGAGATACTTGTGTAGCACCCTAGTGAACTATTGAATTACATTTGTATTACAAGTAGTCTTCCCAGCGTGCATTAACATGTGACGTTTGATTTTACAAATTCTGGAAAACTTACATCCACATATTTCACAGTGGAATGGCTTCTCTCGAATGTGCTGTTTGAAATGACAATTTCTGGAAAACTTACATCCACACACTTCACAGTGGAATGGCTTCTCTCCAGTGTGTGTTAACATGTGTCGTTTGAGATTTCCTTTCTGGGAAAATTTCAATCCACAGATTTCACAATGAAATGGTTTCTCACCTGTATGTATAAACATATGTGTTTTGAGAGCTGAATTTTGGGAACACTTATATCCACAGATTTCACAGTAGAATGGTTTCTCTCCAGTGTGTGTCATCATATGTGTTTTTAGAGCTGAATTTTGAGAGCACTTATATCCACAGATTTCACAGTAGAATGGTTTCTCTCCAGTGTGCGTCATCATATGTGTTTTGAGAATTGAATTTTTGGTAAACTTATATCCACAAATTTCACAGTGGAATGGCTTCTCTCCAGTGTGTGTTAACATATGTGTTTTGAGAACTGAATTTTGGGAACACTTATATCCACAAAGTTTACAGCAGAATGGTTTCTCTCCGGTATGTGTCATCATATGTGCTTTGAGAGCTGAATTTTGAGAACACTTATATCCACAGATTACACATTGGAATGGTTTCTCTCCAGTGTGTGTCATTCTATGTGTTCTGAGAATTGAATTTTTGGAAAACATTAATCCACAAATTTCACAGTGGAATGGTTTCTCTCTAGTGTGTGTTAACATGTGTGTTTTGAGAACTGAATCTTGGAAACACTTATATCCACAGATTTCACATTGGAATGTTTTCTCTCCAGTGTGTCTTAACATGTGTGTTTTGAGATTTCCTTTCTGAGAAAATTTTAATCCACAGATTTCACAATGGAATGGTTTCTCACCAGTATGTGTCATCATATGTGTTTTGAGAGCTGAATTTTGAAAACACTTATATCCACAGATTTCACAATAGACATGTTTTTTGCCTGTGTGAATTTTCATATTTGTATTGAAATTTAATTTCATTGTTCATGTCACAGCACAGAATTCATAGAAAGTGCCTTATTCCTAATTCATGCTCTCTAGAATATCTCTATGAATTTTCATCATGGTTTCAGGAACTCTCCAAGATGTAAACTGAAAATAAAAATATCTTGTAAATCAACACTGCAATAAGAAAATGCATTATATATGGTTAACAAACAGGTTTATAAAAATGCATTTTCAAGTATTTTCTAAAAGCTACTTACACAATCATAAAAATGGACAATTATACTATCTGTTGATCAAAACAGAAATATAACTGGACCATTAGTGTTTAAATCTGACACATGTACATTTTATTTTGTATCAGTGGACATGGACCTATGGGTGTTTGAATGGGAAATGGAACAGAAACAAAATCAATAAGATGAGTTCCAGACCAGGAAATGGAGAGATTTGAATTCAAAAGCTTGTATGTTATTATGCCAGATACATGCTACATTCAATTTTCACACCTGACCATCAAATGAAGGCAGATGTTGAGATTTATTTAGGATTGCTCACAACAGCAGGTAAAAGAACAGGAATGTTATAGAGGTTTGTTATATGCTATGCGTAACAAAAGGAAAAAAAATGATTGACCAAAACTCAGAGATAATCACAGACAAATATTTCATTTACAAAACACACCAAATAAAATATTTACAAATATACAATTTTTGCTGCATTCAAAACAAGAGACAGTTTACGACTGGCGAGTGTTACGAAAAGAAAAGGGGAAGGTAAGGTTTCAAGTATCTTTACGTAGTTAAGTTGGCGAGGAAGTTAAGTGCTGTACTTTTTTGGAAACCCTCAAATGAGTATATAAAGAATAATTATTAGTTTGATCAATGAAGGAGTCAAAAATATGTATTTACCCAGATAGTTCTTTGAGGGTCTTAACGAGTAGGACTCAAATTAATCCCTTACTAGAAAGGTTTTAGATATAAATATTATTTTTTATATAAAATTGCACCTTTGTAACATCCTTAAAGACTAATATTTCTCCAAGAAATTTGTAAATTTAAATTAATCAACAGAATTTAGTAAAAGTAGAAGACAAACAATATATGTATATAATGCAGGTGAAAAGCAAAGCAACTATAAGACAGTAATAAAGCAAAAGGTTCACAAAGAAGAATAAAGAATAAGACAAAAATAATAGGAGACAAACAATATATGTATATAATGCAGGTGAAAAGCAAAGCAACTATAAGACAGTAATAAAGCAAAAGGTTCAGAAAGAAGAATAAAGAATAAGACAAAAATAATAGGAGACAAACAATATATGTATATAATGCAGGTGAAAAGCAAAGCAACTATAAGACAGTATTAAAGCAAAAGGTTCACAAAGAAGAATAAAGAATAAGACAAAAAATAAGTTTTCCTGAAAGGAATAACTTTGGCTCTCACAACCGATCTCAAGTGAAACATGAAATCAATAGTTAAATCTACTGCTAGGAAGGTCAGGTCACTGTATCAGTCAAGGAAGTTTTCTTTAATCCATTTTGCACATACACAAATCTACCATCTGCCCATGCATTGAATACTGCTGTCACATTTATGTTGGGCACCCTTGCTATTCATCTTGGGATTCTTGATAAAATCCAAAGAAGGATCTGCAATATAATCAATCACAACCTGTCAGCTCAACTTCAGTCAATTTCTCACTGACAGGATGTGGCTTCCCTCTGTCTTTTCTACAAATATTTTTATGGCTTCTGTTCTGACAAGCTTAGCTCCCTGTTGCCGCCTCTGAACAAACTTACTCAAGCTACTAGACTGGCAACTAGGTCCCACCCTTTTCCAGTGAAAAGCGCTCAAATGTAACAGCGACTTCTACTTTATCAGCTTCTTTATTCGCACTTCCTGTCTGTGGAACTTCGTTCCATATACTTGCTTCCCTGATAGCTACAATCTCCAAAAGTTTAAATGCAACGTCTATTGCTATCTCTTATCTCCTTGACTCCCATCCTTTTCCCAACACCCCCCTTGTTGTTCTCTCTTCCCACTCTATGCAGCTCTCTTCACACCATTGTTTCCATCCTTCTCTTACCCATTCCCCAACACCCCCAGTTACCTGTTTCTCTTTTCCTTCACTCTCCTCTAATGTAACCCCCTCAACACCAGTGGTAGTACTGCCTTGCTTGAGAGGTGAAACAATTAAAAAAAAATAACATTATCACCTAACCAGATGAAAGTAATGAAGAATTTTAAAAGATATAAAACTTAATTTTTGTAATTCAAATTTTTTAAAAACTTGAAAATAATTCTTGTAAAATTTCATTATTCATCCAAAAATGTGTCCTTAATAAGTTTTATTTATTGGGACCTTTATCATGTCTCTACTTGTATAGTGCCCATTTTTTCTTCAATGCTCAGCTCAAACACATCAATTGTAGTCCATAGTGATCTCTCATGAAAGATTCAGTCAGTTTGAGCAGCTTATACTAAACTACACCCATCTGATCCGACAAAATACAAAGCAGAAGCTTCGAACATTGGCTTTGCTGCCGATGTTGATGCACGGCTGGGCTTAACCCACAATCTTCTATGATTGGATTTATTGCATCCATTTTTCATCACCAGTCACAATACGATGCAAAAAAACCTTTCGTTTTCTGCTGTTGAAGCAGCTGTTCACACATGACAAAACGCCATTTGATGTCTCCTAGCATCAACTCATACAGCACCCACTGTCCTTGCTTTTGTATCATACCTAATGCTTTCTCACATTTCAGAACTGTAGCGGGATCAATTCCAAACAATTCTCCAAGTTCAGCTTGAGCCTGACATGAATCTTCATGAAATAATGTCTCCAATTCTTTGTCTTCAAACATTTTTAGTAGACCAGAGAGCATTCTTTATTGTCAACATCAAAATTATTATTTTTGAAGCATCTAATCCAATCTCTGTACATTGTTTCTGAGACAGCATGGTCACCATAAGTCTCAACAACCCGGACAAAATAAGAAAATGATGATTTAGATTATCCAAGCAGTCCTGCTTTTAACTAATAAAAAGAAAATTTTGGATGAAATTTTAATTTCTCAAAATAAAGTAATGTGGGAGTAAAATATCTAAAAAAAATATTTTTAACAAGATTTTCTCCATAAAAGTAAATTAAAAAATAATGTCATTCATTTGCGTATAAGTCCAAAATGTTTTGTGAAAATCCAACAATTATTTCATTTTTAGAAGAATTTCCAAATCAATGTTTCTGACTTAAAAAAGGTGCCAAATCACTAATTTTTAATATTACGTCAACCACTAACACAAAGAAACTAATTCGCTAAAAAAATAGCATAGTATGAAGAAAAGCTTAATAAAAATGAAGTTTTACCATCAAAATGTTTATGTCATTATTAAGAAAAAAAATCAAAGTATTATTTAATTTTCTTTCAAATTTTTAATCTTTTCTAATATGTTAAAAAGTTTGGTAAATATCTTGGCTTTTTTTTTTGTCAGTGGGTGACCAAATGTTTACTCAAGTTTACTATGGATAATGTAATATTACGAAAGTTAGGGTTTTTTTCAGTGAAAAACTTATTAATTTGGAAATTCTTCCAAAATTGTCAGATTTTAATTAAATTTTCAGGACTTATTCACAAATAATTAAATTATTTTAAAATTATTACTTTTAGAAAATCTTGGTAAAAATATTATTTTTCATATTTGTTAGCCCACTCCATGTAAATTCTTGAAATTTCAAGAAATGAAATTTTGAAGCAAACATTTTTTTTAGTAGTTAAGCACTGAACTCATTGGGGAATGTAAATTATCTATTTATTTTCAAACATCTGTTCTGAATAGTAAAAAAGTATACAATAAAAGTATGACATTATTTCACTAGGTAACCCTTTAATTGATTATATATATATATATATATATATATATATATATATATATATATTATATATATATATATATATATATGTTTATAAACTTATTAAATGATCATTACATTTACTAATCGACAATTAAAAAAGGTTGTATTGTTAAAATAATTCTTAATATTGTTTTTTGTGTATTTGAAGTTTATTTTCTATGGTAATTATGTATTTCAGCGTTTCTTCCCCTCACAAGAAAAAAATTGTACAATTATGTCACTCTGTTTGAAATGCACCAGAGAATTTTGCTTACTGAAAATTGTAAATTTAATTATTTAGCTTTCAATTAAACTCAACTTTAAGAAAACCTTTTTATTTTATTTTTATTTTTATTACGTTTTAAAACCAATTTTCCCAACAAAATTTAATTTCTGATTTTCATGAATTTACAGTGGGGGTAACAGATGTAAAACAAATATATTTTTACCAATATTTAAAAAGAAATAATAATTTCAAAAATAATTTCGTTCATTTATGATAAGGCCTGGAAGTTTCATCAAAATCCGACAATTATTTGATTTTTTGAAGAATTTCCAAATCATTGTTTAAAAAAAAAATTCCAAATTAATGTCTGTCAACAGAAAAAGAACCTGAGTTATGTAATATTTCGATTTTCCATTGTAAACTCTTGTTGGTTACCTGCTATCAAAACAAGATTTTTTACCAATATTTTGAACGTGTTAGAAGGGATTAATTTTTTTTTTAAATAATTAAAATTATTCTTAGATTTATTTTTTCTCCAAATAATAATATAAACATTTTTTATGAAAAAAGTTCGTTTTTATTAAGTTTTGGGCCTTTTTATTCATATGCTGTTTTTTCGATAATTTAGTGGAGGTATCGAAAAGATAAAATGATAAAAAAAAGAATTAGTTAGCAGGTAACCAAATCGTTACGAGAGTTTAAAACGTAATATTTCGTAACTCATTTTTTTCCGGTGACAAACATTAATTTGGAAATTCTTGCAAAAATCAAATAATTTCCGAATTTTAAAACTTTCAGGACTTATTCACGAATAAATGGAATAATTTTTGAAATTATTATTTTTCACAAATTTTGGTGAAAATATTTTGTTTACATCTCTTATCCCCACAGTCTGCGTAAAAAATTCACGACATTTTAACAAATTAAATTTTGTAGCGAAAATTGGTCTTCATTGGTTCTTAAACGCAGGACTCATTGGGTAATGTAAATCGTCTATTATTTTATTTTTAAATTTTGCCTTCATTGCCGAAAATCTGCTTCTAATAATTAAGTAAATAATGCAATGACATTATTTCATTTGATAAACTTTTAATTACTTGAAATAATAATGACATTAATAAATAATTTTTTTCCTATTAATAATGAAATTTTAAAGAATTGTTTTCATTCTTTTTAATTATAATAATTTATAAAGTTTCAAAAATATTTTTAAATACTTCAAAGATTTGTTGGGGTTAGTTTTAAAACTTATTAAGTAAAGATTATTATTATTTTTTTTTTTACTAATTGAAAATTAAAAAACTTAATAGAAATCGTCGTGCTCTTCTGTTTTAAAATAATTTTTCATTTTTTTAAAGATTTTTTTGTATGGTAATTTCTATGTGTAAATTAAAGGTCTTGTGTTTCTGGCTTTCTTTACCTTGCAGGAAAAAATTTTGTACAATTATGTCATTTGTGATCGCCATACACTTATCTCACATCTGTCAAAAAATCTGTCAAAAGCAGCACATACGGTGGAAAGGTCAAAGTTGAATTCCTGTGTTTAAGCAATAACTTTACTCTAAATTTCATGTGATAAATAACACTTGTAAATCAGATTAATTTAACATTTAATTTGCCAATTTTCCACACAGATGTATATTTTATTTTTTTATTTATTTTTGCAAGATTTTTAAAACCGAGAATCAACTTCTTTTGTTTTACAATTGTGTCGATCGCTTAAAAATGGCCGAAAAATTGAATGATTTAAAAAAAAAAAATTTAAGATTCCAATCAATATAATTTCTGTTTGAAATACACCAGAGTATTTTTCTTAGTGGATTTTGAAGAGATTTTCAAATTTGTTGTTTTCAATTTTCGTTTGAAATAGCAATTCCATGAAAGACGAATTAACTCGTCAATGTTTGAAAAATGCCTGATACAAAACAATGTTTTAGAGACTGAAATTCAGTTTTCTTTTTTATTCTCATTCACTTTAGGATATTATCTTTCAAATAAAAGAGAAATGTAAGTGAATTTCTTTAAAAGAAGACATTTAAATGATTTCAAATGCTTTTTTGTGGGTCTCTTTTTAGGAAATCCGTAACTGTTCGTCTAACTTACCTTTTAACGTTTTCAAGGTAAAAAAAGCTTTTCATAGAAAACCAAACAAGATTAAGATTCTCTTGTTGTTCGGCTTGATATTTCTTTCTCAACATCAACAACATTTGCCAATTAATAAACTTTAGAGTTTTAAAGAAATTGCAATATAAAAAGAGTTTGAACATAGATCGCATGAAATTTGTAAACAGAACAAAGGAATTACCGGTAACGGTGTAATAGGAGAATTTGTTCCTTATTCAAAAATAATCTGGGTACAAAACAGACAATCTATTTACACAACAATGTGGCGCGAATCTCAACTTATTATTATTATTTTTTTTAATGCATTTTTCCGGAAAGCTAAAAATATATATATTGTTCATAAAAGCAATGAAATGTTTATCTAAATATCTGGCAAAGTTTTATTGCATTTTTCTTTTAACAATTTAGAACAGATTTTCTAAAAATGGGTAAAAGTTTGTTGAGTAAAAAAAGACAGTTGATTAGCATTCTTCAATGACTCCTGAATTTAATTAATATTAGGTTTATGGGGTAAACGATTGTGAATTTCTAGACATTTCCAGAAATTAATTGGTGGTGAAGTAATGTATGTAAAAAAAATATTTTTACCACTATTTTCTAAAAATAATTACTTCAAAAATGATTTCGGTCAATTATGAATAAGTCCTGAAATTTTCATAAGAATCTGACCATTGTTTGATTTTTGCAAGAATTTCCGAATTAATGTGTCTTTCACAGGCAAATAAGTGCCTTGTTTATTGTTATAAATCCTTTTAAAATTACGTCACTCACAGAAGAAAGAAAAACAAATTTTTTTTTCGAACATAGTAAAAAGAATTTAACATTTTTAAAAATAATTTTAAAAATACTTTGATCTATCGTCTTAATAATACCAGAAATATTTTGCCTTTGTTTTTGTTTAGTTTGAATCCTTTTTCCTTCATACTTTGCTGTTTTTTTCAGCGATTATTGAAATTTTTACGAGCCATTTTGAAACGCAGCAACCATAGTTCACTTTCTCAGCCTTGGCAGATTTCTTATTGAGATCAGAGTAAATGGTGGATGTCATCTGTAGATGTCTACTTGGGAACGGATTACATCAAGAAGATCATTGATGGCGATCAGAAAAAGGCGTAGGATTTAGGATAAAACCTTGAAGGGTCACCTGCGTTCGGATGAAAGGCTTTTGAATTTGCCCGTTCAGAACAACTTTCATTTCACTATATTTGATAGGAACAACTGGATTAAAGCAAACAATCGTTCAGAAATACCGTAAGCTCTGGAACTTGCAGAGAAGGCCAGCATGCCAAACTCAGTCAAATTCTTCACGAGTTTCACTCGGTTCTTACCAAAAACCTGATGTTGCGGGGCTGCGGTAAGTGTATGGACCCTGCGAACCTTTTCTCTGTGTGAAAATAGCAAAGACAATCAGGAAACGGAAGCGAAGATGTAGAATTTTAACGTCAATGTTTATCTTGTTAAAAAATGACGAACAGTCATTTGAAAATCTGAAAAGGCTGTAAATTGGAAACGTCGGCAGCAATTGGTAGTATCAACTCAGACAGGAACGTTGTCGTCGGGAACGTGGTCAGCGTCTGGTGTGGAAGGCACAGACTGGAAAGTCGTCAGTGTCTGGCAGGAACGACACAGGCTGGAACGTCGTCATCGATCGACAGCAACGTCGTAGGCCATGAAAAACGTTGTCAGCGTTTGACATGAACGGCTAAGGCTAGAACGTCGTCAGTAGTTGTCAGGAAAGGCGCAGGCTAGAAAGTATGGAATGTTTTGGCTATTACTGCTGGTTTGGTTCTTTTGCCTAAACATCCAAAACTTGCTAAATAGCTTTCGCCGCTGAAATAAATAGGCAAAGAGAAAAGGAAAGATACAGAGACACTAGAGGGACAGTTTGGACACTGATTTTATTTTTTTTATTTTTTTTATTTTTTTTTGGTTCCACCGACCTCTTGTTGGGGAAATTCCTTCCCGAAAAGTTTGGCACGTCTTTACCATCCAAAGTCCAACAGAGAAAGAGATAGAGTTTATTTTTGGTACCACGAGGCCTCTCTTTTGTGCATGCTTCAATTGTCTTTCCTGTCAGAGGACTCCTGAGGGATTTTTATGTTTATTTTATTTCGTACTTTTATCTTATTTTGTATTTTTATTTAATCCTTACAAAAGTCTTCGTCGGTTGGTCGGGCCTTCGGCGAGCTAACACGAGCGAAGTTACGACAATTGAACTTGAACAGTCGTTGTCTCCTTTGCCGGATCGACAGCTAGTAACGGAATCTAAAGTCGATTAGACCGAGAGGGGCCGGGTGCTAATTAAACATAATTGCCCCAGGAATGAACCGCTAGTAAAGGTAACTCAAGTCGATTAGACCGTTCCACCTCCGAAGCAATGTCAAACTTAAAGCGGGACCGGTTGCTAACTAAACGTAATGGATGGAAATGAACCGGTTGCAGCGGGAACGCAAACGAAGGGTACGCCTAGAAAAAAAAAGTGAAGAGAGAGGAAAATTAGTTTTTAAGTTGAGTACATATAGTGGATGTGCGATGTGGTGCAGTGGATATCGACTCGGAACGACAAATCGGGGAGACGAGTTCCAATTCCAGTTGGATTCTTGCATTCACTTACGTACAAATACCCTTAGGAAAGGTATTAATTTGTCTCTTCTCTCAAGTTATGGTTTAAATTAACAGGGCAGATTGGGTTCTATAACCTTGGCTGGCAACCAGTCTACCGCAGAAAGCAATAACAATTTACTGCATGATAATCTTCTGCCCAGTCAGTCAGTCATGTCTATTTCAACTTCAAGACATGATCGCTTAAAGCGTGTATCACATATGGCACTTGACTGACAGAATATAATACTCGGAAACATGATTAAGGCTTCTACTGGCCTGGCTAGAAGCAATCGTATGTCTAACTGTGATGAGCTGTGAAAAAAGGACAGTCTGTTGGTGACCATTTACGCTCTTGCTTACCGATTGAACAAGATGGAGAAATGGTAGACTTTAAAAACAGCAGCCTTTACATTCAGCTATGAGTTTGTAGACTCTTCTTGAAAGGTTGGTCACTGTGACGAACCAGGAAGTTTTTCTCGACAGAATTCATTTTGCACATTTATAAATCTACCATTCGTCCGCGCATTAAATACTGTTACCATATTTTTTAGCTTTCCGGAAAAATGCATTAAAAAATAATAATAATAAGTTGAGATCGCGCCACATTGTTGTGTAAATAGATTGTCTGTTCTGTACCCAGATTATTTTTGAATAAGGAACAAATTCTCCTATTACACCGTTACCGGTAATTCCTTTGTTCTGTTTACAAATTTCATGCGATCTATGTTCAAACTCTTTTTATATTGCAATTTCTTTAAAACTCTAAAGTTTATTAATTGGCAAATGTTGTTGATGTTGAGAAAGAAATATCAAGCCGAACAACAAGAGAATCTTAATCTTGTTTGGTTTTCTATGAAAAGCTTTTTTACCTTGAAAACGTTAAAAGGTAAGTTAGACGAACAGTTACGGATTTCCTAAAAAGAGACCCACAAAAAAGCATTTGAAATCATTTAAATGTCTTCTTTTAAAGAAATTCGCTTACATTTCTCTTTTATTTGAAAGATAATATCCTAAAGTGAATGAGAATAAAAAAGAAAACTGAATTTCAGTCTCTAAAACAAATTGTTTTGTATCAGGCATTTTTCAAACATTGACGAGTTAATTCGTCTTTCATGGAATTGCTATTTCAAACGAAAATTGAAAACAACAAATTTGAAAATTTCTTCAAAATCCACTAAGAAAAATACTCTGGTGTATTTCAAACAGAAATTATGTTGATTGGAATCTTAAATTTTTCAATTTTTAAAAAAATCATTCAATTTTTCGGCCATTTTTAAGCGATTCGAGACAATTAAAACAAAGCTAATGAAGTCAATTCTCGGTTTTAAATATCCTGCAAAAATAAAATATACATCTGTGATACATTATTTTTGGCAAATTAAATGTTAAATTAATCTGATTTACAAGTGTTATTTATCACATGAAATTTAGAATAAAGTTATTGCTGAAACACAGGAATTCAACTTTGACCTTTCCACCGTATGTGTTGCTGTTGTGTTAACAGATTTTTTGATAGATGTGATTATCTCACATCTATCAAAAAATTTGTTAAATTTGTTAAAAAAAATTTGTTAAAAAAATTTGTTAAAAAAAATTTTTTTTCCTGCAAGCCAGAAACACAAGACCTTTAATTTACACATAGAAATTACCATACAAAAAAAATCTTTAAAAAAATGAAAATTTATTTTAAAACAGAAGAGCACTACGATTTCTAATGAGTTTTTTAATTTTCAATTAGTAAAAAAAAAAATAATAATAATCTTCACTTAATAAGTTTTTAAACTAACCCCAACAAATCTTTGAAGTATTTAAAAATATTTTTGAAACTATATAAATTATTATAATTAAAAAGAACGAAAACAATTCTTTAAAATTTCATTCCTATTAATATTGGAAAAAATTTATTTCTTCAGACTATAATGTCATTATTATTTCAAGTAATTAAAAGTTTATCAAATGAAATAATGTCATTGCATTATTTACTTAATTATTAGAAGCAGATTTTCGGCAATAAAGGCAAAATTTAAAAATAAAATAATAGGGATGATTTACATTACCCAATGAGTCCTGCGTTTAAGAACCAATGAAGACCAATTTTTGTGGGGATAAGAGATGTTAAAAAAATATTTTCACCAAAATTTGTAAAAAATAATAATTTCAAAAATTATTCCATTTATTCGTGAATAAGTCCGGAAAGTTTTAAATTCGGAAATTATTTGAATTTTGCAGAAATTTCCAAATTAATGTTTGTCACATGAGTTCTGAAATATTACGTTTTAAACTCTCGTAACGATTTGGTTACCTGCTAACTAATTCTTTTTTTTATTATTTATCTTTATTAATATAGTAGTTACCACCACTAAATTATCGAAAAAACAGCATAGTATGAATAAAAAGGCCCCAAACTTAATAAAAACGAACTTTTTTCATAAAAAATGTTTATATTATTATTAAGAGAAAAAAAATCTAAGTATAATTTTAATTATTTAAAAAATAAAATTAATCCCTTCTAACGCGTTCAAAATATTGGTAAAAAATCATGTTTTGATTTTTTAGCAGGTAACCAACAAGAGTTTACAATGGAAAATGGAAATATTAACATAACTCAGGTTTTTTCTGGTGACAAACATTAATTTGGAATTTTTTTTTTTTTTAAATATGATTTGGAAATTCTCGAAAAAATCAAATAATTGTCGGATTTTCTACCAAAAATGTTTAAAGACAAAGAATTGGAGACGTTATTTCATGAAGATTCATGTCAGGCTCAAGCTGAACTTGCAGAATTTCTTGGAGTTGATCCCACTACAGTTCTGAAATGTGAGAAAGCATTAGGTATGATACAAAAGCAAGGACAGTGGGTGCTGTATGAGTTGATGCTAGGAGACATCAAATGGCATTTTGTCATGTGTGAACAGCTGCTTCAACAGCAGAAAACGAAAGGTTTTTTTGCATCGTATTGTGACTGGCGATGAAAAATGGATGCAATAAATCCAATCATAGAAGATTGTGGGTTAAGCCCAGCCGTGCATCAACATCGGCAGCAAAGCCAATGTTCGAAGCTTCTGCTTTGCATTTTGTCGGATCAGATGGGTGTAGTTTAGTATAAGCTGCTCAAACTGACTGAATCTTTCACAAGAGATCACTATGGACTACAATTGATGTGTTTGAGCTGAGCATTGAAGAAAAAATGGGCACTATACAAGTAGAGACACGATAAAGGTCCCAATAAAAAAACTTATTAAGGACACATTTTTGGATGAATAATGAAATTTTACAAGAATTATTTTCAAGTTTTTAAAAAATTTGAATTACAAAAATTAAGTTTTATATCTTTTAAAATTCTTCATTACTTTCATCTGGTTAGGTGATAATGTTATTTTTTTTAATTGTTTCACCTCTCAAGCAAGGCAGTACTACCACTGGTGTTGAGGGGGTTACATTAGAGGAGAGTGAAGGAAAAGAGAAACAGGTAACTGGGGGTGTTGGGGAATGGGTAAGAGAAGGATGGAAACAATGGTGTGAAGAGAGCTGCATAGAGTGGAAAGAGAGAAGAACAAGGGAGTGTTGAGAAAAGGATGGGAGTCAAGGAGATAAGAGATAGCAATAGACGTTGCATTTAAACTTTTGGAGATTGTAGCTATCAGGGAAGCAAGTATATGGAACGAAGTTCCACAGACAGGAAGTGCGAATAAAGAAGCTGATAAAGTAGAAGTCACTGTTACATTTGAGCGCTTTTCACTGGAAAAGGGTGGGACCTAGTTGCCAGTCTCGTAGCTTGAGTAAGTTTGTTCAGAGGCGGCAACAGGGAGCTAAGCTTGTCAGAACAGAAGCCATAAAAATATTTGTAGAAAAGACAGAGGGAAGCCACATCCTGTCAGTGAGAAATTGACTGAAGTTGAGCTGACAGGTTGTGATTGATTATATTGCAGATCCTTCTTTGGATTTTATCAAGAATCCCAAGATGAATAGCAAGGGTGCCCAACCAAATGTGACAGCAGTATTCAATGCATGGGCAGATGGTAGATTTGTGTATGTGCAAAATGGATTAAAGAAAACTTCCTTGACTGATACAGTGACCTGACCTTCCTAGCAGTAGATTTAACTATTGATTTCATGTTTCACTTGAGATCGGTTGTGAGAGCCAAAGTTATTCCTTTCAGGAAAACTGGCTTGATCCATGCTGATTATGGGTAGGAGCGATTGTCTGTGGTGGTTAAAGGATATCAGCTTCATTTCGAAAGCATTAAAGCTTACAAGCCATTTCTGTAGCTTGTACAGAATGCAGGCATGCCAGACTCTGTCAAATTCTTTGGAGATATCCAGGGTAACAGGTTGCACTTTAGCATTCTTATGGAGAGCCTGGTACATGTACGCTGTGATGGTTGTTGGCATATCAGTAGTAGACCTGGCAAAGCAAAAGCTATACTGTTTGTTAGAAAATAGGTTGTGGGCTGTATGATGTTGAACCACTTCAGCATTGATAATAGCCTCAAACACTTTACCAAAAATTGACAGGGGGCTGATAGGGTGATAAGGAGAGGGGTCTGGGGATTCTTCAGAGTTCTAAAAAACTGGAAGTACATAGGACATCCAGCAGTAGTTATTTTGAGAGAAGAGAAGAGAGTTAAGGGGAACTTTTTATCATGATGATTACTAGAATTCTGTCAGAAAGGTCATGGCCAAAATAAACATTGATCTGTTATATATTTATCATAATATTTTTCGCATAACTGGTTATGATTATTAGTTACTTGAACACTGTACACACAATCTTCAGGTTTTTGGTACTGTTTAGTGATATATGAACATTTATACCCGTTTGCTGATTCATTATGTTATAATGAGAGTAGCTGGTGAATAAGAAAATGCCAATGTGGCCAAGAATTGAACAGCTAAACAATCAACTCTATTCAAAGAAAAAAACACACATTTACAATTGGGCCAAATGCTCGATAGCAGAGGGACAACACAAATTCTTGGGGTACACTGTTATTGTTTCATTTTTTATCTATAAGGACTACTTCATTTTTATAAAGATATTTGAGAGTTTTCGAATGGTTTTCCTTCTCTATGTGATTAGTGCAAATTGAATGGCTGTTGATTTTAAATGATAACACAAAACTTAAATCTTAATTAATTTACATTTTATTCATGCCAATATTTCATCACTTATTCTCAGCAACTCTATCATACGTGGGCCTTGTTTTTATCCCTCACCTTATGTCTGGCATACAGATATGATATTCACTTTCTGCTGTTTATGAGATATTGCCCAAAATTATTTCAATGGCAGTTGTTTGTATATCCACCTTGATACGAGCATATACATTTATATATAAAAATAATATAAATAATGTCTAAAAAGTGGTAGTAAGGGACTCTATTGTTTGTCACCTATTATTTTTGTCTTATTCTTTATTCTTCTTTGTGAACCTTTTACTTTATTACTGTCTTATAGTTGCTTTGCTTTTCACCTGCATTATATACATATATTGTTTGTCTCCTATTATTTTTGTCTTATTCTTTATTCTTCTTTGTAAACCTTTTGCTTTATTACTGTCTTATAGTTGCTTTGCTTTTCACCTGTATTATATACATATATTGTTTGTCTCTTATTATTTTTGTCTTATTCTTTATTATTCTTTGTGAACCTTTTGCTTTATTACTGTCTTATAGTTGCTTTGCTTTTCACCTGCATTATATACATATATTGTTTGCCTCTTATTATTTTTGTCTTATTCTTTATTCTTCTTTGTGAACCTTTTGCTTTATTACTGTCTTATAGTTGCTTTGCTTTTCACCTGCATTATATACATATATTGTTTGTCTCCTATTATTTTTGTCTTATTCTTTATTCTTCTTTGTGAACCTTTTGCTTTATTACTGTCTTATAGTTGCTTTTCTTTTCACCTGCATTATATACATATATTGTTTGTCTCCTATTATTTTTGTCTTATTCTTTATTCTTCTTTCTGAACCTTTTGCTTTATTACTGTCTTATAGTTGCTTTGCTTTTCACCTGCATTATATACATATATTGTTTGCCTCTTATTATTTTTGTCTTATTCTTTATTCTTCTTTGTGAACCTTTTGCTTTATTACTGTCTTATAGTTGCTTTGCTTTTCACCTGCATTATATACATATATTGTTTGTCTCCTATTATTTTTGTCTTATTCTTTATTCTTCTTTGTAAACCTTTTGCTTTATTACTGTCTTATAGTTGCTTTGCTTTTCACCTGCATTATATACATATATTGTTTGTCTCCTATTATTTTTGTCTTATTCTTTATTCTTCTTTGTGAACCTTTTGCTTTATTACTGTCTTATAGTTGCTTTGCTTTTCACCTGCATTATATACATATATTGTTTGTCTCCTATTATTTTTGTCTTATTCTTTATTCTTCTTTGTAAACCTTTTGCTTTATTACTGTCTTATAGTTGCTTTGCTTTTCATCTGCATTATATACATATATTGTTTGTCTCTTATTATTTTTGTCTTATTCTTTATTCTTCTTTGTGAACCTTTTGCTTTATTACTGTCTTATAGTTGCTTTGCTTTTCACCTGCATTATATACATATATTGTTTGTCTCCTATTATTTTTGTCTTATTCTTTATTCTTCTTTGTAAACCTTTTGCTTTATTACTGTCTTATAGTTGCTTTTCTTTTCACCTGCATTATATACATATATTGTTTGTCTCCTATTATTTTTGTCTTATTCTTTATTCTTCTTTGTGAACCTTTTGCTTTATTACTGTCTTATAGTTGCTTTGCTTTTCACCTGCATTATATACATATATTGTTTGTCTCCTATTATTTTTGTCTTATTCTTTATTCTTCTTTCTTAACCTTTTGCTTTATTACTGTCTTATAGTTGCTTTGCTTTTCACCTGCATTATATACATATATTGTTTGTCTCTTATTATTTTTGTCTTATTCTTTATTCTTCTTTGTGAACCTTTTGCTTTATTACTGTCTTATAGTTGCTTTGCTTTTCACCTGCATTATATACATATATTGTTTGTCTCGTATTATTTTTGTCTTATTCTTTATTCTTCTTTGTGAACCTTTTGCTTTATTACTGTCTTATAGTTGCTTTGCTTTTCACCTGCATTATATACATATATTGTTTGTCTTCTACTATTACTAAATTCTGTTGATTAATTTTAAATTTATTTCTTGGAGAAATATTAGATTTTAAGGATGTTACGAGGATGTATTTAGCATGTATCTGGCATAATAACATACATGGTTTTGAAGTCAAACTGTCCTTTTCCTAGTCTAGATCTCTTCTTTTTGATTTTCTTCCTATTCCATAGCCCATTCCAATACCCATAGGTCCATGTCCACTGATACAAAACAAACTGTACATGTGTCAGATTTAAACACCAATGGACCAGATATATTTCTGTTTGATCAACATGTAGTATAATTGTCCATTTTTGATGATTTTGTGAGTAGCTTTAAGAAAATACTTGAAAACACATTTTTTAACCATATATAATGCATTTTCTTATTGCAGTGTTGATTTACCAGATATTTTTATTTTCAGTTTACATCTTGGAGAGTTCCTGAAACCATGATGAAAATTCATAGAGATATTCTAGAGAGCATGAATTAGGAATAAGGCACTTTCTATGAATTCTGTGCTGTGACATGAACAATGAAATTAAATTTCAATACAAATATGAAAATTCACACAGGCAAAAAACATGTCTATTGTGAAATCTGTGGATATAAGTGTTTTCAAAATTCAGCTCTCAAAACACATATGATGACACATACTGGTGAGAAACCATTCCACTGTGAAATCTGTGGATCAAAATTTTCTCAGAAAGGAAATCTCAAAACACACATGTTAAGCCACACTGGAGAGAAAACATTCCACTGTGAAATCTGTGGATATAAGTGTTCCCAAAATTCAGTTCTCAAAACACACATGTTAACACACACTGGAGGGAAGCCATTCCACTGTGAAATTTGTGGATATAAATTTTCCAAAAATTCAATTCTCAAAACTCATATGATGACACACACTGGAGAGAAACCATTCTACTGTGAAATCTGTGGATATAAGTGCTCTCAAAATTCAGCTCTAAAAACACATATGATGACACATACCGGAGAGAAACCATTCTACTGTGAAATCTGTGGATATAAGTGTTCCCAAAATTCAGCTCTCAAAACACATATGTTAACACACACAGGTGAGAAACCATTTCATTGTGAAATCTGTGGATTGAAATTTTCCCAGAAAGGAAATCTCAAACGACACATGTTAACACACACTGGAGAGAAGCCATTCCACTGTGAAGTGTGTGGATGTAAGTTTTCCAGAAATTGTCATCTCAAACAGCACATTCGAGAGAAGCCATTCCACTGTGAAATATGTGGATGTAAGTTTTCCAGAAATTGTAAACTCAAACGTCACATGTTAATGCACGCTGGGAAGACTACTTGTAATACAAATGTAATTCAATAGTTCACTAGGGTGCTACACAAGTATCTCTCTCTCTCTCTCTGTTCCATTTCTCTCACAGATTCTGACGAAGATTTAATCAGAGTGAAATGTTAAATTCATTTTTGCTTCATATGTTTTTTTATTTTATCCTTTTCTTGGATTCCAATCTATTTTAATTGTAACTCTATCCATATTCTGACCCATACTTGATCTGCATTTGGTCTTTAACTCATTTCCTCTAGACATGGAAACCAATTCACAGCTAGAGAAACAGCATTATATTACTACATAAAAAACCTTTTTCAATAAGCTTACACCTGATAAAACAGAAAGAATATTCTACTCAACTGTCTTGGAGACTAATTTGTTCCAAGAACTGTAAAGTACTAAATAGTACAAATTATATTTTCCCTCTTTATATATATATATATATATATATATATACACAGTGTGATGGATAAATTGTCTAAATTATGCAAAAATGAAAATAACACAGACATCTCATTTTAACAAATATATTTACCAAAATGACAAAAAAATATCTTGAAAGATGTAAAAGTAAATTTATTCTATAAATTACCATTGGCTTTGACTGCAGCCTTCAGAAAAATTGAGAACCTCTAGCATCTCTTGTTTACTGTCTCCTTTTTCTATGTGGACATTATTCCTAGTTTGGGAACTATTTAAATTATTACTGTCTCATAGTTGATTTGCTTTTGACTTGAATTATATATATATATATATATATATATATATATATATATATATATATACCTCATATTATTTTTGTTCTGTTCTTCTTATAGCAAATGACACATATATACAAATATTAGACATATTGGACACTGTTATTGCTATCAATCTCAAAGGGAAATTTTTCATAACTATTACCTATTTGGTCTTCCATACAAATAATAATCCAACATTTGATTTAAAGTGGGAAGGATGTAAACCACTGTCTACAACACAGCATATATAAACCAAATTGTTGTTACATTTTTAAGCAAAGTTAATTCTTTATTTAAAAATTCTTTTTTTTTTTGGTTGTGTAACTCCCAGTGGTTGGACCACATTTGCTTCATCAGCGATTTTTTTTTTTTCACTCTCTGAGATCACATTTGTGAACAGCTAAGTTGAGTGGAACTGTCTCACTAACATGATACTAGTAACAAGATCAGTGATGCATTAACAAATAAGGAGTCAGCTAGATGAATAACCATGTTCGCCTGAAGAAATTTCAAAATTAACACAGGTGAAAGGGCTGCATTATTGGTTTCTTTTGACTATAACCAGTGCAAAGGTGATATTATTTGGTCACTGCTGACAAGATTTATACTTGAACCTGTTGTAAAAAAGTATCAGTTAAGAGTGCAAGTCTGAAAATTTGAACCTTACTCATTTAGGTATGAGGCACTAAGGCATTTATTTTTCCAATGATAAAGATTTTCTCATAAATTTGTAATTTTTGTTTGACTTTCTCTAATGAATGACAACATCAAAACTTTGAAATGTTATACAAAAGTAATCAGTCATCTATTTTTAAAACAACTACTTATTGTATATCCTTAAAACTATATATATATATATATATATATATATATATATTCTATTAAATATAAGAGACCTACATGTTTATGTTTTTCAGAGAAATAAACATGTAGGTAATATCAGACAGATTTTGGTCAACAATACAGTGATCCTTACTCATACACACAGTAAGAGGAACCTGCAGATATTGAGGCCATGTACATCAAATCAAAACAACCAACACTCAATAAAGTCAACTTTAAAACAGGAAATAACATATTACATAGCGTTTGACTACATGGTTTTGTTGTCATTTCGCACTTTCCCACGGTGTGACGTCATAAAACCGCATCGCAAACTTAAGAACTGCATTTATTATTTTTGGTAACTATTGCCGTTGCCAAACGGAGTTTTATGTCAACACAAAATAAAATCGTCGGTGATGGTGGATTTTATAATATTTCAGTTTAAACTACCTCTCTGAAGATGGCTCATGTGAGCCTGAAAGCTTAGAAGAAAACCAATAAATAATTATCCAAATGTTGGAGAATTTTTGTCTTCATTTTCAACTGAAATTAAAGCAAAAATACAATGTTTAGAATGGCTCATGATTAAACATAATAGACATTCATTGTCTCTTATATTTAATAGAATATGTTTAGAAAATTACTTGCTGCCTCGATATACTAAATATATATATATATATATATATATATATATATATATATTACATATAGTCATTTCTGCAGATAATTTTATTTTGCTGTATCACAGCTCCTCATTACGGTTAGACATCTGATTTCTTCTAGCCAAGATTGAAACCCAACTGAATTGACATCATTTGGCAAACCTACATCTGAGCTATGGACACTTGATAGAGGAAGGCAGATTTTAGCATAGGTATTTCCACTCATTGAACTTTTAAAAATAGATTTTTCTTGAAGCTGTAATTTTAGCTTTGATTAAAAGCCAAGAGATTAAATTTACTAATTTCCAGTAAGCCAAATTCTATGGTGTATTTCAAACCAAACTTATATTGATTGGAATGTAATTTGTTTTTTATTTAAAGAAAATTTCAATTTTTTGGCTATTTTTCATTGCTTGACACATTTGTAAACAGAAGCCAATTCTCGGTTTTAAAAATTTTGCAAAAATAAAATACACTTTGCTGACACATTATCTTATTCAAATTAACAAATTAAAATTTACCTTAATCTGATTTGAAACAAGAATTACTTGCTTACTGCCTGAAATGTAGTAAAAATTGTTTCTTAATTACAATAGCCTTGTTATCCAGGTTATCATTGCCTTATCAGCGGCAATAATTGACATGACAGACAGTAGCTGTCAAAAAATGCGAAGAATGAAAGACAAATTTGACATAATCTTATTCGTACACTTCATCTTTTTGGTTTTTAACTATATGTTAAAATAAAATATTTAACACAATATTTTTGGCAATTTATCCTATAGTTTATAGAATTTTAGTTAGTTTAGCTTTATAACCTTACGTTTGAAGATGTTTTATGAAAAATAAAATTAAAAGAATATATAACATTCTTTTAAAACAATTCTACAATTTAATAACAATGAAATTATACAATGGCAGAGGTAACTCAATAATTTATGAATTGTTATGGCATTTATTAATTTTTATTTTTAATATCTATTTTTCATATTCTGTTTAGGTATCTGCACAAATTGTTAATTTCACAATAATTTTTTTTTTCTGTTTTTTACAAAATTAGGAAAGGACTTAAAATACAAAACTTGCTTTAGAATTTGAAGGGATGATATGCAAAGCCCGTTGAATGTTCAATTGTAGGTCATAGAAAACACTGAAGCGAGATGAAAGAATTACACCCTGAAAATGTTTATATAGGTTTTTTTCATGTATGGCGTGCAACCTTTGAAACACGTAATCTTTTAATAATATATATCATGTATGGCCACCCGTAACTAGAAAATACGGGTAATCAGCATGCACCCAATTAAAATGTTTTAATTATTTTAAAAACCCATTGGCTAAATTATTTGTATTAAGCTTTTCAATTTTTGATTAGTAAATATAGTCTTCATGCATTAATTTAAAACCTTAGCATTAACAATGAAGGAGGAAATTTTAAAATTTTTTAAAAATTTTATAAATTATTATAATAAACAAATAACAAAAATGATAACAATTCTTGTAAAAATTCATTATTCATTGAAAATGTTTTTCCTTTTCAGACTGTGATATCCATAATATATATTGTTTATAAAAGGAAATTGCCTTTTCGTTTTCGTTTTGGAACAGATTGAAAATGGGCAAATTAGCATTAATTAGCATTCTTCAATGACTCCTGAATTTAATTAATATTATGTTTAGTGGGGAAACGAATGTGAATTTATAGACATTTCCATAATTAATTGGTGGGGGTGGGGTAACTTAAAAAAATAAATATTTTTACTGATATTTTCTTAAAATAAATCCTTCGAAAATGATTTCTGTCAATTATGAATAAGTCTTGAAATGTTCATAAAAATCTGACCATTGTTTGATTTTTGCAAGAATTTTCAAATTAATGTGTCTTTCACAGGCAAAAAAGTGCCTTGTGTAATATTGCTTGTTATAAATCCTTGTAAAAATTACGTCAATCACGTAAGAAAGAATAACAAGATTTTTTACCCAAATTTCGAACATATTAAAAGGATACTTTGATCTAACCTCTTAATAATGACATAAACATTTTGCCTTTGTTTTTATTTAGTTTGAATCCTTTTTCCTTCATACTTTGCTGTTTTTTCAGTGATTATTTTTGGAGGTTCCTATTTTAGTGTGTTATATACACAATGTGAATACATGCCAGTCATCAAGAGTGTACAAACTCATTGCTGAATGAACAATACGTAAATGCTACTTTTTTTAAAGTCTACCATTTTTCCATTATATTCAATTGGATGAGCAAGAGCATAAATAGTGATTCTGCCTGAACTATGCGTGCTCGGTGGAGGAAGACAGATTTTAGCATGTTAAATACACATTGTGAATACACGCTAGTAGCTGAGTGTGTTCAAATTCATTGTTGAATGAACAATGTGTAAATGCATGAGTAGCTACTGTTTTTAAAGTCTACGATTTCTAAATCTAAACAGAAAGTGGCATGTAGGTAAAATCCCAAGAAAGATCCTATTAATATTACTCTTATTAATATTAGAACTGAGCCAGCGAAAGAGCTCTATGTAAATAGAATTATCTATTTACAGATCCAAATATGTATATTTTTCAAATAAAACTTCAAAAATCACTTGTGTCGTATGATCATTTCTGCAAAGTAAATTCGCTATCATCAGCAACCGTTTATTATGGAAAAATTAAAAAAGAAATTCATACACCGGAAGTTCATTTCAAAAGAAGGAAAAATAAGAAAGAAAAGTGGGAGGGGAAGTTAAAAACTAGGGGGAAGATTATGTTAGAAGATATGCGTCTAGATGCTGTTTCAATGGGAGAGAGGGAAAACAAAAAGATGGATTCAAACTCGAATCTTTGAAAAAGACATTTAAAGATTACATATGTGTAAAGAAATCACAATAAATGTGTTACAAGAACACAGGTGGGGGAAAGGAACCGGGAAAGGAGGGGGAAAAGAGAAACAAAAAAGCTGACCCTTTAGTATTAAGCTAACGGCCGACTAATATCAAATGCCTAGTAGTAGATGCAGGTTGCAGGTGGTGGAAGCTGGAGGAAGTCAGCCAAATAGCTCAGATACCCCTCGACACATAAACCAGCCTCCTTGGTAAACTGGTTCTTGAAATGCCGCCGAGATGTCTCGCATGTGTCATTGGTCAACCAAAGTGTATGTCCCTCCGGTTCATGTACCTTTCGAATTTACTATCGGCAGCTCGACGAATCTCTTTCTTCCACAATTCTGCACCCATGTTCACAGCTTCGGAACATATCTTGCTTAACTTATGTCTAATTATCTGACCCATGTAACACTCGCTATTCAAACGCTCCAGGGCCTCCTTAGCTAAGGCTATCTCTAGTGGATCCCCACCATTCTCTTCTTAGAATAAATTAGCTTTTAAGTTTCTTCACCTTCTTAGCCTTATCTAGTTTGAGCCATTGGCTATATTTGGTGGTAAAAAACCTAATCCTATCCTTAAGACTCTCCCCTACCTTATTCCCAATGACTCCCCCCAGTTAACGCCCACTACCCTACATTAATTAGCTGCTGCCAAATGTCCTGCCTTTCTATTAAGGACACGTTGAACTTCCAGTAACCAGCCATTCTAGGCCTATTTTCTAACTCTACCCAGGCACAAACAAGTTTGTAGTCCGAATAGCCTAACCAGTAAAACGTGGGACAATCTAAAAGATCTACGTCAGCTTCTCTGATTAACATTCTATGTAGGTACCCAACTATTCGCCTCTGTCCACATCTTCCCACGCAGATTATCAACCCCATATCTATCTATCCACCAGGAAGCGCCCCAACTGCTAAAAAACTAGATATTCTCCTCCCGATCATTAGGCGTAAAAACCGCAGTCAGTTGAGACAAGTTGCTTTTCACTGCAATATCGACCACCGTCATGAACAAAGTCTACCTTCGTGTCAAGTGTACGTTGACCAGCAAAGAAAGCCCTCAGGCCGATCAGTCCTCATATGCTGAACGACAAATGACAAAGTCGTTAGACAGCACACAGGCATCGACGTTGCAAACAAAGTGAGTCTTTTGGGTTGTGGCCACATCCATGCCGAAGACAAGAGTTTACGAAACAGGTGGGCAGCCTTACCCCGATCCCTCAGCCCTTCACATTCACACTGGTTATATTAATTGGCAATGTTTAAGCCTGCAAAGAGAAAAAGCTTTAGTCTATCTATGGCATTAAGGACCCCAACGGCGGGTCCAATATCGGACATTATCCGTTCGTCCTGAACAATCTTGCCTACGTCCGTAGGGAAGGTAAGCTTGATTGCCCTATCTAAAGAGGGTGGAGGATTACAGGGACCCTCTCAGCAAAAAAACTTTGACAACTTATTTAAATGCTGTGTCCCAATCTGGGCCCTTGTAATATTGGGAAATGCTGTCATTGCTCCCTCTATCATGTCCCAGACCTTTAAGTGAACTCCTGTGTTCCTCATCAGTGACAGAACCCGGGGACACCCAGGAAGTTTGCCGGGTCCTCAGGTGATGAGAAATCAACTAAGGTCAATTTGAAAAAGGCTTTCCTTAGTAGGGCCTTCCTCTGCGTGGAAAGTTCGCACCCTAATGCCAGTCTGTCGATCTTACAGAACTTCAACTTATTATAGCCCTTTTCTTTTTTTCTTTCCCCTTAGAGACTGATTGCCTAGAATCAGGGGTGGGAAGTTTCTTGTTAGGAGGGGGATGTCTGGGAAGAGGTTGCTTCAGGGGGTGTTTCTGGATAAGAGAGGGGCTTAGGGAGAGAAAACAAAATATGTCTAACATGGAAGGCAGACTGACTCCCGCCTTCATAGTCACAGTCCTTACAGGTGACACTGGGGCGGATTGAGTCTTGTCAATGACCCCACCTGTGCCGCAACTGTCACTGTCCAACTTGCCCTTCTTCTTTGCTCCATTCTCTTCCGCTTCATGGCCTCTTTTCAGGAATGAGGACCATGGAGGAGGCATTTTCCCCACCTCCACTTTTATCTCAGGGCTTGGTTGCTGCTGCTGCTGCTGCTGTTGTTATTGTTGTTGCTGTAGCCGCTGCTGTTGCTACTGTAGCTGCCGCTGCTCCTGCTTTTTCTACTTTTTGGAGAGAGAAGAAGCTTTCTTTGACAGGATGTTCAAAGGAGGGGAAGCCGATTTCTCCCTTTTTTTTTTACCAACCCCCTCTACTCCGTTGCTTTTGGGGTGATGTTCCCCTCCTGAGTTCCCAGTGATTTGGCTACCGGTGGTGATATTGGTGTTGCCGGTGTTGCTTGCGATGCCCTCATTTCCTGTTGTTTTTCTTCTTTCGTGGAGGTCACATTTTGGCTAAGTGACAAGCCACTCTGCAGTAACAACAATGTGGTCTACGACACACCACAGTAAAAAAAGTTTCCTCCCTCTCCATAGTATGATGTCAGGCACTCTAAAAGTGTGTTCGGCCTATCCACAATGACGTAGACGCTGATGTCCTCTGTCTGCTCTCTAACTTTGCTGACCGCATGGTTTACCTCATCTACAGCCCCGAATTGGGTGAAAAAGTCTCCAGAGGCACACCATGGATGACGATATGAGTGCGCCTTGTGCCCATGTATTCAGTTTGCAGCTGCACTCTCTTCGCCTGCAAACAAGTTCCCACCAGCTTCTTTGCTTCTTCCTCTGAGCCAAGAAGGATGTCCCACATGGCTCAGGAACCTCCTTGCAAGAACTTTCGGGCAAATACCCAGGCTTTTAAGAGTTTCTTCCATACTTATCCTGCTGGCGCCCACAAACATCCAGGTTTTCGGGTCCGACGTCAACCGAGAAATTGTCTTTGCCACGCTTAAATTTCACACTTTCGGGATAACCATAAGTTCATTTCTCACTGTAGAAGGACTTTTACTCTTCCAGCATCTGCAGGAAATAATTACAGTCTCTCTTTGTGGGTTCATTATTCCTGGATAGGCACCTCCAGTGACTTTTTCGACTGCTTCGATACCTAAATTTAAATTTAAATTTTAAAAATAAATAAGTAATCTTCAAGCTTTAAAATTAGCTTTAATTGAAAGCCAGGAGATTAAATTTTAATTCCCGAAAGAAAAATACACTGGTATTTTTTAAACCGAAATTATATTGATTGTAATCTAACTTTTATTGAAATCGAACAAATTCAACTTAAATTTCCCACCATTTCTGATTGCTCGACACATTCTGTCAACACTATGTAAACAGTAGCCAAATTTCTGTTTTAAAAATCTTGCAAAAATAAAATATACCTCGCTGACACGTCATTTAAATCAATTTTTAAAATTGAAACTTACCTTTTATCTGATTTCAATCAAGTAATAATTCCATTCTGCCGGAAATTTACAATAAAAACAAACTTTTTAACTACAGTAGCTGTATCTGTCATCACAACGATTACGTAATGCAGAGGTGTTAAAAGATTTATGAGAACTGGAAGTTGTCAGCCGGAAAGTATGGCGACAATACGGGCCAAAAAACAACATTTTAATTTTTTTTTTTTTTGGTTCTTAACTAAATAGTAAAATTTAAAATAGTAATATCAGCAATTAATATTAATATAATTTTAGTTTAGATTTATAGCCAGGAATATGCTTTCTGAATAAATAAAAATTTTAAAATTTAAATTTCTGTTAAAATAATTTTAATTTAATAAGAAAGAATGAAATTAAAATAACCAAACTAAGTTATTTTATGCAATTTATTAATATTTTTATTATGTTTTTTTTTTTATATTATTAAGTTATCACTAAGTTTAAGGTATGGTAAAAATATCTAATTTAATTTTTATAGTACTGCAGATGTTATAATTATAGAAACGTTATGACTCTTATGGAACATCGTACTTACTCAAAAATGGAACGTAAATGAATATATTTCTGTTAAACGATTTTCATTAAACTTTTCAATTTTAGACAGGCAATATGATACTCAGCTCTTAGCTAAAAAGAAAACTTGCAATCAATTCTTTGGAGATTTTTAAAATATTTTTAAAAGCTTACAAATTATTATTAAATTATTGAATAATAAAAAAAATTTTAAACAAATGAAAACAATTCTTTTAAAATTTTATTATGAATCGAAAATGTCCTCAATAGTTGTTATTTATTCCAGTAATTAACAGATTATTAAATTAAATTATGTCAGAGTTCTATTGCATTTTTTATTTTACTCTTAGGAGAAGGTTTTCCGATAGTGAATACAAACTTAAGATAAAAAAAAATAGGTGATTTATATTCTCCAATGAGTCCTGCGTTGAACTAATAAAACAAAAGTTAGCAACTATTTAAAATTTTTTAACATTTCATGGACGTGAAGGTGGGGGTAACAGAAGTAAAAAAATGTTTTTATCAAGATTTTTTAAAAATAATAATTTCAAAAATAATTTCATTCATTTGTGAATGAATTTATTAAAATGCAACAATTATTTAATTTTTGCGAGAATTTCCAAATTAATGTGTTTTTAGCCTAAAAAAAGTGGCAAAAAATGCAATCATTTGGTATCCACTGTAAAACAAAAACAGTGTAGAAAACGTTCTTCTTAGCCGTTATAAACCAATCAAAACATTCTGACGAAATTTCGAAAATGTTAGAAAGGATAAAAACATTTTTAAAAATAATTAAAAACTACTTTGATCTTCCCTCTTAAAAATAATATAAACATTTTGAGGGAAAAAATTTGTTTTAATATGTTTCGGACCTTTTTTAATCATACTATGCTGTTTTGTTTTTTTTCAGTGACGTAATTAAGGTACCCGACGGTGAATGAAGGAACACATTTTTCATTTACACCGTTTTCAGAAATTAGATCCGATCTATTTTCAAATAATTCATCTTTTTTTAATTGCGATTTAAAAATCTAAAGTTTTATTGATTACCAGATATTTTTGATGTTGAAAAAGAAAAAGAAATATCAAGTCGAAAAACAAGATCAACTTTAATCCTGTTTGTTTTTCTACGAAAAGCTTTTAGATTCGCCCCGAAAAAGGTAAGTTAGACGAACCGTCACGGATTTCCTAAAAAGACAAAAAAACAAAAGCATTTGGAATTATTTTTAAATGTCTTCTTCTTTTAAAGAAATTTGCTTACATTTCTCTTTTATTTGAAAGATAATAACCTAAAAACGAATTAGAATGAAAAAGCAAACTGAATTTCCGTCTCTCAATCTTTCTTTTCAGGCATTTTTCAAACATTGACGAGTTTTCTCGTCCTTCATTGAATCGCCATTTTAGACGAAAAGTGAAAACAACAAATGTTTTAATATTTTTTAACACTGTATTTGTCTGTACTTCTGACATGAGGTACTATCAAAATGTTTGAAAAATATAATAGATTATTTACATTCCCCAATGAGTCTTGCGTTTAAAACCAATTTACCCAACAAAATTTAATTTTTTTTACCCGAATTTCGAACGTGTTAGAAAAAAGATGAAAAAAATTTTGAAAAATAATTAAAAAATACTTTGATCTTTCTTCTTAAAAAGTTCGTTTTATTAAGTTTGGGACCTTCTTTCCTCATATAACATCTATTTTTTCAGCGATTTAGTGGAGGTACCTTCACTCCAGATCGCTAAAAACACAGTATCGTCTGAATAAAAAAAACTAGGGCCCCAAACTTAATAAGAACGAGCTTTTTCATCAAACAATATGTTTGTTTGTTTTAGGTACCTCCAAAAAAATCCCTAAAAAACAGCATGAAACAGCATAGTATGAATAAAAAAGTTCATAAACTTAATAAAACAAGCTTTTTCCATCAAAATATTTATATTTTTATTAAGAGGAAAAAATTTTTTAATTATTTTTAAAAAAATTTGAATCCCTGCTAACATTTTAGAAATTTTGATAGAAAATGTTGTTTTATTTGAGTTAGCGGCTAAAAAAAAAATTACGCCTTTATTACAGGTTACGTGGTAATGATAAGTAGCTGTAAAAAAATTTTTTATTAGTTAAATGCAGGACTCATTGGGGCATATAAATCATCTGTTTTTTATTTGAAAGTGGACAACCTAGCCGAAAATCTGCTTATAAGAGTAAGATAAAAATGCAATAAAACTCTGATATAATTTAATTTGGTAAACTTTTAATTGCTGGAATAAATAATAATTATTAAGGACATTATAGTCTGAAGAAAAAAAATTTTTCGTTTCCTAATAAAATTTTGAAATAATTGTTTATATTTTTTATTTTAATAATTCATATGATAAAAGTGTTAAAAATATTGTAAAAACCTGTTATAAAAACGTTGTTGAATTTCTTTTTTACTTAAGAATTGATTATCATATTGCCTATCGAAAATTGAAAAGTTTAATAAAAATCATTCACCCATTTTACTTTTAAAATAATTAAAAAAATTAAATTTTAGAAATTTTTATTAAGTACGGTGTTCCATAGGGGTCATAACAAGTTTCCGTAGAGGTCGTATTCTTTTTAGTTAACAAGTTAACAAGTGTTTTGGATGAATTCCCCTTACATCGAAAACGACACAAACCACACTTTGATTCTAATTTCATTTTTTTTTATTAAATTAAAATTATTCTAAGAGAAATTTATTTTTTTTAATTTTTCACAAAGCATATTAATAAATAATTTAAGATAAATATGTAATATCTAAACATAAAAATATTTAATATTTCAGAAAAATATTAATACATAACATTTAGTTTGATTATTTTAATTTAATTCTTTCTTTTAAAAGAAATTTAAATTTTTATTTATTCAGAAAGCATAGTCTGGCCATAAATCTAAACTAAAATTCTATGAAATATTATACTTGCTGAAAATATTATGTTAAATGTTTAATTTTACTATTTAGTTAAAAAACAACAAAAGAAAATTAAATTTCCAAATGTTACATTTTAAGCTACATGAATTTTTTGTCACTTTGGGTTGCCATCCAAATGTCATTCACACCTGCTACGTGTCAACACATAATTTATCGCCTAAATAAGTGCTGACAAGAGGTCTACCGTCAGTAAAGAGTGATTTATTTCGTAAATTTCCCGACAGTAAGCATTTAATACTTGTTTGAAATCAGATAAAGGTAAGTTTCAATTACAAAAATTGACTTAAATAACGTGTCAAGGAGGTATATTTTTTTTTGCAAGATTTTTAAAACAGAAATTTAGCTACTGTTTACATAATGTGTTGATTACTCAATAATGGCCGTAAATTTTAAAAAAAAAATTTTCAGCAGTTAAATTTGTGATTCCGAGCAATATAATTTTGGTTTGAACTAAACCAGGGTATTTTGCTTACTGTAATTAGTAAATTTAATCTCCTGGCTTTCAATTAAAGCTAAAATTAAAGCTTCAAGAAAACATTTTTATTTTTAAAAATTAAATTTAAATTGAGGTATCGAAAATGGGCAGTTTTTTTTTTTTTGAGGTACCTCACTTTTTTCTGGTGACAAACACCTTAATTGGAAATTCGTGCAGAAATCAACAATTTTAATGAAACTTTCAAGACTTACAGATGAATGAAAATTTTAACATCATTATTTAAAAAAGAATCTTGGTAAAAATATGTTTTTTTTTGTTTCTTTTTTACATCTCTCACCTCACCTCCACGTAAATTCATGAAATTTTAAAAATTAAATTCTGTAGACAAAAATGCTTTTACTAAACGACGGTCTCATTGGGGAATGTAAATCATGTATTATTTTTTTAAACTAATTTGGCCTTTTTTCCTAAAAGTAAAATAGAAAATGCATTAAAACAATGACATTATTTAATTAGATAAATTTTTAATTGCTTTAATAAATAAGAAAAGTTAAGGACATTATATTTGGAATTAATTAAAATTTTTGCATTAATAAAGAAATTTTGAAAGAATTTTTTTTGTTTTTTTTTGTAATTATAATAATTTATAAACTTTCAAAATTATTTTTTAAATATTTCCATTTCTTGTAGCCATCACTCTGGCAGGTTACGTAATGAAGATTATTTACGAATTGAAAATTGAAAAGCTTAGTACAAATGATTCAGCCATCGTATTTTTAAAATAATTTTTTTTGTGTATTTGAAGTGTTTTTTGTATGGTAATTTTTAGGTGTGAATCAAAAGATCATGTATTTCAGGGTTATTCCTATTTATGCGAGAAAAAATTGTGCAATTTTGGCACTTGTGATCACCATATGCTTACACATTAGAAAAGTCAACTCTGTGTGTAAAAGTAGTTTTCTTCTAATTTTAATCTTATAAGTAAGTGATACTTGTGTAAATCAGATGAATTTAATATGATAATTGGAGTAGATAGACTAAACTATTGCCCGGTTCACACTCCACCCTCATCTATTGAACAGGTGAAGAGGCTGATCCCTTGTTTCCTGTTTAGGATGCGGTTTCTGGTTTTCTCTTTTCCAATCTTCTCACTTTTCTCTTTTTTTCAATTGGAGTAGATAGACTAAACTATCGCCCGGTTCACACTCCAACCTCATCTATTGAACTGGTGAAGAGGCTCACCCCTTTTTTCATGTTTAGGATGCGGTTTCCGGCTTTTTCTTTTCCAATAATTTTACTCCTATGTAGCCCCCTGCACATCAGTGCTGTTACCGCCTTGCTCGGGGTGATATGATTAAAAAAAAAAATGAAATTTGCTAATTTTTCAAAAATAATGTGTCACAGATGTATATTTCATGTTTGCAAGAATTTTAAAGCCTAAACTTAACTTTTCTTTATAAATCTGTCAATCACTCAAAAATAGCTGAAAAGTTTACAAATTAAAAATCTTAGAATTTTACGTTCTAATCAATGTAATTTTATTTTCGAAATACATCAGAATATTTTGCTTATTGGAAAAATTAAATTTAATCATTTAGTTTAGAATTAAAACTAAAATAAAATTTCAAGAAAACTTTTTCTTTAAATTCAATTTAAAATTTAGATACTGAAAATGAGTGGTATTACCTAATTTTGGCCTTATTTCCTAAAATCTGTTTTTAATAGTAAAATAAAAAATGCAATAACTCCATGACATTGTTTTAATTTGATAAACTTTGAATTGTTTTAATAAAGGATATGTATTAAGACATTATAGTCTGAAAAATATAATTTTTTCAATTATAATAAAATTTTAAAAGAAGTGTTTTCTCCTTTTTTTAATTATAATAATTCATAAAGATTCAAGAATATTTCAAAAATGCTTCAAAGATTTGTTGTCGTTAGTTTTTTAACTTAAGTGAAAATTACATTTACTAATCAAAAATCGAAAAGCTTTTAATTTGTGATGACAGTTTGACAGGCATGAAATAAGTGTATGGCGACCAGAATTGGTAAGACTGACCACTTTTTTGCCTTTAAGGGGAAAAAACTGTGAAACACATCAGGTACCTCCACTAAATTGCAAAAAAACTGCATATTTACTTTAAACTAAATTTTGAAAAATGAAAGAGTTTTCTTTAAATTTTTATTTTAGTTTTAATTGAAAGCTAATGATTAAATTTACTGTTTCCAGTAAGCAAAATACTCTCTGGTTTATATCAAACAGAAATTATATTGATTGGAATATAAAAGTTTGAGATATTTTTCAATTTTTTAATTTGGTCTCCTTTTTTTGCCGATCAACACATTTATAAACAAAAGTTAATTTACAGGTTTAAAAAATCTTGTAAAAACAAAATATGCATCTGGGATGCATTATTTTTGGAAAATTTGCAAATTTTATGTTAAATGGATCTGATTTATGCAAGTGTTACTTATTTATAGTGCAAAATTTAGAATAAAACTATTTCTAAATCACAGGTTTGAACTTTTTGACCTGTCTGCGTCGTGAATCAAGAAATTGTTGACAGGTACTTAATAAAAGAGAAATAGTGTATGGAATTTATAAATGACAAAAATGTACAAATTGTTTTCGCGTAAGAGAGGAAATTCTGACCTTTTATTTGCACATAGAAATCACCATACAAAAAAAACATCAAAACACAAAAAAATACATTGAAATTATTTCAAAAATATCGTAGCCTAACAATTTTTATTAAACTTTTCGATTTTTGATAATCATCAATTCTTATCTTTAAAAAATCTAACTGTAAGAGTTCTTTAAAGATTTTAAAAATATTTTAAAAACTTTATGAATTAGTTTCATTTTTTTTTATTATAATAAGTCTTTTAAAATTTAATTAGTTATTCAAAAAATTGTATTTCTTCAAACAGTCTTTAATTTTAATTAAGATTTTAAAAAATAAAAATTTCAAAAATTATTTTGTTCATTTGTGATTGAGTATTGAACATTTCATTAAAATCCGATAATTATTTGATTTTTATGAGAATTTCCAGATTAATGTGTTTGTGAACGGAAAAAATGTAAATGATGTAATCATTATGCTCTCCATTGTAAACAGTCGTAAAGTTTTAGTTTCCCACTAAATCAAATCAAAACAAAAGTTTTTCTGCCAAAATTTCGCAAATGTTACAAGTGCTTAAAAATATTAAAAAATAATTAACAATTAATTTGCTTTCTCCTCTTAATAATAATACAAAGATTTTAATGGAAAGTTTGTTCTTAAGTTTAGGACCTTTTTTTTATTCATCCTATGATGTTTTTTTAGTGATATATTGCAGGTTCCTGTTTTAATGTACACAGAAATTCTCATACAAAAATAATCAAATCAAAAATATGATAGTTCGATGATTTATATTAAATTTTTCAATTTTCAATTAGTAAATATAGTCTTCATTATTTGTCTGTATTTCTGAGATGAGGTAGTATTTACAATATTCAGATTATTATCCTCATCTTTGTTGCCATTTGTATGACCTTTTGTTCATTGTATGCTCCGGCCTTCTTCAGTTGCTAGGAGTTTCAAACCAAACCTTTTATTACAATCACTGAGATATATGAACTCCATTCATTGTGTAAATCCTCGATTAGAAGTAATGAGTTATCTCCCTCAAACCCTGCGAGTTACTAGTTCACCACTGCTGTAGGATGGTATTGAACTCACAACTCAGAGTCAAGTCAGGAAGTAACCAACGTCTATATCTACTGGACCATGTGTCCTTAAGGACAACTGAATTTTTAGGATTTATTAAATTAATGTCCAGTAAGCCTGTTTTACCAGAGTTCGTATTGCAATTTTTGATGTTAATGTTTTTCTCTAGTATTTTTTTCCCAGAGCTCATATGGCAATTTTAGACACGAATAATTTTCTCTGGCACTCCGTATTACTGGTTCCCATATTGTGTTCGTCTCTATGCTTGGTCAGCTTAGATTTTTAAAGCCTAGCATATGTGCTGATTCTTTAAGTTTACATAGTTTCCAGTGGCATTCTCTGTCTGTTATTTCAACTTGATCCCATTGGGGGGGGGGAGGGCAAGATCCCCTTTCTACCTCCATATGTGGTGAGCTATGCTTGATTTTTCTATCTCCTTTATATTTCTTTCCACAACTATATGGAATGTCCTTCTCTGTTGGGGGTCTTACTTGGAAGAGGTACCTGCGAAGTGTAGAACCATTTTTGAAGATCATTTTGATGCTGTATAGACCACCGATCCTTTGTATTTTCTCCTATAACTCCTTCACAATTTCCTGTTCGTATGACTCCGGATCGCCGGTTATGACTTACTCAATGTTTGAAGGCAGCGAATGATCTCTTTGTTTACATTGTATAGGTGGTGATAGTTGAAGTTGAGGTATTGTGCGGTGAATGTTGGCTTGCCCTCTACGGATGTCTTGAACCCCACCACTGTTCGAGTTATTAGCACATCCGTGAATGCAAGTTTTTTATCACTTTGTTTTCCATAGTAAACTGTATGGATGGTCTTATTGAGTTCGCATGGTTGAGTAGTGCCTGGACCGCCTCCTGGTGTGGCCAAAGTATGAAGGGGTCATCAACGTATTTCAACCATAGAGTTGGCTTTATAACTGTGGATTCTTATGCCATCTCTTCAAAGTATTCCATATATATGTTAGCCAGTGATGGTGATAATGGCAAGCCCATTGTTAAGATTTCGTCCTGCCGATATATGTCTGGTCTCAGTTTAAATGTGTTTTTTGCGTGCAGAAAGTCGGCATCTCCATCAGGTTGTCTAGTGGTACACTGATTCGTTCTCTTAAGGATGAGTCAGTGACCAGTCTGTCCCTGACTACCGATGGTGCCTCCATTGTCGGTACCTTGGTGAACAGACTAAGCACATCCAGGCTCACCATCTGGTTGTACTGGATGGGAGCATCTTTGATAAGTTCCACAAAGTGGGTGAAGTTTCAAACATATGATAGTGACTTTTCTATCTATGGGTCAATTATATCTGCAAGGAAGCTACTCAGAGGGGTCACACCAAGCCTAGGCTGCTAACAATAGGCCTGAGTGGACTACTGTCTTTATGATTCATAGGTAAACCATACATGTGAAGTAGCTTACTGTAGCACTGAGACAACTGCCTGTATGTCCAAGGCTGGAAGTGATTCTCGTTCTTGATTAGGAGCTGTGACAGCTGTCGTTCTGTTTTTGATGTGGGGTCTTTCTTTACCTTGCTATAGCTACCACTTGTAATTAGGTCTTTCAGTTGTGTCTATCACTACAGTTGCATTGCCTTTATCGGCTGGTAGTATGATGATGTTCTCATTCCTCTGTCGGGTCCTCATTGCCAGCCCCTCCTCTTTTGTGATGTTTGGTTTGGGTGGCTTGTCTTTCTCCAGAGTCTGTCTCACTTTTCATCTTAGCTCATCCCCCAAGCCTGAGGGAATGTTCAAGGCTAGTTCCTAGATGTGGGTAATGATGTCTAAGTATGGTATCTGCCTGATGGTTTTTGTGTAGTTGAGACCCTTATTCAGCATGGACTCTTCAGAAGTGCACACCTGATGTTGACTGATGTTGGCAACTGCCTTCACAGGTGGATGAGGCTTCATGCAAGGAATAGAGTTCATATACCCCAGGGATTGTAATAAAGTGTTTGGTTTGAAATCCCTACCACTGTAGAAGGCTGAAGCACACAATGGCTGAAACATCGTACAAGTGGCAACAAAGACAAGGACAAAAATTCCAAATAATGTAAATACTGTAAATATAATCTTCATTTGTCATTTGACAACCTAATGTCTGCAAGTCTTTAAATAGTTTTAAAATAGTATTTGCAAGTTAATAATTTATTATAATTAAAAAAAGAAAACAATTTTTAAAAAAAAATTAAAAACTTTCTTTATTATCCAAAATAATTTTTTTTCTAACTATAATGTTTTTTGTTAATATTATTTTTTGAAGCAAGTAAAAGCTAATCTAATTAAATATCATAGTTCTACTGAATTTTCAAATGTTTGACAAAAAGAACAGATGATTTACATTCCCAAATGAGTCCAGCATTTACTTTATCAAATCAATTTTTCCAACAAAATCTTAAGCATTTAAATGAGATATATTAAGGATATTATATTCAGAAGAATAAATTTTGGTGAATAATGAATTTCTACAAGAATTGTTTTCATTTTTTTCTTTGTTAATTATGATGATTTAATTGGAAAATTGAAAAGTTTAATAGAAGTCAATTTACACTAAGATTTTTTAAAACAATTCATATTTTTTTGTTGTCCATTTTTTTTACATTATGAGATTTTTTGTCAAGGTTTGTTCCTCTTATTAAATGTTAGGTTTCATAAGTTTATATCAATTCTGGTCAACCATACTTCACTTGTGACCACATCTGGCTGTCATCACTCACTTCACAGATCAGAAAAATAAGAGGGCCATGGTTGAGGAATACTTTGATTCTAAATTTCATGCTCGAAACAAATAATATTTATTTCAGATCAGATTAATTTGCCTTTAAATTTTCCAAAAATTACATGTGTATTTTACTTTTGCAAGATTTTAAAATGAAGAATTAACTTTTGTTTACAAACATGTCTATCTGTTAAACATGGACAAAAAACGGTTGCTTTTGAAAACTCTCAAAAAGTTGCAATTCCAGTCAATATATTTTCTATTTGAAATACATCAGAGTCATTTTCTTTTTTGAAATGTTAAATTTTATCCTTTAGTATTCAATTAAAGCTAAAATAAATATGCCAAAATAACACATTTTTTTTATTTTTGAAAATTCTCTTTTAAACTTTGGTATTATAATTTATTATTTTTACTTAAAAGTTTTTCAATAAACTTCATGAATAATTATAAAAAATGAAAAATCTCTTGTGATTGCAATAGAATATTGTGACATTTGTTGTGTCCATTCAGAATGGTAAATCACTATTTATTGAAATAGAATTATCACCCTGGAAAGTGGGTGATATCTCTGGATTAGTTTTGTTTTCTAAGTGGGTTTTTAGATCAGGATTGGCTGTTGTGTAAATGAACTTATTATCTATTTCATCTAAGATTGTGATTTATTAAAAACAATAAAATGCTGACGAGGACAGTAATGAGGACTTCCAATCTTCAGCATTAAACATATGTGTAAAAAAAGAAAAATTTAATTAAGATTGTAAAAAAACACAAAAAAGATAATTTTCAATGGAAAAGGTTTTATTTCAAACAATATGTCCTGAACATAAAGCATTTCTAATTATTGTTTTAGCTTTAAGGAGTTTTATATTTTACAATTCAGAAACTGATTTTTGAGAAGTGTTCACTCAATTTCATAAAAGATAGGTTTATGATTTAAATTCTTTAAAGAATTCTGCTTTTAACTCATGCAATTAAGATATAAATTTGAATGTCTCTAGTTTTCATAAAATTAAAAAAGTTAGAGTGTGCACCAGAGGTAAAAAAAATATTTTCACCAAGACTTTCTAAATCTTACGGAAAATTTCTTTTGACGATCACCAACACTTTCATTTTTAAATACATTTCTAAGTACATCTAAATTTTAAGGAATTTTGTTGATGGTCACCAACACTTTTCTTTCTTTTCCTAAATCTTTTTCTCAGTACATCTAAATCTTTTGGTATTTTGTTGATGATCGCCAACAATAACTTCATTTTGCAAAATCCTTTTCTCAGTACATCTAAATCTTCTGGTATTTTGTTGATGATTGCAAACAATTTTTTTTACAAAATTATTTTCTCAGTATATCTGTCTTACTGATGTGATGTGGCTTCCCTTTGTCTTTTCTACAAGTATTTTTCCGACAACTGCTCTGATGAGCTTTTTCCCTGTTACCTGAAACTCATGTTTTTATTTTTGCTATTAGTTTAACATTAAGGTCACCCTTTTTAGCATTGAATTAATTATATATTAACTGTCTCTTCTGCTCTAACAGTTTCTTTTCTTGCACTTCTCATTTGTGGAAATCGCTTCCATTTGCAGGCTTTCCTGATAAAAGCAATCTCCAAATGTTGAAATGCATTATCTACGTGATTCCCATCCATCTTTTATGTTTGCTTTGACATCTGCTGTATCTTTTTTATTCTCTCACTGTTGCCCCCTGCACACCAGTAGAGTTTACACGTTGCTTGGAGTGAAAAAATTATCTTCTATCTCCTTGACTCTCATCTTTCTCTTATCCTTCCTTCCACATCCCCTGTACCTTCACTTGATCATTTTTTTTCTTTCTTCTCTCTCTTCACTTTAATCCCCTGCACATCAGTGGCAGTATTGTTTTTCTTGGAGTGAAATAATTATTAAAAAAACACTTTCTTTTATTAAATCCTTTCCTCTGGACATCTAAATCTTATGCTGTTTTGTTGATGATCACAATTAGTCTTTCTGATACCATAACCTGTGGTCAATACATCTCCATAATATGGATATTTTAATTGAATATATGCCTAGGTATTCATTTAAAAAAGATGATGTAAATTTTTTCTGATTTCAGACCAGAAAAAAAAGGCAAAGATTTTTACTGCATCCTATTTTGGTAAGCATCAAATGAAAATTTAAATTCTTTTTTTTTTTGTTTGTTATTAAATGTTAATAACTGTTGCTGATTAAATATTAAATTTAAGGAGTTTTTCTCTTATTTATTTCTTTATTTTTTTCAGATAATTCTGAAATGAAAAGGCACATGCAAATTAACACTGGAGAGAAACCATATTCTTGTGAAATATGTGCATCAGTATTTTCAAATAATTCTGCTTTGAAATGTCACATTCGGATTCACACTGGTGAGAAACCATATACTTGTGAAATATGTGGATCAGCATTTTCACAAAGTTCCCATTTTATAAAGCACAGTCGAATTCACACTGGAGAGAAACCATATACTTGTGAAATATGTGGATCAGCATTTTCAGATAATTCTGCTTTGAAATGTCACATTCGGATTCACACTGGAGAGAAACCATATTCTTGTGAAATATGTGGATCAGCATTTTCAGATAATTCTGCTTTGAAAAAGCACAGTCGAATTCACACTGGAGAGAAACCATATTCTTGTGAAATATGTGGAACAGCATTTTCAGATAATTTTTCTTTGAAACGTCACATTCGGATTCACACTGGAGAGAAACCATATTCTTGTGAAATATGTGGATCTGCATTTTCAGATAATTCAAACTTGAAAAAGCACAGTCGAATTCACACTGGAGATAAACCATATTGTTGTAAAATATGTGGATCAACATTTTCAGTTAATTCTGCTTTTAAATGTCACATTCGGATTCACACTGGAGAGAAACCATATTCTTGTGAAATATGTGGATCAGCATTTTTAAGTAATTCTCATTTGAAAATGCATAATCGAATTCACACTGGAGAGAAACCATATTCTTGTGAAATATGTGGGTCAGAATTTTCAAGTAATTCTAATTTGAAAAAGCACAATCGAATTCACACTGGAGAGAAACCATATTCTTGTGAAATATGTGGATCAGCATTTTCAAACAGTTGCAGTTTAAAACAGCACAATCAAATTCACATGGGAGAGAAACCATATACTTAGGAAATATATGGATCTGCATTTTCTACCAGCTGCAATTTAAATAAGCACAATTGAATTCACACTAGCGAGAAAATGTTTTTTTATTAAATATGTGAATTAACAAGAAATTTCTAAATAAAACATTAAAAAATAATTTTATTCATGTTTGTTTTAAAACTTTCATTAAAATCTGACAATTATTTCTGAGGTAAATAACGTTTTTAACAAGGCACTAAGGAAAAAGTGCATTTAACCAAACTTTTTAATGTATGAGAAAAGATTAAACATTTTAATAAACAATAAAAATAATAGAAAATCCTTTGGTCTTACCCAATAATAATAACAGAAACATTTTGATGATATAATTTATAATATAATAAAATGTGTGAAGTTGTTTTTTTTCTTTTCATTGATTTCAATATCAATTTTGAATAACTTTATTAAAATGTTTAGAATTTTATTCATTAATAAAATAATTTTATCATGAACATTTTTTGATTTAAAAATAAAAAAATAAAAAAAAGAACCCTGAGAAAATATTTTTATCACTGAACAGGATCATTTAGGCGTTTGAATAAAACCTATTCCAATCACTAATTTTTACATTTCTACAAACACGAAAATACGATAAAACCTGATCTAAAATCGCATTAGACTAGAATTTTTCATAATTTCAGAGCATCTTTAAGAGAATTTTAACAAAATTATGTAATCTCAAACAAGAGAGAAACTTTTCTGCTGCAAAATCTGTGGAGTAATTCTTCTAAAATATACACTCTGTCATGTAATTCAAGTTCTGTGTAATGTCATTCCGTCACAAATCAACAAAGGTCGTACCATCACAGACGCCAGTGTTGGTCCTCCTTTGATTAGGGTTAAATGATTAAGATGTCCACTCTGTTATTGAATGCGAATTCTGTATATAGTCATTCTGTGTTAAATGGATAAAAAAAATGATGATGAAGGACACTTTTTGATGAATGTTAATTTTATCGTTTAACAGCTGGTAGTTGATCTAATTTTTTTCTACAGGATACAAATCTGTAAAGATTACTTTAGGAATATAACATCATTGCCTGTTTTTATAGAAGTTAATGTCACAGAAATCCTAAATATTTAGGAAAATATTTTACATATTCTAATATTTTATTTAATTTTATTACTTTTCAAATTTAATTCAGTTATCAGTCTTTTTTGTCTGATAATATAGTGCATGAATATCTGTTTTTCTGATAATATAGGTATATGGATATCTGTGTTTTTCTGATAATATAGTGTATGGATATCTGTGTTCAGAAAATTGGAATGCTTAACACATACACACACATGCACATAAAAAATATCAAAATTCTTCTTAAAATTATTAGGGTTGATGAATTATACTAAGCTTTTCTATTCATATTAATAAATATTCTTTTTAAGGACAGTATCAGCTAAATGGTTTCAAAATAATACTGAAATTTAAAAGATTTAAAAACTTTTGAAATGTACCTACAATTTTCCATGAATAATCAGTTACATCTCATACGTATATTAACGCAATAGTAAAGTAATAATCAAGGTCATAACATATGTCATAAAAATGTGTTGTTAACATTGAATTGTACAATATTTCTTCACACCAATATTTTATCACTTTCTCTCAGCCAGTCTGTGGTATGCAGCACTAGTTTTTACCCAACACTCCAAGTCTAGCATATATCCCTGGCCTTCTACATCTGCACTATGTGACATATTGACTAATTCATCCTTGGGTTATTGTTTGTATAACCAGGTCTGTTGTTCTCTTGCCTGCTATACTGGATGCAGTTGTGAGGACATGTTCTTCTGCTCTGCATTCAGTGAGTGTTAGTATCTCAAAAACAACCCCCCTGCACCTGACTTCATTTGATGATCATATTAAATCCAATTTACATTTTACAATTGATTTCAGTCAGAATAAAATGTTCAGATTTAAATACTCATTAATTAGTGGTCTCGGCATTATGGTAAACTGCATCTGGCAGCAAGGCTTCTGATTGAAAGGTTGTTAGGAGCATGGAACCACTTCTGTTGTTCACAGGTTCACCCTAACCTGGAGTGGTAGCACCTGTTAAGGTCCCAGTTATGGGCAAATACTTAACCTCCAAATTTGGGCAAAACATTATGAAAGTATAAAAATACACTTTTATAGAAATACATACATAAAAATAGACTTTTATAGAAAAATATACATTTTTGAAGAAAAAATCATCACCATAACACATTTTTGAAGGAAAAAATTATTCTCAGTAAAACATTTTTTCAGAATGTTCAGCTTCAAATACGATTTTATAAGTTATTCAGCATTATTTTGTTTCTTTTCAAAATTTAGTTGATCACAAATATATTTAAATTTACAAATTATTTATATTTGTTTTATAAACATATAAAGGTGGATTTTTGGATAAGTGTTAAAAAAATATACAAACCTATTTTATAACCCTATAATAATGTGTTCAATTGCTTGAGAAATCAATTTACTTTTTCTTTTTCAGTTTCTGTCTTTGAAAGGACCTAAAACCATGACAAAAATTTGAGAAAAAAGGGAATTTCACACTGTGAAATTTAAGAATTATTTGTTACTTTTAATTCTGTGCAATAAAAACGAGAGACCATGAATAGGAGATTAACCATTTCCTTGGAAGTCTGTGGTATTCAATTTTCATAAATTAAAATTGAAAAACGTGCAATCTCAACTTGAATGGAAACCATTACACTGTGAAATCCGTGGATTTAAGCTTATCTAAAACTCATCTCTCTAAAGAAATATGTTAACACACTGGTGAGAAAATTTTCTGCTGTGAAATCTGTAGACATAAGTTTTTTCAAAATTCATCTCTGAAACAACACATGTTAATACACACTAGAGAGATATCTGTGGATGAAACTTTTCCAAAATATGCAAATCATAGACAACACATGTTAACACAGTGGCAAGCAACATTTCCATTGTAATTTTTTTCAATTATTTTTTCATTAAATTTCCACTTTAGATGACATATGTCAGACTTCATTAGGACTGAAGAAGCTGTAACGTTATTTTCCACCCAAAGAACTTTCCCATGAAAATCTCAGACAGGACCACAAAAATGATCTCCAGAGACAAGGACAGTCATTGACAAAATCTTGGACGACAAAACAAGGCCTTGTCTCAACATGTGTTACCCTGACAATGAGAGGAAATGAATGGAAACTTGGTAACAAAACTTTTACTAAATTCCTGCTGCAATACATGTTACCATGACAATGGCAGCTGAAAGAATAGATAGCGACAAATTTTGGACAATGAACAAGGTCTTGGCTTAGCACGCATTACCATAACAATGGCAGAAAATGGACAGATATTCAACGACAAGAACTTTGGCTCAGTATAAGTTACCATGAGACTGCATCAGCCGGTGATAATTTTTCTTTGCAAAAATGCATACAAAGCCGTGATGGACATAAGTCATAATTTTTCTCTTTTGTTCATCCTATTTAAATTGCTGCTTTCACACACAATCAGCCAGCAGTTACATTTGAAAAAAGGCATTTTCACACTGTGAAATTTGAGAATTACTTTTAATTCTTAATTTAATTTTTAATAAACATGTGAGACCATGGATCAATTATAAACCAATTCTTTTGAAATATGTGGTGTTAAATTTTCTTGAATTAAAATTACAAACCAAACATGAAATATCAGACTGAGGAGAAACCATTTCACTGTGAATTCTGTGGATTTAAGCTTATTTAAAACTCATCTCTCAAAAGACACTTGTTAACACACACTAGTGAGAAAAGTTTCTGCTGTGAAATCTGTGGACATATGTTTTCCCAAAATTCAGCTTTGAAACAACACATGTTAATACACACTAGAGAGAAATCTGTGGATGAAACTGTTTAAAATATGCAAATTATAAACAACACACGTTAACACACTGGCAAGCAACCTTTCCATTGTGAAGTTTTTAGTTATTTTGTCATTCAATTCCCACCTTAGATAACACCTGTCAGACTCCATTAGGGCTGAAATTGGTACAATGTTATTTTCCAACTAAAGAACATTTCTATAAAAAAAATTGGATAGGATTTCATGATGAACATAAACCAAAAAAAGGTTTGCCAGAGAAAACATGCAGACAATCAGCGAACAACAAACAAGGCCCTGCCTCGACATGTGTTACCATGACAATGACAGGAAGTGAATGAACAGTTGGCAACAAAATCTTTGCTAAATTCTTGCCTCAATACATGTTATCATGACAATGTCAGAAAAAGCATATACATATACACATACATTGGTGTAAGCAATGTGTGTGTATATGTATATACATATGTGTATATGTATATTCTTCACTTTCAACAAAATCACTATGAATTTGGCAGACTCACTTGTGGCAAATCCTTACAAATAATAGAACTTTTGCTGTTTGTATGGTAACAGCAAGAAACAATAAAAATTACTATGTAAATACATTTATCTGACTGTATAAATATTCATGTGAAATTTAGCTTGATTTTCTTCCTTTTCTGCAAAAAATCATTTCTTTGCGTTGTCTATAATTTTACATTGTATTTGTGGACATGATACTCGGATTTCATGTTTTTTCACAAAATTCGAGGGACAGCCCTTATAGTGGGTTGTTTTATTTATTACTTCTTTTTCTAGTTGTTGTAGGATTCTGTTCTAGTGAAGGATAGTAGTATACCGTAACAGGTTAACGGAATTTGGCCCTGTGAGAAGATAGCCCACTATAATTCATAAAGTCAGCCAGTGATAATTTTTTTTTACAGAAAAGCATACAAACCTGTGATGAACATGTCATACCTAGTCTATTTCGGTCATTGTATTTAAAATTGCTGTTTTTTGAACAATCAGCGAGCATTTGCATGTAAAAATCTAGCATATACATATATACACACATAGTGGTGTAAATGTTTTTCTACACTTTCAACAAAATTGCTATGAACTTAGCAGACTCACTTGTGGCAAATCCTTACAAACAATAGAACTTTTGCTGTTTGTATGGTCACAGCAAGGAACAATAAAAATTACTATGTAAATACATGTACCTGACTGTATAAATATTACTGTGAAATTTAGCTTGATTTTCTTCCTTTGCTGCAAAAATCATTTCTTTGCGTTGTCTATAATTTTGTGTTGTATTTGGGGAATGACACTTGGATTTTATTTTTTCAATCAAATTCAAGAGACAGCCCCCAACCCCCCAACCCCCCAACCCCCAGCTTGTTATCATTTCCAAAATCATTTCATGGAAATTGGAAGAATGTCATTATTGCCTGTATAAGTTTTATCCTTACAAATTTTTAGTCAAGGAATCAAAATATCCAAATAAATCCCAAAAAGTTTTTTAAACTCTCTCTCAAAATAAGAATTCTAGACCTCTTAAGATTTTTTTTCAAAAATTTGGATTTAAGCTAATTTCAAAATTTTTTTCTCATCGATATAGAACCTTTATTCCAGCAACTGTTATCCTTTTAAGAATAATTTTTGTGAATCAGAAGGATGCCACCACTGACTGTATTAGTTTTACCCCTAGACATTTTTAATCAAGTTTAAACAGCAGTTTAATCTTGCTTGTTTTTTGATGAAAAACTTTTCTTCACCCTGAGAAGTGAAAGTAAGATATATGAACCATCACAGATTTCCTAAAAAATCATAAAAATGCATTTGAAATCATTTAAATGCCATCTTTGAACATCAATTCCAGTTTGTTTTTTTTTCAAATATAATAGCCTAAAGTAAGGCCAGTAAATAGGAATATTCATTTTCCTTATCATTAATATATTTGTTTTAAGTATTAATTCTTTAAAATTTTCACAACAAAAAAACAATTTCAAATGAATGTTTTTCACTTGAAACAAGACATTAAATATAAATATTACATTGACCACTAATGCGAAAAAAAAAGGAAAACATTTTACCAAAATTCTGAACATGCTAGAAAAGAAGTATAAAGGAGTATAAATTATGAAAATAATAAAAAAGTAATTTATCCTTTCCTCCTTAATTATAACAAAGGTTTTGAAAATGAGATTTTGGTTTAGTAATTTTGGGGCATTTTTCATAAACGAAAAAGATGTACCTCCTTGATAATGATTTTGTTGTAATTATTTACAATTTCCACGGCTGTAATTGAATGCTTTGACAAATAGAGCCTTAGACATACTTCATGCTGTTCTCACAAGTACGTTAAACAAAAAGGTGAAGTCAGTTACAATATTCACGACTACATTAGTTTAGGATCTCCAAGAGAACATTTGTTGTTTTAGTGATCATGGTATGGATATGTCTGTTTTGTATAACTGAGGTATTATGGTGGAAGGATTTATTATAATGTCTGCTTGGGTGAGTGAATTTGGCTAGATAAAGTTAGACCAAAGATGACCCAGCCTCTCTCATCCTCACTTTTGAACTTTTGCCACACTTCTTTTTTTTTTTTTAAATGTTTGGTGAATTTCTTCGAAGTAGTGAATTTCTATCAGTGACAGATTTAAAGTTATCGTCAATTTTCAACTAAGGTCTTTTTCCACTAGGGTCCATTTCCAAACTGTTACATTTTAGGTGCGCTGTCTTTTTCATCATGTCTGGCCACACATCTATTGTGTTGGCTGATTTTATATATATATATATATATATATATATATATAAATTAAAAAAGGATTAATTCAATGATGTTGAATGACCATAATCCTTTTTTAATTTATATTTGCTCTGTAATATTTTATTACATGGAGCTCTCTTCCTGTATCATTTTTTAATATTAAAATAAAATTTTTAATATTAATTAGGATCGGGTTTTTGGAATTTACCTTCCTGCTTTTTTCCCTTGGATTAAAGTATCTGAATTAAAATATATATATATATATATGTGTGTGTGTGTGTGTGTGTGGTGTTAAAGACCATGATAAGTTGTAAAACGAAAAATAAAACTCAAGTCAAACGGTTTTGTCTCCTCTTGTCAGAACTGTAAATGGGGAAACAAATTATGAAAAAGTCTGTCGCGTATGACGTGAATGAATGGACAGGGAGAAATAAAAGTCATGACATCTAAAGATGCTAGGGACACAGCAAAGCAAAGCCCAAGCAAACAATCTCTTTGTTTACAAAGAGAGGGTCGTCTGGAACGGATGAACAGCGTCTCCAGCGCCTTCAGTTAGAATAACGAGTGTGCTCAGGCCAAAATACAGAACCAAATCACCGATCGACTGGTGTTTTATTTTCTGTTTTAAACTTTAACATGGTCTTTAGTAATAAAACATTTCTTGGCTTTAATGTACTGTCAAAACCGATGGGAATTTTAAGAGTGCGGCAAACTTCGTAGATAATTACAATCAGACTGGAACTCTCTCATTGCCGACAAATGCGTCTGGCACAAGGTCAATATTCTTTAGTTTCTCTCTGATTGGGTCTTCAAAATATCCTTGAAATTCACCACAAATATTTCTTTTCACAATCCAACGCGACATGCAAGAAGGAATACTGGTTGCAGAAAACAGGAAATGACAACAATATAACTTTTGAAACAACAAAATAAAATATAATAACCTACAATTTTGAAGTTGATACGAAAAGGCATGAAACACATTTAGCAGGGAATAGGAAAGTAGGAGTTTCTTCCCATTAATCGAGTAACACAGTTTGTAGCTGATGGTAATGAAGTTTATAATAAAGGTTTGTTTGTTTGAATGAATGTATTAATATTCAAATGTTCAGTAGTCATCGTTGTGAATAGAAGTTACCTTAAGGATTAATTAACGTGTCAAGGTTATGAGAGTACAGAATAGTTATTTTTGTCAGTTGGTCATATGTTAATGCGTGCATATTTTATGTGTGAGCAGATTAGTTACATGAAGTTCTGTTGAAGCGAAATTCAACTAATACACGATTATTTATTGCGTAAAATTACACTATTGTGGCACAACTCCAAAGTTTATGGGTGTGGCAAAAACTCAGGATGGTCAACACTAACTATGTTATACGTAGCTAATCAAACTCATGAACTAGACATCATTTACAATGTCTCATTCTCCATCAGAACCGCCACTGTCAATCAAACCTTCATGTACCAAAAAACCGTATACGCTCAGGGCACCTAAAAAAAATCCCACATGAAATAAACATTCCTTTATGTATAAAAAGATATAAAAATTCTTCATGAAATGACAATTACGTTGGGGAACGAATCAAATCACAAACAAAATTTTTTCAACTTAACGTATAAACTAAATCCATTGATGAACCGACCAACCTACAAAATAAATAGGCCGTTGTATTCTTTCTTTATAACAGAATCCAGAGGCGCTCTTTCTAAAGGAAGTGGGGAGGAGAAAAATAAAGACGGATGGGAAAATGAAATTCTGACCCAGACGAGATGAAATATGGGATTTAAAAAACTGAGGACGATAGGAATCTCGACCTGGATCATAACAAAAAGACGAAGCCGGGAACAGGCAGAGAACAACGCTTACTAACATTAATGAGGTAAGCTACCTTAACCAGGGGAGGGATCCATAAGAAACCAACCCAATGCAACTAAGATGACTGAAAGGAGAAAATCAAGGCTAGCCCCGTTCACACAAACCAGGCGCGCCACATACACCCACCTTGTGCTGAAGTCTGTCGAAGTCAAGCTCTTTCTATCAGTTCAATATAATTCCTCATACAAATTACATATGACACTGATAAATCTTCCAGCGACAAAGAACATTACAACTTACTTCACAATTGCTGTAACACAATCTTATGCAGAAAATGAAAGACATTTTAATCAGACACATTTAACGTCTGTACAAAGTATGTCTTGTTATTTGTTAATACATTTTATAATTATAAATGATGCTCTGACCATTTTTTTCAATGTTTCATTTGCTAATTTCATGAATGATTTCAACCGTATAAAATAATAGGTGGAATGCAGGAATTTAGTTAGGAAGTTTTTTGGGAAATGGCCTTGTGCCATGTAAAATTCAAACGTAAATTTCTATGCATATGAGAGGCTCCAACAAACAAATTACCGGAAAAAATATAAAAAAAAGAATTTCATTCCTTGCTAAAAAAAAAAAAAAAAAAATAGTTCCGGTCAAACAATAAGAATAAAATTTTATTATTGAAGAAACAATTAAAAAATAAAAAATAAAACTCTTAGTTTTAAAAATCCGAAATTTTTACAAGAGATTTTTGTTTCAATGGAAAATTAAGAATTAGCTTATTTTTTGTTACAAATTAACTTCGGTGAATAATGAATTTTTGCAAGAATTATTTTGATATTTTAAAAATATTTTAATATAAAGTTCTGAATTAATTACCACAAGGATGTGACGAGAAAATGCTTCAATGTTTTTACAAATACTTGAAAGTTTATACATGCTTTTGTCGTTGTGGTTGTTTTTGTGTCTTATTTTCTCTTAGGAAGTCCATAGTGTTCGTCAAACTTACCTTTTCATATCGAATTTAATAAAAAAAAAAACAGGATTAAGAAAAGATTCTCTTGTTGTTCGACTTAATATTTCTTTCTCAACATCGACAATATTTGCCAATTAATAAAAGTTCAGGTTTTTAAAGAAACTGCAATTAAAAAAATTAATTATGTGAAATTGCAATTAAAAAAATTAATTATGTGAAAATAAATCGCGTGTAATTTGCGAACAAAACAAATTGTCCGAATTATTGATTAATTGAAACGTATTCAGAGATTAAAGTTTTCATTTAATTTTAATGATTGTTCTATTATTTCTTTCTTTTTTTTTTAATGATCAAGAAGCAAAAATAAATAAAAATATTAAACATAGACATGAAAAGATAATGTCTTTGTTTTTGTTACGGGTCAACAATCGGAAGCAATTAAAAAATATTTTCAAATATTTTTTAATCAAATTTAGCTATTGTTACAATTTTGTCACTTTGTACCTTTTACTTGGAGGGATTTTTATGCATGAGCAATTCCTGTAAGAAAAACATTTGAAAATCTTTTAAGCACAACTTAAATAATTAATAATGAAAATTTTTTGCAGATTTTGCCGGTATTCTTGGGGCTATTTTATTTTTTAATCCAAATGCATTAATTTGTTTTTCTCATGCTACGTTTCGAAAAACGCAATAAAATTCACTGTTTTTTCTCCATAATTTTGATTGTTGAATGTGTTCAAATCTTTCAATTTCTTAACAAGAAAAATCTAAAGCTGATGATGTTAAAAATCGACACAAGAGAGAATCTCAAATTAAATTTTAAATGTACAAATTATTATTCAAAGAAATTGGACAAATTCTTAACTTTTTTGTTTTCACTGTTCGTCACCAATAAATTTTATGAAAAATCAGGAAAAAAAAAAACAGATTGATAAATCGATAATTATTGTGATTATGTTTTTTGGATACGGACTATTTTTGACCAAGGAACAAATTCTTCTTTTACACCGGTTCTTTGCTTTCTTTTTTTCCGTTAGTTGTTTGGGTTCGGAAACGATATGCGATCTATTTTCAAATAATGAATCTTTTAATCTTTTTTAATTACAATTTCTTTAAAAATCTAAAGTTTTATTGATTGCCAAATATTGTCGATAAAAAGAAATATCAAGTCGAGCATCTTAATCCTGTTTGTTTTTCTATGAAAAGCTTTTAGATTCGCCCTGAAAAGGTAAGTTAGACCAGGGGTTTTCAAACTTTTTGACTTACGGACCCCTTTATATTTCAAGTTTTTTTCAATGAATCCAAATTGAATTTATTCCACATCATACTTTCTTAATCTGTTTTTTTTTTTTTTAACAACAATCTCTTCCGTCTCTATAGCGGATTTTGTGTTGATTTCATCATTGAGTTTTCCGTTTTAAAAATTTATCCATGAGTGACACTTGCACTATGAAAAAAAAATTGAACATCAAGCTCTTGTGTAAAGTAATTTTTTGTATAAATAACGTTGACACGTAATGGGCGATAGTGCGAGCTTTTGCCATTTGATAAGTAAAAATAAATTATAATAAATATCCAGACATTGAAAATTTATACTTTGAATTTCACGTGATGAGTTGTAATCCACGGACCCCCCCCCATCTTATCCTTGCGGACCCCCCTCCCCCATCTTATCCTTGCGGACCCCCTGTGGTCCGCAGACCACAGTTTGAAAACCCCTGAGTTAGACAAAAACCGTAATGAATTTCCTAAAAGACCCACAACAAAAGCATTTCAAATCATTTTTATTTATTAAAATGCCTTTTATAAACTTAAATTTCGGCTTCATTTGAAAATCCTAAAGCAAAAATGTAAATGAGGATAAAGATTTATTTTCCAATTACTTACCAAAGGTACCTCCACTAAATCGCTGAAAAAAACATAGAGGAAAAAGATCCCAAACTTCGTAAAAACGAAACATAATTCATTTTGTTTTTTTCCGTTGATAAACATATTTGGAAATTCTTACAAAAATCAAATTATTGTCAGATTTTAATTAAACTTTCGGGACTTATTCACAAATGGATAATTTTTTTAGACCTTTATTTTTAAAAATATCCTGACAGATGGATTTTTTTACATCTGTTACATCTCCACGTAAATTCATAAAATTTCAAGAAATTAAATTCTGTAGTTAAAATTGATTTTTTTAGTTAAACGTAGGACTCATTGGGGAATGTAAATCATGTATTATGTTTTTTAATCATTTCGCCCCTTTTATCGAAAATCAGCTCTGAATAGTAAATAAAAAATGCAATAAAACTATGACATTATTTAATTAGACAAGCATTTAATTGCTTTAAATATAAAAATAACATAAATTAAGTACATTATATTCTAAAGAAAAAATTTGATTAATAATGAAATTTTAAAAGAATTGTTTATAATAATTTATAAAGTTTCAAAAATATTTTTTAAATATTTCAAAGTTTTTTAGACATTAGGTTGGTAAATTATTACCTTAAGATTATATTTACTAAATGAAAATTGAAAAGTTAAATACAAATCTAGCCATTGTATTTTTTAAACAATTTTTAATTTTTTTGTGTGTATTTAAAGGAGTTTTTTTGTATGGCAATTTCTCTATGTACATTAAAAGGTCATGTGTTTTATGGTTTCTTCCCCTTATAGGAAAAAATTTGTACAATTATGTTGCTTGTGATCGCCGTATACTAATCTTGCATTTATAGAGCTGTCATCACATTTCAAATACAGGGGAATGTCAGAAAGTTCAACTTTGTGTTTAAGAAATAGTTTTATTCTAAATTACATGCTATAAATAAGTAATACTTGTGTAAATCAGGTCAATTTAACATTAAATTTGCTAATTTTCCAAAAATAATGTGCCACAGATGTATATTTTATTTTGAAAGATTTTTAAAACTGATAATTAACTTTTGTTTACAAATGTGTCAGTCGCTCAAAAATGGCCAACAAATTGAAAAATTAAAAAAAGTATCTCAAAATTTTAGATTTCAATCAATATAATTTCCATTTAAAATATACCAGAAAAAATGTCTATTGTAATGAAACAGCTATGCCCACTTATTTTCAATATCTAAGTTTTAAATGGAATTTTTAAAAATAAAAAAACTATTGCAGATTTGATTTTAGCTTTAACAGAAAGCGGAATGATTAGATGTACTATTTTCATTAAGCAAAATACTCTGGTGTATGTCAAATAGAAAATATATTGATTAGAATCCCAACTTTTTTGAGTTTTTGAAATTCATCATATTTTGCATCCTTTTTGATAGTTTGACAAGTTTCTGAACAAAAGTTAATTATCCGTTTTGGAAATCATGCAAAAATAAAATATACGTCTGTGACATGTTATTTTTTAAAAATGAGCAAATTTAAAGTTAAGTTAATCGTATTGGAAACAAGTATTACTTGTTTATAGCATGAAATTTAGAATTAATATATTTCTTAATCACGGCAGTCACAACCTGTCAAATGCATGATGATAGCCAGGACAACAATCTGTGAAACACATGACCTTTCAATGTTACACAAGAAGTATTATACTTCCTATACACAAAAAGAGAATAAAAAATTGTTTTAAATATTGTTTGACTTGAAGATTTGTATTAAGCTTTGCAATTAGTAACTGTAGTCTTCACTTAATAACCTAATCATAACAAAGTTTGAAAGAATTTTAAAATATTTTTGAACCTTTTTAAATGATTATAATTAAAAAAAGGAAAATAAAAATAATTCTTTTAAAAATTCATTATTAATTGAAAAAACTTTTTTCTTCAGTCTATAATGTCCTTAATAGATAAATATTTTAAAAGCAATTCAAAGCTTATTTAATTAATGTCATAGTTTTGTTGCATTTTTTATTATTTTGATCAGAGTAGTGAAGTTTCATTTAAATTTCCTCTGTCATTGACACTGAAAGGTCAATGAAATTTTATTTTTTATCTGATAACCTCTTCACATAGAGTTATCATGCTTGTTCAACACTGCTGTAGCCTGGTATTGAACTCACAACTCTTTGGGTCAAGTAACAAGAACTAACCAACGTCTATATGTCATGTGTCCTTAAGGACAAGAACAACTAAATTTCTGGGATTTATAAACCTAATGTTCAGTGACCATTATTTTTTTGGCAGTTTTTGATGTTAATAGTTTTCTTTAGTATTTTTTCATGCTAATGGTTTTCTCTAGTATGTTTTTGCAATTTTGACATGAATGATTTTCTCTGGCACTCTGTATTACTGGACCCCCATATTGTATTCATCTCTTTTCTTGGTCGGCTTGGGAGATTTTTGTAGCCTAGCATATGTGTTGATTTCTTAGGTTTACATAGTCTCCTGTTCTCTATTTATTATTTCATCTTCATCCCATTTGGAGTGATGATCGCCTTTCTCCCTTCATATGTGGTCAGCTATGCTTGATTTTTCTGTCTCCCATCTTATTACAGCCTTGCGATGTTCTTGTAGCCTTACCTTAAGGGAGTGGACTGTTTCTTCTTTATATGTCTTTCCACAGTTGCATGAAATGGCGTACACACAGTCCTTAGTCATGTCCTCCTCTGTTGGGGGGTCTTACTCAAGAGAGGTACCTGCAAAGTGTCGAACCACTTCTGAAGATTGTCTTGATATTATATGGACCACAGATCATTTGTGTTTTATCTGATAACCTCTTCACATAGGGTAAACAAACCGAGGTTGTTTTCTGAGAGTTGTTATCCTCATGCACCTTCCCTTCCATGTATATTTGGAGTTGTTGTCATGTACCCTGGTTAATTGTTTCATTGTAGGGTACTGCTTATACTGACCATTTCCTGTTCATATGTCTCTGGGTTGCCACTTATGACTTTTGCTCGATGTTGTAGGCAGCAGACAATCCCTTTCTTTATGTTGTATGGGTGGTGGGAGTTGAGGTTCAGGTATTGTCCAGTGAATGTTGGCTTGCAGAATACGGATGTCTTGAACCCCATGTCTGTTCAAGTTGTTAGCACATCCAGGAATGCCAGTTTGTTTTCACTCTCTTTTTCTATAGTATGGATAATCGTATTGAGTTCACATAATTCAATAGCATCTGGACCTCCTAGTAGGGCCAGCATATGAAGGTGTCATCACCATATCTCAGCCATAGAGTTGGCTTTAGAGCTGTGTATTCTAATGCCACCTCTTCAAATTATTTCATATATATGTTAGCCAGTGATGGTGATAATGGTGAGCCCATTGCTAAGCCTTTATCCTGCCAATATATGTGTCAGATCCCAATTCAAAGTGTGTTATTTTTGTGCAGAAAGTCTGCATCTTCATAAGGTTATCTAGTGGAATACTGATATGTTCTCCTAGGGATGAATCTGAGGTCAGTTTGTTCCTGACTACCAATAGCACCTCCACCATGAGTACTTTGGTGAACACTCACCACATTCAGGCTCACCATCGGGTTGCAATGAATGGGAGCATCTTTCATTAATTCCACAAAGTGGGCTGAGTTTCAAACAAATGATGGTGACTTTCCTATCAGTGGGTCAATTATATCGACATGAAAGCGACTCAGAGGGTGGTACACTGAGCCTAGGCCTAACAATCAGCCTGAGTGAAATGTCATATAAATGGCAACAAAGATGAGGACAATAGTCCGAATAATGTAAATAGTGTAAATACCACCTCATCTCAGAAATATTAATGTTTTTCAATTCTCATAAATCGGTTTTAAAATGAAAAGATTTCTTGTAAAATTGTGTTATTTTTCTAATTTTAAATTTTACTTTATAAGACTTTTTGAAACAAAAAATATGTTTTAAATGCAATCATTATGCAATGCAGAAAATAATTTCTTGTAATTTCATAATTAATGATACGGACAGAATGGATGAAAGAAAACAGTTCTTGGATTTTCAAAAATCTGAAATGATTTGAAAATAATTTTATTTGTTTTTGAATAAGTTCTGAAAGTTTCATTAAAATATATTTTATCTCTCATTTTTATCTCTGTCATTGACACTGGAATTTGTCTCTGGAAATATTGTCCATTTTTGCTTGTCATAAAAATAGTCATATTGCAGGAAAAAATAATGAAGGGTACCACAACTGTCTGCTCCCTCTGGGGACAGATTAAACAAAACATTAATAACCTTTTTAAAATTTTTGATTCAGCCTGTTTTATCATTGTGAGCTTACCAAAGTTTTAGTATATCTTGAAGGAATGAGAATGTAGATTCTCCAAATTTTTCAATTTTTCAAAGAGAAGTTTCAATTTTCCTGGTCGAAGGAACAACTTCACATCTTTTAGAAAAATATATTTCTATAATAAATTCATTTGAGTAGATAGGCTTAAAGCTCAAATTTTGCTGTAATCATTGCAATATTCATCTGATTTTTTTGTCTGTAATTACCATGACATTTTTTTAAAGTTATTGAAGATGTTTCCAGTAGTTTTCCTTCTCCATGCATATTAATTGGTTTGTTAATAATGAATGTGGGTTGCCAATTTACTTGATTTTATCTGATGTTCAAATATGACAATTGAGTGTAGCATGTATCCATAAATGGTTTTCAATTTAAATTATACTTTTCCTAGTCTAGAACTCAGGTTGCTGGTTATTTTCTCTTGCATGACCCTTTCCAACGCCTATGCATCCTTGTCCACAGATACAGGATTTATTAATAATCTGATGGCAAATTTGCTCTAGTTTCAAAATCTCTGCCAAAATGAAATTAATTCTTATTTTACTTGCTGAGAATTTGTATTGTACAATTGTTTTGAATCAGAATAAATTGTGTAATGCATCTGAATTAGATAGTAGTTTATCATTCTTTTTGCCTTGATTTGTATTGTGATATTTAGTTAAAATTAAAAACCAAATGTTATAATGCATTTAAATTAACAAATTCCATATTTCTTTTTGATATAATGTAATAGTGCATTTTGTTTATTCTAAAATTAAAAATCAAAAAGTTAAGATCCCTTCAGCTCAGCGTTGGATGTCTTTCTGAAACATTTAGTGATTCTGGAAGTGTGAGTGTCTCACCTTTTACGGTAGTTGTTTTTCCAACACTGGATGTCTAATTCCTGCAAAATATTGTTTAACTAGGCATTCTTCAGTATCTTGAGCTTCATGAAATTGGCATATTTTGCCTCTAATCAGCATCTTACCAATGATTTCAACAACTATATTCTTGCAGATAAATTGTATATCTCTGTTTGATATGTAATGAAATGTTATATTGTTTGTTTCTTGAACATATTTAAAAATACTTGAAAATGTACTCACTTAAAATATTTGAAAATGTTTTTGTTTTTCGTCTGCATCTTTGACCTGTAATTATGATGAATATTTCTGAGAAAGAAAGAATTCTCACACTGAAATTCAAGAATTGGTAGTCCACACAGAAAAGACATAACAGAACATGCATAACAGATAAATCATTTCCTCTGAAATGTGGACATTACTTTCTCTATGAACTTAAATCTCAAAGAAACATAAAAGATAAATTGGCAAGAAACATTTCCACTCTTAAATTTAATTCTAGAAATACAAATTTAAGCCATTCCACTGTGAAATCTGTGGATTTAAATCTTCCCTCAATTCATTTATCAGAAAACAAATGTTAACACACACTGGAAAGAAACCATTCCACTGTGAAATTTGTGGCTTTAAATGTAGCTGCAAAGGAAGTCTCAAATTACACCTCTGCATGGAGAGAAAACATTCCACTGTGAGGTTTGTGGCTTTAAGTGTCACCTGATTGCAACTTTAAAGTAACCCATGTTATCACACACTGAAGAGAAACCATTCCACTGAGAAATCTGGATTTTGGTGTTCACGAATTACAAATCTAAAATTACGCATGTTACAACACACTGGAGAGGAACAATTCCAATGTTAAATTTGTGGCTGCATATGTTGCCAGAAAGGACATTTCAAATCACACATGTTGACACACTGGAAAGAAATCATTCCACTGTGGATTTTGATTTTCATGAACAGACACATGCCGTAATTCGATTCTCGAAACTCACATGTTTAAACACACTGGAGAGAAACCATTCCACTGTAAAGTCTGTGAATTTCAGTTTTCATGAAATTTAATTCTGAAAAATCATATGTTAACACACACTGGAGAGAAACCATTCCACTGTGAAATTTGTGGCTTTAAGTGTCTTCCATTATCTATTCCAACACCAACTCATCCTTGTCTGCAAATACAGGATTTGATAATAATCTGATGGCAAGTCTGTTCTAGTTTCACATGCTAGCCAAAATAAAATTTAATCCAGCTGCTCATTTTACCTGCTGATAATAATTTATTTTTTCTGCTTTGATTTGTATTCAGAAATTTAGCTAAAATTTAAAATCAAAAAGTTAAGCTCCCTTTAAATTGATAAATTGTATATTTCTCTTTGATATATGGTGCAATAGTGTATTGTTTGTTTTTGAACATATTTTTAAAAAACTTTAAAATGTACTCAATATCTTTTTTTTTTTGTTTACAGTTTGCATCTTTGAGAGTACCTGTAACCGTGATGAATATTCCTGAGAAAGAAGGACACAGGAGAGACATAACAGAACATGCATAACAGATTAATAATTTCTGCTGAAATCTGGGTATTACATTCTCTATGAACTTAGTTCTCAAACAAACTTAAATAATACACTAGCAAGAAACATTTCCACTCTTAAATTTGTGGAGTAATTTTTTCCTGAATTTTGGTGATACAATCCACTGTGAAATTGTGAATTTAAATTTTCCTACTATTCATCTCTCAGAAAACAAATGTTAAAATACACTGGAGAGAAACCGTTCCATTGTGAAATTTGTGGCTTCAAATGTCGCCAGAATGCAAATCTCAAATCACACATGTTAACACACACTGGAGAGAAACCTTTTCACTGTGAAATCTGTGGATTTCGGTGTTCACAAAATTCAGCTCTCAAAACACACATGTTAAAACACACTGGGGAGAAACCATTCCACTGTGAAATTTGTGGCTTTAAGTGTCGTCAGAATGCAAATCTCAAAACACACATGTTAACACACACTGGAGAAAAACCATTCAACTGTGAAATTTGTGGCTTTAAGTGTCGCCGGAATGCAAATCTCAAATCACACATGTTAGTCCACACTGGGGAGAAACCATTCCACTGTGAAATTTGTGGCTTTACATGTCGCCAGAATGCAAATATCAAATCACACATGTTAACACACACTGGGGAGAAACCATTCCACTGTGAAATTTGTGGATTGAAAGTTTCTCAAAGTTCAACTCTCAAAAGACATATCTTAACACACATCGGAGAGAAATCATTCCATTGTGAAATCTGTACATTTAAATGTTCCAGGAAATCAAATCTCAAAACTCACATGTTAACACACAATAGAGAGAAACGTTTCCACTGTGATATTTGTGAATTTAAATTTTCCCGCAATTCATCTCTGAAAAAACACATGTTACAACACCTTGGAGAGAAACCATTCCACTGTGAAATTTGTGGCTTTAAGTGTTCCCAGAATTCAAATCTCAAAACACACATGTTAAAACACACTGGAGAGAAACGTTTCCACTGTGAATTCTGTGGATTGAAATTTTCCCAGAATGGACATCTCAAGAATCATAAGTTAACACACACTGGAGAAAAACCATTCCACTGTGAAATTTGTGGATTTAAGTGTTCCCGTAATGCAACTCTCAAAACACACATGTTAAAACACACTGGAGAGAAACCATTTCACTGTGAAATCTGTGGGTTTCAGTTTTACCAGAATTCAATTCTTAAAAGACACATGTTAACTCACACTGGAATGAAACATTTTCGTTGTGAAATCTGTGGATTGAACTTTTCCCGTAATGGAAATCTCAAAACTCACATCTTAACACACACTGGAGAGAAACCATTCCACTGTGTAATTTGTGGGTTTAAATGTTGCCAGAATTCAACTCTCAAAACACACATGTATACACACACAGGAGAGAAACAATTCCTTTGTGAAATTTGTGGATTTCAGTGCTCGCAGAATTCAAATCTCAAAACACACATGTTAACTCACACTCAATAAAAACAATTCCACTGTTAAATCTGTTGATTTAAATCTTCCCAAAATGCATCTCTGAAAAAGTATGTTAACACAGTGGAGTGAAACCTGTGGATTCAACTTTTCTTGAAATGAGAATTCTCTCCAGTGTGTGGAGAATTCTCTCTACATGAGTTGTTTTACATCTACAATATGAAATAATTTTACCTTTTTGTTGTGATTGGATCTTCATTTTGTATGCTTGTAACTGTGTCAACAACAACCTTATTGCTTACTTTTATTGAATTTAACAAAACAAAATGAAGATGTCGAAAGTTACCATCGAACCTTCTATGTTTTCCACAATGTCAAATACAATGGCACCATTCAAAATCTTCCAACAGTTACCAAACTTGCATTTCTTTGTAAAAGTTATACCAGTAGAGAAGGAAAATTACCATATTCTACTATTAGCAAAAGAAGAATGTCTTAAGTATTTAAGTTTTTGGAAATTAAGCAATGAAACAGACAAACAGAAACCAACAATAATTTGGCAGAAATTAAGAGAACCATTGGAAGCGCAAATAAATTTTGGAATTTCATAGTTCTATCTGTAAGAATATAGATGTAGAAATCCATTGACAAGATGCTGATTACAGATAAAATATGCAAATTTCATGATGCTCAAGATAAAGAGTGCCTAATTAAACAATATTTTGCAGCAACCAGATGTCCAGTGTTTGAAAAACAGCTACTGTCAAAAGGTGAGACACTCACACTTCCAGAATCCCAAAATGGTTGTTTGATTCATGAAGTAATCTCAAAAAGCATATGATCCATATTGACTTGGTCACTGTGGGCAAGGGTTAGTATCACCTCATGATCCATATTGACTTGGTCACTGTTGGCAAGGGTTTTTCCATTAAACCATTCTCACTTATTACCCATAATGACTTGGTCCTTTTTTTTTTCATACACCTGATTAAATATAACTTCTAAAAACCTCCACTTCCCAAATTTTTACACAACTCCTATACTAGGATTTCTTCTTAAACAATAAAAATCAACTATCTGCAATCTTATCCCATAATTTTCCTTTTTTGCCTTGAACACTATAACACTTGATTGCATCCTTTTTCATGTGATCACTTTACTAGTTAGCAAACTTTTTGCCTTATTACTGTCCCTTTTTGGCTTTGATTTTGACTTATAAGCATCTATTGTCTCGTATTACTGTCTCTGTTTTGTGCTCTCACTTCTGATTGTTTTTTGATAATTTTCTCAATTTTCTGTATGCTTACTTATGGCCAGATATTCAAACTCTTTTCAATATTATATATTTATATATTTCCCTATATATATATATATATATATATATATATATATATATAGATATTTAAAAAATGATAAAGCTGTAAAAATGGAGCAAATAATCCAAAACATTTTATCCAATATAAAATATTAAATAGATAAAAATAGTTTATTTTCTAAGTTTAGATGTGGAACTAAGTCAAAGGTATGGGGCACCCAGTGAGGATTGAACTCACTTCTCAGTTGTAATAGGTTTTAGCAAGACAAGCTTGCTAACTATTATGCCATGTCAGAGAGTTCAATTGATATTATCCAGAGCAATATGAAATATTGAGAGAAAAACTCAGCACATAAACAGTTATGTGTGTGTTTGTGATTCTTTTTCTTTTTATATATATATATATATATATATATATATATATATATATATAAAATATTAGAAACTATCAACACCAGCTTAAGAAAAAAAAATAGGTTTTAACCAATGGAAAAACACCAATGCTGTCATAGAGTGGTTTACAACAATAAACAAACAAAAACAAAACCACTTTCATCCAATTCGACATAGTGGATTTCTACCCATTCATTACAGAAAACATATTAAATGAAGCTATACAGCTAGCACAACAACATATAAAAATCACGGGTGAAGATATTAAAATAATCAAGCACTGAATTTTCTCCGATAACTTTTTCACTTAGGGTAGACAGACTGAGGCTGTTTTCTGAGAGTTGTTATCCTCATGCACTTTCCCTTCCATGTATGGTAGAGTTGTTGTCATGTACCCTGGGTAAATGTTTTGTTGTAGGGTACTGCTTATACTAACCATTTCCTGTTTGTATGAGTTTGGATCGCTGCTTATGACTTTTGCTTGATGTTGAAGATAGAGGACGATCCCTTTCTTTACATTGTATAGGTGGTGAGAGTTGAAGTTGAGGTATTGTGCGGTGAATGTTGGCTTGCCTTCTACGGATGTCTTGAACCCCACCTCTGTTCTAGTTATTAGCACATCCATGAATGCGAGTTTGTTATCAATTTTTTACTAAATCCTTTTCTCAGTACATCTAAATCTTATGATATTTTGTTGATGATTGCCAACACTTTCTTTCTTTTACTAAATCCTTTTCTCAGTACATCTAAACCTCATGATATTTTGTTGATGATTGCCAACACTTTCTTTCTTTTACTAAATCCTTTTCTCAGTACATCTAAATCTCATGATATTTTGTTGATGATTGCCAACACTTTCTTTCTTTTACTAAATCCTTTTCTCAGTACATCTAAATCTTATGATATTTTGTTGATGATTGCCAACATTTTCTTTCTTTTACTAAATCCTTTTCTCAGTACATCTAAATCTCATATTTTGTTGATGATTGTCAACACTTTCTTTCTTTACTAAATCCTTTTCTCAGTACATCTAAATCTTATGATATTTTGTTGATGATTGCCAACATTTTCTTTCTTTTACTAAATCCTTTTCTCAGTACATCTAAATCTCATGATATTTTGTTGATGATTGCAAACACTTTCTATTACAAAATTATTTTCTCAGTATATCTTTCTCACTGATGTGATGTGGCTTCCCTTTGTCTTTTCTACAAGTATTTTTTATGACAACTGCTCTGATGAGCTTCTTTCCCCTGGTATCTTGAACACGTTTTTGCTTGCGCTTCTAGATTGGCATCAACGTCACATCTTTTAGCATTGAACTGTCTCTAATTTAACAATATTTTTTTTGCACTTGCTGTTTGTGGAACTCCCTTCCATTTGCATGCTTCTCTGATAGAGGCAATCTCTGAATGTTGAAATGCATTATCTATGTGATTCCCATCCATCTCTTATGTATTCTTTGACATCTGCTGTATCTTTTTTTATTTTCTCACTGTTGCCCCTTGTTTCATTAGGTTTTATCTGAGGATGTTTATGGATAAAAGACAACACAACGAACACATCTGTTGTATATCATGGTTGTTTATTTATGGGCCCGGAACCCGTGACACCGGAGGTCCTTCACGCAAGATGGTGAAGACCCTACTTCAGTCCCTCATGCAACATCATCTCTTTTCTGAACAAAAAAAAATAAAACACAAAAAAAAAAAAATAATAAAGGTAACTATAAATCAAAACATATTCACCCCACTATCCTAGTGACCTAGGCATTCATCCGGATGACTACCCTCTTGCCCAACAGGGATTATTCTGCCCTTTTCACTTCGAACTCAAATTACGATGTCCTTGAATCTAGCAGGACTTCCTATTAGTCTTCCTGACTTTGTCGTCCTCACCCTTTCTGGATTTGATTTTGTTGGGGATAGTGTCTGGCTCACCCCCTTCTTTTCTATCACTTTCCTGTCAAGGTGTTTGTGGGTTATAAATGTCTTTTACAACCGATCCTGCATTTGCTGGTACTTCATCATACTCCTGGTATGGCTGGTAGATCAACGATGGTAATGGGGGTGATTCTGCTGTTTTCTTCAATTCAACTTTCACATGGTATGACCTCTCATCCAGTCTTTGCCACAAAATTGCTTTTTTTCCACTCTTTCTGACCTTTTATGTGTGGTTTCATCCGCACCACTTCTCCAGGTTGCAATGGTTGAAGTAGTTTTACTTTGTGGTTAAAGTAACGCTCTTGCTTCCTGCCATCCCGCTTCAGTGTCTTTTTTAAATTTTTGGGTAATTCTGGCTTAAGTAGATACTCTCTGGTCGGAAGAAGTGTTTTTGTTCTTCTGGACATCAGTTTCTGTGCTGGTGATAAAAGACATTTAGCTGGCATATTCCTGTGATCCAACATCGCTAAGTATGGATCTTTACTGCAGATTCTACTTTTCCATTTGCCTTTCTATTGTAAGGACTGACAGGTGTATGTGTAAAACACCACTTTTTTGCAAAGGTGGAAAATTCCTGGCAACTAAACTGAGGTTCATTATCAGTGACCACCTGATCTGGTATCCCATGTCTTGCGAAATGGTGTTTAAGTTTAGTGATCACTGCTTTTGCTTGAGTACTTGGAAGATGATCAATTTCCCAGAAGTTGCTCATGTAATCAACTGTGCAGAGATAGTCCCTATCTGCAAACCTAAAGAGATCTACCCCCACTTTTGCCCAGGGTCTCTCAGGAATTTCATGGACTATCAGGGGTTCTGCGGGATTAGCCACTTCAAATTTTCTGCATGTGGAACATTTTGACACAATCTCTGATGTCACTATTTGTGTTTGGCCAGTACAAGCATTCTCTTGCTCTTCTGCAACATCCTTCAACCCCTAGGTGTGTAGAATGTAACTTTTCTTTCAACACGGTCCACTGGGTCATCGGGACTACTACTCGGTTTCCTCTGAAAATTAGCCCATCTTGTATGGTCATTTCATTCCACATGCTAAAATATGGTCTTACCTCTGGGTCAAGATTTGCCTTGTCTTTTGGCCATCCTTTGACAAGTACCCGCTGTAACTGCTGCATGCATCTGTCTTCCTTCATGGCGAAGCATAATTTAAGCAACCTTCTCTCTGTCACCGGAATATATTCAGTTTCCTTGACATCATCATCATCATCCACATGTTCACTGCTTACTCCATGGATGTATGCCCTTGACAGTGTATCTGCAAGGAACGTCTTCCTACCCGAGTAATACAGAACTGTAATGTAAACTTGCAAACGCATCAGCATATTCTGCAGTTGCTTTGGGCATTTCCCCAATTCTTTTTTCATTATTGCTTCCAATGGCCTATGATCGGTCAGCACTGTGAACTTGACCAAATGTATACTGGTGAAAGTGTTCACATGCGTAGACTACCGCTAACAGTTCTTTTTCAATCAGTGCTTACTGAGTTTCTGTGTCTGTAAGTGCTCGGCTGATATAGGCTAAAGGCTGACCCTCTTACAGCAGTGCAGCCCCCATGCCCTTCTCACTTGCATCACATTGAATGACCAATGGTTTGTTGTGGTCATAGTATCTCAATATCGGTACTTCACTCACTAGCTTTTGGATTTTTTCAAAAGCCACTTCATGGATTGCGGACCACGTCCATGGCACACCTGTCTTCGTTAAATTTCGAATTGGAACCATGAGGTAGAAATTTTACCAGATAATTCACAAATTCCTCCAATCGTTGAACTCCTTTTATGTCTGTTGGGCATGGCATATCCTTTATCGCTTTTACCTTCTCAGGATCAGGACGTAAACCCTCACTGGTTATCATGTGTCCCGGGAACGACATGGATGTTTGCCGTAAGTTCAATTTTCTGTCATTCAGTCGCATCCCACATTCGCAACATCTCTGCAACAGCTTTCTGAGTTTTTTTATCATGATCGGCTGTTGCTTCTTCCATGGTTGTACCTTTCCCAACCACCAAGAAGATCATCTGCTTTGTTAATGACTCCTTCCAAGTCAGCCATATTGTTAACTAGCACCCTCTGAAATATCTCAGGAGCTGGAGCAATTCCAAAGGGCAAAACTTTCCACCGAAACCAACCATATGGAGTGGCAAATGTTGTCAAACGACTGTTGACTTCATCCAATTTTAGATGCCAAAATCCATCCCGTAGATCTATGGTAGAGAACACTTTACTGTCAGCCAGTTCTGGGAGTAGATCGTCCAATACAGGTAACTGGAAATGTTCCCGTTTAAGAGCCTTATGTCTTGGGTCTATACATATTCGTAGTTTCCCATTTTTCTTGACCACCAGCGCTAATGCGCTTACCCATGGTGTTGGCTCACTTACTGGTTCAATCACTTTCTTTTTTACTAGTTTTTCCAATTCCTCTTTCACTTTTCCTTTAAGTGCGACTGGTGCTACATGAGGTGTTGGATCCACTTCCAAATGTACCTCTCCTGGTAACTGACCCAGTTCTTTCTTCAATACATCATTGAATTCTTTTATAATTATGTCTGGGTGTTGGCTGCTGAATTCATCTGAGATACTTTGGCAACCATCTTGAACTTGTCGTTATTGACTGTGATGAGGGCCATCTTCTGAATTGCATTTGCCCCAAGTAGTGGAATGAAAATCCTCCTTTACAATAACAAACTTTACTGCATATTTCTGTCCATTTTTGGGGTTTTTCATTTTAACCCGACACTCCCCTAACAGTTTCATCTCTGCCCCATTCCACATCACCAGTCTTATTAGAGTGTTCAAGCGTTTGTCCCATTACATGCTTCTCGTTCAATATATTGACTGATGCGCCACTTATCAAGCTGAAAAACAACCGGCTTTCCTTTCACCAACATTTCTGCTTTTATTATTTCTTGTCTTACAGCATTGACTTTTTCCCTTATCGTTACACTGTCAACCTGTCCATAGTCCGAACCACTACTACTGCCATTGTCAGAACCCTCTTGTGTTTTGACTGACCGAATATTCTTTTTTCTCGATGATCTGCATTTCACAGCAAAGTGGTTCTTCCCACCACATTTGAAACATGTTTTCCCAAATGCCGGACATGACTCTTTACTCGGTTCATGTCGCAATGTACATGCCCTACACACTCTGTCACTTTGTGCTGAAGGTTTTCTCTTGGGTTTGAACTCAACTCTGTTTATTCCTTTGGGTCTCAAGATTCTGGACTGTAGTGTAGCATTTTCTGACAGCTTACATATGTCTATGCATTTTTGGAAATCTGTCTTATTTTCAGTAATTCTGCTTGTATATGGGGATTATGTATTCCAAGAATTATCTGGTCTCGCAGTACTGATGAAACACAATTGTCACAAAAATTACATGTTTTCACCAACGTCTGAAGTGCCGTAACAAATGCTTCAACAGTTTCCGACTCTCCCTGTTTCCTTGTATGGAAAATGTACTTTTCATATGTTTCATTCGTTTCCCCTATAGCGTATCTATCGAACACCTGAATTATTTCGTCAGGTGTTCTTTTCTCTTCAGGAGTTAAGAACTGAAACCTATAATACACCTTCAATGCCTCGTCTCCCAGTGTATGAATCAAAAGTGCCGTTTGGTACTGTACCGACTGTCTCGACAGATATGTGATAATAACGTAATTATGCCATTTCAGTTTAAAAAGTTCCCAGTTTGGCGATAAATTATTTTCCATGCATAGGGGTGGTGGAGGTCTTATGCCAGCGACAGGTCTGTTTGTTTCATCTAAGTCGAGCTCTGACATTTTTTTTCCTCCACGTGCCTACAAATTAAACTTGAAAAAGTAACAATTAAACGCTACTTATCTTGGTTCGTCTTTTGAAATACATTCCTTATTTTCTCTTCCTTGCTTGGATACCCTTTCATCCCACCCATGTTTCATTAAGTTTTATCTGAGGTTGTTTATGGATAAAAGGCAACACAACGAAAACATCTGTTGTATATCATGGTTGTTTGTTTAGGGGCCCGGAACCCGCGACACCAGAGACGGTCCTTCACTCAAAACGGTGAAGACCCTACTTCAGTCCTTCATGCAACATCTTCTGAACACCTGTAGAGTTTACACTTTGCTTGGGGGTGAAATAATTATCATCTATCTCCTTGACTCTCATCTTTCTCTTATCCTTCCTTCCACATCCCCTGTACCTTCACTTGCTCACTTTTTTTTCTTCTCTCTCTTCACTTTAATCCCATGCACATCAGTGGCAGTATTGCTTTTCTTGGAGTGAAATAATTATTTAAAAAAGATGTCTTTCTTTTATTAAATCCTTTCCTTTGTACATGTAAATCTTATGCTGTTTTGTTGATGTTCATCAATACTTTTTCTTATACAATAACGTTTTTCTCTCCAGTGTGAATCCGAATATGACATTTCAAAGCAGAATTATCTGAAAATGCTGATCCACATATTTAACAAGAATATGGTTTCTCTCCAGTGTGAATTCGACTGTGCTTTTTCAAATCAGAATTATTTGAAAATGCAGATCCACAAATTTCACAAGAATATAATTTCTAACATAATAAAATGTGTTAAGTGTTTTTTTTTTATTTCAATATCAATTTTGAACAGATTGAAACTTCATTGAAATTTCTGGTATTTCTTTCATTAATAAATTAATTTTATAATGAACATTTTTTGATTTAAAAAAAAACCTTGAGAAAATATTTTTATCACTGAACAGAATCATTCAGGCATTTCAATAAAAAAAATATTCCTATCACTAATTTTTTACATTTCTAGAAACACGAAAATACAATAAAACCAGATCTAAAATTGAATTAGACTTAGAATTTTTCATAATTTCAGAGCATCTTTAAGAGAAACTTAAAAAAATTATATAATCTCAAACAGGAGAGAAACTTTTCCACTGCAAAATCTGTGGAGTAAGTTTTTTTTTAAATATACACTCTGTCATGTAATTCAAATTCTGTGTAATGTCATTCCATCTTAAATCAACTAGGGTCGTACCATCACTGACACCAGTGTTGGTCCTCCTTAGATTGGAGTTAAATGATTAAGATGTCCACTCTGTTATTGAATGCGAATTCTGTATATAGTCATTCTGTGTTAAATGGATAAGGGAACGATGATGAAGGATACTTTTTTGATAAATGTCAATTTTATCGTTTAATTTGATCTAAAGGATACAAATCTGTAACGATTACTTGAGGAATATAACACGATCGCCTGTTTTTATAGAACTTAATGTCACACAAATCTTAAATATTTAGGAAAATATTTTACATAATCTAATATTTTATTTAATTTTATTACATTTCTTCAAATTTAATTCAGTTATCAGGTTTTTTTTTCTGATAATATAGTGCATGAATATCTGTTTTTCTGATAATATAGGTATATGGATATCTGTGTTTTTCTGATAATATAGTGTATGGATATCTGTGTTTAAAAAATTGGAATGCTTAACACATACACACACATGCACATAAAAAATATCAAAATTCTTCTTAAAATTATTAGGGTTGATGAATTATACTAAGCTTTTCTATTCATATTAGTAAATATTCTTTTTAAGGACAGTATCGGCTACATGGTTTCAAAATAATACTGAAATTTAAAAGATTTAAAAACTTTTTAAATGTGCCTACAATTTTCCATGAATAATCAATTACATCTCATACATATATTAACGCAATAGTAAAGCAATAATCAAGGTCATAACATGTCATGAAAATGTGTTGTGAACATTGAATTGTACAATATTTCTTCATACCAATATTTTATCACTTTCTCTCAGCCAGTCTGTGGTATGCAGCACTAGTTTTTACCCCACACTCCAAGTCTAGCATATATCCCTGGCCTTCTACATCTGCAGTATGTGACATATTAACCAACTCATCTCTGGGGTCATTGTTTGTATAACCATCTCTCCGGTTTTGTTGTTCTCTTGCCTGCTATACTGGATGCAGTTGTGAGGACATGTTCTTCTGCTCTGCATTCAGTGAGTGTTAGTATCTCAAAAACAACCCCCCTGCACCTGACTTCATTTGATAATCATATTAAATCCAATTTACATTTTACAATTGATTTCAGTCAGAATAAAATGTTCAGCTTCAAATACTCTTTTGTAAGTTATTCAGCATTATTTTGTTTCTTTTCAAAATTTAGTTGATCACAAATATATTTAAATTTACAAATTATTTATATTTGTTTTATAAACATATAATATAAAGGTGAATTTTTAGATAAGCTTTAAGAAAAATATACAAACCTAGTAGTTGGTTACTGTCAGTTAGAAAAAAAACCATAAAGCAAGTTATTCCACTAGAAATTTGGAAACATCATGTGGTACCGGTCAAAATAAGGTGTATATTGGAGGTTCAAACTGATTTAGTCAGTAAATGCAATTCCAGCTTCATACTCAGTGGCTGGAGTGAATCCGCCATTGTGGTCAGGGCAACACAACGGTGTGCACAAAAAGGTCAAAACAAAGATGACACAATAAAAGTGTTTTGTAAATCAAGACAAAACAAGAACAAACATTGCCAAAAATTGAACACTTACAATTTTCCAATAAAACATTTTAAAAAATGCCCTATTCCGATCCTGTTTAATCCACTGGGGAATCTAAATTCCTTATCGTAAGTATATACAATAATTGTGTCAAAGGAGAAGTGTGCTGATATTGAGCGCTTTCAAAGATGTCAATTACATTATATATTTAAACACAAACAAACCATAATGACAAACTGTTTTTATTTGCATCGAAGATTTCCAAGCAACAACAAACTCGTGCATTTAAGACACTAGAAGTAAATGTTGCATCGCAGCTCATGACGTCACACATGACCAAGCGAGAGTGAAAACAAGAAATATTAAGTATGGGAAGTCATTGGAAGCCATTTTAAGTGTTTTTTTTTCTAAGCTAGCAGCATTTTTTATAATAAACACAAGACCAGAGTACACACCAGTAAAATGAAAGGCACCTTTTCCTTGATGTTTCTGTTAAAACAATGATTTACTGTTTTCATAGATGTGTAAATGGTTGGAAGAAGAAAGATTAGGAGATAAAAAAAGACCAAATTTACTAAGAATGAAAATGACAGAAAGCTGTAGAGAGCCATGGTTTAATAAAATGGTTACTAATTTCAAATTGTTATCAACAAAATTCAACAATACAAAATAGGTGCAAATAACAAAACAAGACTCAACCAAGTAAAGACAAAAACACAAAAACCTTGTTAGTAGGAATAGAAAGAGAAAAGAGAACATGTGATTCTCTTCTCCTTGAAGTCAAAATAGGTGCAAATAACAAAACAAGACTCAACCAAGTAAAGACAAAAACACAAAAACCTTGTTAGTAGGAATAGAAAGAGAAAAGAGAACATGTGATTCTCTTCTCTTTGAAGTCAAAATAGGTGCAAATAACAAAACAAGACTCAACCAAGTAAAGACAAAAATACAAAAACAAAAAGTAGGAATAAAAAAAAAAGTAGGAATAGAAAGAGAAAAGAGAACATGTGATTCTCTTCTCCTTGAAGTCAAAATAAATGCAAATAACAAAACAAGAACTTACTGCTGAATTTTCCCAGGCATTTGTTACCACAGCTGTCATTGGCCACAAAATATGAAAAAACAATTTTCCATAAACTTGAAATAAATCCTAAGCATTTTCTGTGGGTTTAATTTTTTTAGGCTTTTAACCACTGAGCTGAAAAAGATATACAACTGTGACACTTTTTTTCACAGTGTGGCTTTCATAAAAATACACTTTTCTCAAAAAAACGTAAAGCCAACCAAGATGAATAAACATTTATTCAAAAGCAACATTTTCAAAGTACTGAAAAAACAAGTTTACAATAGTTTATCTTTAATTGATTTAACCACCCCAAACTTTTAGGGTGTTTTATTTAAAAAAAAAACACCAGAAATGTATCTTAACATCGGTGGTTCACATAAATGATCAATTTTATTTAAATCGAACACTCATTACTTTTAAAAAAGATAATTATGGTACCCACTTTGTCACATGAATTCTTGATTATAAAGAATTTAAGAAAAACTGAAATACATTTACTATTTTTGTGTCTCAAATAATATGTTTGAAAATTATTTTGGTATTTAAAGAAATAAAATTTTTCCAACGGAAAAATTTAGGAAACAAATTCTTAAAGCTTATACACAATTTGTATAATATATATATAAACGAATAAAGTCTAAAGGTAAACTTATCTTAGCTGATATATTTTGTTCTATGAGGGACTTTATTTATCCCAAAGCACTACGGGTTGTAAATCAAACAGGATACAGGATACTTACCAACCCCACCATGACCATATATAACGTAGAATACTTGGTAAATTCTGATAGAGACGAACTCAATGTTAAATTCACTTACTTAATTTAACAGAGTAATATAGTTTAGAAAAAAGAAAAGAATAGAGAGAAAAGGAACAAAATAGAAATTCTTTTCATTTATCAATTGTCTATATTTTACTTTTTTCTCTTTGGGGTTATTTGGAATGAGCGAGGAATTGTTTTTTGTAAATTACCGTTACAAATGTCTACTCTCAATACAGACATGTGAGAGTCTGTGTGTAATGATTTTTTCAGGAATATTTTGAAGATTAACTGTTGTATCGTTTGGGTCTGATGAGCTGTAAGGTCAGCAGTAGCGGCGAAATACATATTACCCTTCAATTGTAGAATATCTAAATATTTTCTAAACTATATATATACACACACACACACACACACACACACACACACACACACACACACACACACACAGAGCTTATGCTTTTTTTATTCCCCTTTACCCATTTGGTAGTATTTTTTGGGTTTGACGACTTACTTTACCGATTTGTTAGCAGTAGGTTTTTCTGATTTTGGTTGTGATTAGTGCTACTGTTTTGTTGGTACGTTTTACAATATATATATATATATATATAAAAAGATAAAATTACACACATCCACCCAATTTTAATTCAAAGAAAGGGAGAAACGTAGTATAAAAATAAATCAAGTTAAAGGTCAGCAACTTGGCCCAGACTATATTGAGGACTGAGCAGTGAGATTATTGACACTCAGCACCTGGGCAGTATAAACATAAACAAGGCAGTATCAGTATTACTAGCTCCCTGAATCCACAGACTAATCACTAATCAACACCATCTGCATTCATCTTCTCAACTAAATATTAAAACTGTGGTAGATATTGGCCAATTTCTTTAATGACTGTCTGCAGAGGCTATAAGAATTGCACCATTATTTATCAGAAAACCAGCAAATATCTATGACAAATTTTCATTATAGTTACATTATTAATTCATGCAGCCATCATTACAGATCATAATTACAAGTTTTGTTCCATAACCAAAAGGCCTTTTTAAAGATAATTTAACTCTGTTTAAAAACAGTGTTTTTCTCTTAACATTAAAAGTACACGCATTTTTCAATATGGCAATTAATACCATTTTTCAGTCTTACATTCAATGTAGATTAGTTTTCTCCATAGAATTCACTTCTCTGACTAGTAAAATGGCAATGCCATGAAATGGATAGTATGCACACTGTATAAAAATATATTTTCAGTAGAGTGTATATTCTCATTTGCATTTTTATCTATATTTTTCATAATGTTCATACACATTTTACAAGTAAATGTCTCCTCTACAGAATGATGTCAAAACTTGGAAATATCAACTTCTAAATTTGAAAAACCTAGGATCAGATGCAGGATTTAATAATGCAATGCGTTTTAAAATTTGTATCCTGTAAAAATTTCAATTGACATACTTAGCAAGCATGCTTCTTTTTAGTGTGTAAACTCAGAGAGTAGTTAAAAAATTTTAGGCCATAATCTTGTAAGCATTTTGTGGTGAGTACTTACATGTGTGCACTTATATCCGAGCTGGCAAAGTTAGAGTAATTTTTCTTTTCAGCATGAATTTTCATGTGTTTTTTTAAATTTGATCTCTGGGCAAATGCTGATCTGCATAGTTCACAAGAAAATGGTTTCTCTCCAGTGTGAATTCGAATGTGGGTTTTCAAATTAGAGTTAATAGAAAATGCTAATCCGCATATTTCACAAGAATATGGTTTCTCCCCAGTGTGAGTTCGAATATGTGTTTTTAATTGAGAATTTTCTGAAAATGCAGATCCACATATTTCACAAGAAAATGGTTTTTCTCCAGTGTGAATTCGAATGTGCTTTTTTAAATTAGCAATCTGTGAAAATGCTGATCTGCATATTTGACAAGAATATGGTTTCTCTCCATTGTGGATCTGAATATGTCTTTTCAAATGAGAATTATCTGAAAATGCTGATCCACATATTTCACAGGAATATGGTTTTTCTCCAGTGTGAATTCGAATGTGCTTTTTCAAATCAGAATTATCTGCAAATGCTGATCCACATATTTCACATGAATATGGTTTTTCACCCGTGTGAATTCGAATGTGCTTTTGCAACCGAGAATTATCTGAAAATGTTGATCCACATGTTTCACAAGAATATGGTTTCTCTCCAGTATGAATTCGACTGTGTTTTTTCAATTGAGAATTATCTGAAAATACTGATTTGCATATTTCACAAGAATATGGTTTTTCTCCAGTGTGAATTCGAATGTGCATTTTCAAATTATATTTCTTTGAAAATGTTGATCCGCATATTTGACAAGAAAATGGCTTCTCTCCTGTGTGAGTTCGAATGTGACTTTTTAAATGATAATTGTCTGTGAATGCTAATCCACATATTTCACAAGAATATGCTTTCTCTCTAGTGTGACTTCGAATATGTCTTTTCAAAATTTGTTTCTTTGAAAATGCTGATTTGCATATTTCACAAGAATATGGTTTCTCTTCAGTGTGTGTTTGCATGTGGGTTTTTAATTTGGAATTCCTTGCAAAAGTACATCCACACACTTCACAAAAATAAGTTTTTACTTCAGTATGTGGCATACGTGTGCTTTGTTCAATCTGAATTTAGTTGAAACCTGCTAATCCACACTTTGCAAAAATAGAGTTTCTCTCCTGTTTGTATTAGCAGGTGTTTTGTTTAATTTGATAACTGAAAATGCTGATTCACATACTTCCCTTGCATATAGTTTCTCACCAGTGAATGTTCACGTGTGTATTTTTAAAACTGAAATCTATGAAAATGCAAATCTACATGTATTATAAAATGAGGTTTTTCTCATTTGTTATTTCAAGATTGTCATTTTTTATGCTGAAAAACACATTTAATTTTTTTTATTCTTATAGTCAGCGTGAATGATGAGGATTTTATGACAGTCAAGCCTGTAAAGAAAGAAAGGTATTATTAAAGAGACAGATTTGTGTATTATTTCAAAAAGGACATTGTAATTCACTGTTTCAATCAAGTCTGCCATATCAGATATTTCTTGGTCATTCATAAATATAATTAATATATGAAACAATCAAATTATATTTATATTTTTATACATTTTACTTTTCATAAACAAAAATTATTAATGAAAAATGGAGAAAACTGCTTACAATTTAATGTTTAAAATGTTAACACTTGTAAGATTTAAAAACAAATGAAATAAAAGAAAGCTAACTTTTAATCAAAATGTGAGTCATTAAAAATCTATCCAGTTTTGACATTATCTGAATTAGGATAAAATTTACATGACATTTCTTAATGCTTGTAGAGGAAAGGTTTCATTTTGCTGAATGAAAATATTTAGAACATGAGATAAAAAAAACTGAGTATTTCATTTAAAAAATTAATTGTTAATATTTTATTAACAATTAATTTTTTAAATGAAATACTCATTGTGATGCAGTCAACAAAATACTAGAGATGTACTGAGAGAATGATTTAGTAAAAGAAAGTTTTAGTGATCATCAACAATATATTCACTTGTATGGATGAAAGAATCTGGTGAAATGAATCACATAATTAAAAATGTTATTTAAAAAATATGAAAATAATCCATCAACAAAATATTTTATTTCTCCTGTAGTTCATAAGTTTTTGAAATGTAAATTAAGATCAGTGTTTTATATTTGACTTTTAGCTAGTAAGCAGTCATTTACACCTAATCTAAATTTGATTTTTAGCTTGCCTAATATGTACAAATTCTTATTCAAACCAACTGCAATGTTAATTAACATTAAAGTTTATTTTTGACTTTTTAGTAAGTGAGCAGTCATTTTCACCCAGTCTAAATTTGCATTTTATTTGGTCTCATAATTCTTATTCAGCCCAACAGCAATATTTCCATTGTTCTTCATTGCCATAAAGAAAGTCATTTTTTTACAATTAACTTCATGTCTTAGAAATGCATCCACCCACTGTTCTATCAATGTTCATTCTATCAAAAGAATGAAGCATAATTTTTATTTCAAAACAAACACCAAATGTTATATATTCTTGGGATCAACAGAATATAATTGAACTTAAAAAGAATTTATTCCTCTCAAAGGCACAAAAGAAAACACCTGATGACTTGAATCAAAACTAGAATGCAGAAAAATAAAAAAGTGTATTGTGTCAAAAGTGCAGATTTTCAAGGTCACAAAATATTTAACAATAGAATGCAGTCTGTTACCCGCAGAATATAAATTAATTAAATTATTCGGTCAGAAACAAAAATGCAGAAACAATGTTCAAGGCCAAAAAAGAATTAAACAAGGATATTAGTTGAAGCTGGAACGTAGAAAAAAATAAACAGCATATTGTATCAAAGACAGAATATAATCTACATTAAATCATTTCAGAATTATAAAACAATGATCAGAGAAATTAATTATATTTTAGTAAGCCAACAAAAATATAGTTTTTGGTATCAGAAACAATGAAATAATCCACATTGTATCAGAATGTTAAAGAAAAAATTTAAATAATGAAATAAACACGAATTTGTTTACATCAAAGTACAATTGGCCAAAGGCAATAATTGACAATTATGCTTGGCCAGGGATGATATAATTGGGTGAAGCTTAATAGAGCTTGGAATTATAAGACTGGGTTTTCCCAGAATCAACAGAGCAGAGAGAGAGCAGGGCCTTGAAAAGAACTCAAGGAAGACAACTCCAGCCATTACCCTGCTCATATCTGCATTCTTCCTCTGACTACTCCTCTACACACAGCTGGCACTGCAGAGAATGAACTGAATAACTTAATACATTTTTTATATATACACATTATCTATCATTATATTTCAAGTTAATCATCAACATTGGTTTGCAGATTATACAGCATACGTCGCTTGGTATACAACACAAATGCTAAAGAACATTCATTTCTTAATGCTTATTTGCGTCAGTCTTTTTAATTATGGTTATCAACTGAAACAAAATAAAAAAAACAGTAGAGTAAGAAAAATAAAAAATATAAATAATGCAGATGTTTTTCCCCATCAAATTTGAAAGAAAACTACATTTGAAATTCTGCAAGTCTCAACATAAGTTAAGTTTTACCGACACATGTTTATAAGATTTCAGGTCAATTTTAAAGATGTTTGATTTGATTTTGATTTTGCAAAACATTTTCATTGAAATAATATCTTCAGAAAATTTTCTTTATGAAAGTATATAAAAAATGTCATCACCTCCCCACTATCAATTTTAAAAGTATTCAGACGCTACCATGAGAGCCAAGTGTGTCACTTGATATCATGATTGCCTGAATAGAACCTCTGACATGAGCCTTATGTCAGACTTAACCAAACCAACAGAAGTGTCACATTCAGCTTAAGAAGCGGGATTGGTCAACAGTTTTCTGCATGATAAATGTCAATACTAACCAAGCACTGTACCAAAGAACTTACATAAAAGCCTTTAATTTTATTAAGTTTTTTTTTTACTTGTGTATTCATTTTACCTGGACCAGTGAATTATCAATGTTGTAAAATATTAAAATTAACCTAAATATTTCCAATGCATCATACTTACAAATGGAAGTTGTTCAGTCAAAAGTTCTCAACATGAATTTTTATTGCTGTCTGACAAGTATCATTGTTGTAAAATATTCTAATATATAAAAAAAAATATTTGGTAATTTTTTTAACATTAAAGATTGAGTAATAATGAAAGTAAGTTTTCATCAAATTGTCTTTGTCATGACTTTTTTTATTTTTTTATCATATCATGTTTCTGTCAATCAGATAATGGTGAAACCTAAATATAATATAGGATTAACACATCCCTCAATAAGTCCTGGACCTGGCATATAGATGGTGCCATTAATAAAAAAAATCCATGATTTTTATAAAGTACTAACCTTCAAATGGTACGTGACAAAATTTGGGCCTAATCAGATTATTAGTTTACAAATTACAGTTAGTTAAGTGAAGCTACTGCTGCAGATTTTCAAAACAATGAAATAATCTGAATTTTGTGTGCTGATAAAGCATTGCTTTCTGATGGGAAAAATACTGTTCAAGCAAAGCAATGGCTTCATAAGTATTATTCAGACTCTGCTCCATCAGAAACAATGATTAAGAGGTGGTATGCTGACTTTATATGTGGTTGTACAGATACAAATGACACTGAACGTTTAGGTCATCCAATATTGGCAGTTGCCCTTGAAAACACAAAAAAATTCACAAACATATTTTGCATGATCATAAATTGAAGTTGCATGAGATAGCAGAGGAGTTGAACATATCAGAAGGCAGTGTATTCACCATTTTGCATGAACATTTGTTAAAGAGAAAGCTATGTTCAATTTGAGTGCCATGTTTGCTCACAGTTGATCAGAAACAACAATGTATCAAAAAATTCAGAGTATTGTTTGCAACTGTTTCAATGCAACAAGAAGTTTTTGAGTAAATATGTGACAATGGATGAAACATGGATCCATTACTTCACTCTGGAGTCAAACTGGCAGTCAACTGAATGGACAGCAGCAGGTAAAAGCCGTCCAAAGCAACCAAAGATGCTAAAATCAGCAGGCAAGGTTTTGGCCTAAGTATTTTGGGATGCGCAAGGTATTTTGTTCATCAATTACGTTGAAAAAAGAAGAACGATCAATAGCAAATATTATATAGCATTATTGGTGTGTTTGAAGGAAGAAATTGCCAAAAATCAAATGACAAAGAAAAAGTCATCTTTCACCAAGACAACGCACCAACGATGACAAAACTACATGAATTGTACTTTGAATTTCTTCGGCATCTACCCTATTTTCCAAATTTGGCCCCCAAACAACTACTGACCCCATAAGAATGCTCCAGGGTAAGTAATTTGGCTCCAATGAAGAAGTGAATTTGGACTGAGATGTATTTTGAAAACCAAAGATGTTCTACAAAAAAGGCATCGAATTGTTAGAGAAGCGTTGGAATCAGTGTATCACCCTAGAAGGAGACTATGTTGATGAATAAAGTCAAATTTTGCCTAAAAGTTGTGGTTTTATTAGTTATGCTCGAGATTTATTAGTGAAGCATGAAAAGAAATCCAATAATTTCTCCAAAATATACATGTATATACAAGCAATTCTATAAGTAGTACATGATCGGTAAAATGTAGACTCAAATATTTGCCATTAAAAATTTGAAGATGCTAATATTTTAGGTTTAATTCCTCTGCCATCACTTGACTAGATTATTTATTCCTCATTGATAAAAAGTTATTAGCTGTAATGCAACAAAATCTTTCAAAGCTGATTCTACTTCTGGTTTGGAACAAAAAGTTTTACCATTTAAAAATGTGCTTAAAAGCTTAAAAATGATAATCAGTGGGTAAAAGATCAAGAGAATACGGAAAATTTAGTAAACACTTATATCTCAAGTTTGTGAGTTTTTGCAACATGTGGCTGCACATTATCATGGAGCAGAAGTGGGCCATGCCAATTCACCGATGCTGATCTCACTTTTTGCAGGTGTACATGCATTTCTGCAAGTTGATTGCAGCAAAGCTCTGTATTAATGCTCTGACTGGTTTCCAGCGAGCTGTAGTGGATAAACCTAATCGCAGACCACCAGACACTCACCATAATTTATTGCTGATACAACTTTGGCTTTAGGAAATGTTTGGGGAATCATCATAATCAAGCCATTGACCTGATTGTTTATGGTTATCATAAAGTATCCACTTTTCATCACAAGTGACTATTCAGTTAAGAAAGGGATCATTAGTGTTACGCAGAAAAAGCATATCAAGCACACTTTAGAATGCTTAAGTTTATGATTTTCATTGGGATAATGAGAAACCTATTTATTGAGCTTTTTCACCTTGTCAATACTCTGCAAATGGTGTGAGACTTTTGCAATGCTGGCATCAAGTGTCTGAGACATTTCTCTGACACTTTGGTATGAGTTTTGCTCAACAACTGCCCACAATTATTCATTGTCAAGACTGCATGACCGTCCTCTACCTTCTTCATCTTCAAGGCTATCATCACCAGTACATAACTTCTGGAACCATCTTCGTCCTGTCTGATCACCATCAGAATTCGGCAAAAGGTGGGTGAGTCTTGCGCATTTCTGTCAAGTGAAAGGTGCTGACCTAGAGTGGTTGTTTGATGCTGGGTAGGCATCAGGATTTTGGGTGTGCTGGGCGGAACATGTACACTCCTTCCCTGTTAGGTTAGAGTAGGAAGTTTTTGATTTTTCTGTTTTTTGCTTTAAAGCTAACTTAGCTAGGTTATGAATGCTCAGTGGCCCCTTTTTCTTTTTGTCTCCAGTTTTTCTTTTAGCTTAATCTCCCTTCCCTTTCTCGCTTTAGGTGTTCAGGAATGTTAGTTCTCCGGTGGATGAGTGGCGCATTTCATTAATTTTCAAGTGTGCTTTTCATTTTTGTTATGTTGTTTACATGTGTGAGTGATTGCTGATTGGATAAGTGGTCTTTATTATATTCCTAAAGCCATGCATTATTTTTCGTCCGGGGAACTGACTTTGCTGTCAAAGTTTTAGACTAGTGGGGGCTTTTATTACTAATACAATTTTATTTAGTTTCTTGTAAATATTGTATTTCATTGTATAATATCATTGGGGAATTTTAAATGTTGTTATCTTCTGCCCATGCCCTCCACTGAAAATTGTACATATGTGAGTTAAGTAGGATTACATAGAGCATTTGAGGTATTGTGGTGAATGTGGTAAGAATGATAAGTAAAAATGTGGTATTATGGTGTAAGGTTTATTGTAAGTGTGTCAGGGTTGATGAAAGGGAATAGCTAAGTTAAATTAGGGCAGGTGAAGACCAGTCTTCCTCATCCCCAATTTTGGCCTTGTGCCACGTTTTTTGTATTTATATACAAAAATAAATATTGAAGTTCTATTGGAGTTCAGTAAAACTATTAGTTAGTTCCAGTTTGGACATAGTTGGACTAAGGCAGTTGATATTAGTCGGCAGTTAGCCAAATACTAAGGCGTCAGCTTACAGTGGAAGATTACCAAGTTCCTAACATTTTGGGTTCATTAGGTCGATTAGCAACTGACATAGCAAAAACTACTCCACAACAACATTTCAGGAAATTAATTGGAAGGTGAGAGTAACATATGTAAAAAAAAAACAGAAAAAAAATTATTAGGATTTTATAAAAATGATGATTTCAAAAATGAATTCAGTCATTTGTGAATAATTCCTGAAAGTTTAATGAAAATCTGACCATAATTTGATTTCTGCAAGAATTTCAAAATTAATGTTTTTCACGGGCAAAACAATTAGTTGTATACATCTGCAGTAATAATAATGTTAAAATCAAGACACTTGCTGATGAAAAAAAAAGATTTTTAACAAAAATTTTGAATGTTTTTTTTTTTTAATCATCTCACCCCAAGCAAGGCATTCCACTGCCACTATTGTGCATGGAGCTACATAGGGGAAGGTAAAGAGAAGGAGTGGTTAGACATAGGGAATGTCAGGAGGAAGGTGACAGATGAGTAAGGATACCGAGGATGAGGGTTGGGCAGATGGGAAGAGTGTTTTTTTTAATCATCTCACCCCAAGCAAGGCATTCCACTGTAACTATTGAGCATGGGGCTAGATAGGGGAAGGTAAAGAGAAGGAGTGGTTAGACATAGGGAATGTCAGGAAGAAGGTGACAGATGAGTAAGGATACCGAGGATGAGGGTTGGGCAGATGGGAAGAGTGTTTTTTTTTTAATCATCTCACCCCAAGCAAGGCATTCCACTGTAACTATTGCGCATGGGGCTAGACAGGAGAAGGTAAAGAGAAGGAGTGGTTAGACATAGGGAATGTCAGGAGGAAGGTGACAGATGAGTAAGGATACCGAGGATGAGGGTTGGGCAGTTGGGAAGAGTGTTTGATAGAATGGGAGCAGGTTAGTGTGTTAGGAGGTGTCTATTGACCTTACATTTAAACTCCTGGAGATTGTAGCCGTCGGGGAAGCAATCATGTGGAAGAGAATTCCAGTTGGGAAGTGCGAGGAAAGAAACTGTTGGAGTAGAAGTTACGGTTGCATTTTATCGGTTTCACTGTAAAAGGGTGGGATCTAGTTGCTAATCTAGTATCTCATTCAAATTCGTATTTAGGGGGGAACCAGTGATCTAAGTTCATCGGAGCAGAAGCCGTGAAAGTATTTATAGAAGAGACACAGGGAAGCTACGTCGCGCCGGTGGGAGAGAGACTGCAGGCGGTCTGCCAAGTCAGTATCTTATTAAAAAATTATTTTAAAAATACTTTGGCACCTCTACGTTTAATAATCTGCAAATCTTTTGGACTCGTAAATTTTGTTTCCACTTAATTACAAACAAATACAGAATTTTACAAGATTGTAAACTATTAAATTATTATAATTAAAATGTAAAAAAATTGAAAAAAATTCCTGTAAAAATTCATTATTCATCAAAAAAAGTTTATTTCCTCAGATAATCATGTCCTTAATATTACCTATTTACAAGAGCAAATTTTCATTTATTTGGGCACTAATTTGTAAATCACATACTTTTTTTCTACCTCCAAATACTCCTACTTCTAACAAAAAAAAAAATTGTCAGGGAAAAAAAACGATTATGTACAAAGTTTCATGAAATTAAGTGTGTGTGGGGGGGGGGACACATTTAAAACAAAATTTTTACCAATATTTTCTAAAAAAAATTTTTTTTTAAATAATTTCATTCATTTGTGAATGAATACTGAAAGTTTCATTAAAATCGGACAATTATTTGATTTTTACAAGAATTTCCAAATTGATGTTTTCTATGGAAAAAAAACGCGCAAAAAAAAATCAATTTTAATCTTTGGACTGGAGTAGTCGATTTAGGTACATCCAGTAATTCACGGGAAAAACAGCATAGCTTAATGAAAAAGGCCACAAACTTTAACGAAATTAAAGTTTTATCGTCAAAATATTCACGTTATTATTTAGAAGAAAGACCAAAGTATTTTTCAGTTATTTTTTTTTTTTAATTCTTTTCATCCTTTCTAACACGTTCGAAATTTTGGTTAAAATCTTGTTTTGTTTAACGACGATTCAATGAAGGGCGAGGAAACTCGTCAATGTTTGAAAAATGGCTAAAAAGAAAGATTTATTTAGAGACGGAAATTCAGTTTTCTTTTTTATTCTCATTCGTTTTAGGCTATTATCTTTCAAATGTAAGCGAATTTCTTTCAAAGAAGAAGACATTTAAATGATTTCAAATGCTTTTGTTGTGGGTCTTTTTTTTTTTAGGAAATCCGTGACTGTTCGTCTAACTTACCTTTTCGGGTTTCAGGGTGAATCTAAAAGCTTTTCATAGAAAAACAGGATTAAGTTGTTCGATTTGATATTTCTTTCTCAACATCGACAATATTTGGCAATAAATAAAACTTCAGATTTTTTAAAGAAATTGCAATTAAAAAAGATGAATTATTTGAAAAATAGATCGCATAGAGAGTTTGTGAAAAAGATTTACCGGAAACGGTGCAAAAGGAAAATCTGTTCCTTGCTCATAAATTGTCCGCGTACTGACAATATGTCACAAATATTTCCATATTTCTTTCTGATTTTTAAGAATATAATTTTCTTACTTGATGGCCTTTTATGAAAGTTAGAGAATTACTTTTATATTCCTCATACATTAAAAGTATAGAATGGAAAATAATTAAAGACTCCTTAAATTATACTCCTGAGTTATACTCTTAGTACCTCATGAGATTGTTGTTTAAAACTTTGTTTAAAAAAATTTATCTTTATATTATATGCCTTATTATTTGGACTGATATGCTTCTATTTAGTTTGTATCTAAGAAGAGACACACAGCCAAGATAGAATCTAAGTCAGTTCAATCCCTGTGTCTGGTAGTGCTGAAATTTTTAAAGTATTCTGATTTTAAAATATATCATTATGCCTTATTATTTTGACAGATATGCTGCCATTTAGTTTATTAACTTTAGAAGAGACACATGGCCAAGATAAAAACCTTAGTCAGTTCAATCCCTGTGTCTGGTAGTGCTGAAAACTCACATAGGTATTCAAATTTCATTGCAGAAATTTCCTTGCCACCTGTCTAAATTTTTCAGAGTGAAATTTTATTTCTTTAAAAATTATAATTACCCCAAAATAATTATCGGTTGAGACAAAAACATCCAATTTATTTGAGTTTTCTTACATTCTATACATAAGTAAGTACCTTCACTCATTTTCAATAACTAACTTTTAAACTGAATTTTTTAAAAATAAAAATGTTTTCTTGAATTTTTTATTTTAGCTTTAATTGAAAGCTAAATGATTAAATTTACTTTTTCTATTAAGCAAAATACTCTAATGGATTTCAAACAGAAATTATATTGACAGGAATCTAAAAATTTAAAAAAGAAACTTAATTTAATTTTTAGGCCATTTCATGTAACAATGATCAATGTAACAGTTTTGGAATTTGACCTCATTGTAGATAGCCCACTATAAGTCATAAAAAGATTATAAATCAAGAAAGGCAAATTGAATTGGGAAATAACATTTTATATATGCACATATCAATTAAGGTTTTGACAATTAAAGTAATTCTTTAAATATGGGTCCAACAGACATTAAAATGTTCATGGCAATAAAATGCTGAAAAGAGAATTAATGCTTAGGTATGTGGGAGTGTTGTAAGTAAGAAATGTCTTTGGTGTATGCGTTCCTTTGGTCAGTAAGTAGTTTTGAGACAGTGAAGAAGGAAAAGAGAGGTAAGGCAGCGAGCATAGTAAGCCACTTGACTTGTCAAGGGAAATACTAATTACTCTCGTCTCTCTCGAGTCTGTCTGTATGTCTGTCTGTCTGCGTCAGTCTGTCTGGTGATGCTTTCTGTATTGGCTTTTTATTTCGACTTTTTGAATCGCAGCAGATCATTTGAGAATTCACACTTGTATTTGATTCTGGGCTTCCTATTGGCCGATATATAAAATTCATGTAGGCTCGCGAACCGGAATTTAATATTTAAATAATTTTTCGTTTTTAACCGGAACATCTGTGCGAAGTCAAAATGCTCACTGACAAATTTTGGTTATTTGCTTTTTGGTCATAAGACTGCAAACAGCTGGTCCCTCATTTTGCTTGGTCGGTATCACCACAGTCCCATTTCATTGTAAATAAACTTATTTATAAATGGAACTTTGTCTCTGTGCGTGTGTGTGTGTATGTGTGTGTGTGTGTTACCTATAGGCTCCGAAACGGCAGAACCGATTTTTTTGAAAATTTAGACAATTGTACTATAAGCATATGTGAGTGTTCATAGTTAGGTTTTGTGTCAAGGTACCTGCAATAAATATCGAAAATCGATAATCGAAAAAATCGGTTTATAGAAGGAGTGGTCTGATTTTAATCAAATTTGATACACTCATAGAAAAAGGCATAAGAAACGATATTCAGAAGTTTCAAGGTTGCAGTTCTTACAATAGTACAGAAAATTTGATATCGATACCAGGAAATCAAAATTTGACTTACATCCATTCATTTTTCTTTCAGTCTATGGTTTCATTTTAACTGGAAACAACTATTGCTTTTTAGTCTTTCGTGCCAATGTCTAAAGAGTCTGAGCTCCAGGACCATGGATTAGTTTTAAAGCTTTCGTTACACCCGAGTAACGCCGGGCTATACTGCTAGTATTGTCTAAGGCAGCCATTTTGTTGTCTTTGACTCAACAATTTATGTGGGCTCTCTCTCGGTTCCTTGTTTTTATCAATTTGGAGGTGTATAAATGTGTTTTCATAGCCTGTGTCTATAAGGAGCACCGCTGTCACCCAGAAATAAGTATTACACCGATATATGTTTTCTATAATACCTTTATTTGGGTGAACTGTAAGGATCCCAGCATACATTTTTAGGGTCCGGCAAGGGTGAGGCTGGGTAGAAGTAAACAAACCCTTCATTCCTGCTCTTATGTTGTAGGGGCAAATATAGCAGCCATAGCTATACTCGGCGTGGTGTAATGGTAAGCAAGCTTGTCTCTCTGGAACCAGTTACAACTGATTAGTGAGTTTGATCCTCACTGGGTGTCCCATACTTTCAGCATTGTGCCACATCTAAGTGGTGCTTAGAAAATCTTCTGCAACAATATACAATTACTCTTCAAAACGCCTCCCCCTCTATAGGACAATCCGAACAGAGCCGAAGCGATATCTCCATTCCATCAACAATGCAAAATGATTTTCAGACGGAAGAAAATAACAAACCCACAGGAACAAATAGATGAAATCCTGCTACAAACCGGAGAAACAGGTTTACTAAAATTTAATAGTCAGGGTCTAGCGGCTGAGGATGAAAAGTGGCTGGATTTTATACGGGAAAATTTTGAGGAATATCGGAAATCAAACCAGAATTTCAGAGTAGCTTACTTGACACTCAGAAATGTTAACCAAAAGATTCATGTTAACAACAAAGAACAGGAGACAGCAGACAAATTTATTTCCAGGCTGCAGCTGAGTGTGATTGTCAGAGAACAAAACACAGAGACGAATTCATCTCTGTTAGACAAGATGCTCACTGAACAAATCATTGCTGGAACAATCCACTCAGAAGGGCAAAAGCAATAACAGAAGATAAAAAATGACCTTAGAGAAAATCATAGTGCTGTGACGTATCTTGAACACGTGACATATGGTTCACAATATATAAAGGCCTAATATCTAGTAGCGACAGTGGAGTCGACAGCTGATGGCTAGCACGGTTGTTGTCTACTCGGTTCACTAGTTGTTGCAACCCTACACAAACGTGTACTACTGTATCTACCAAGAATATATGTATTACTTACTTATATCTGTGTTTTGTCATTCCTCCACGATACAACACAGAAATGGTGAAAAACCATGAAGCATCAATCAACAATATGAAACAATTAAAATCTGCAAGAAACCAAAACGTACAATACAACAGTTGATAGCATACAAAACACCCACAAAACAGACGCTGTCTAAAATGAAACCACAAACTTTATGAAAAATGCCCAGCCCATGCTACAGAATGCCAAAAATGCGGGAAATAGAATCACTAGGCCAATGTTTGCAGATAAAAAAAAAACATACAACCCTAACAAATGAACAAAACAAGTCTAAATAAGACCAGAGGAGATACAATAAAAATATTCAAGTGATAGACAATGACACTGATAATAGTGATTATAATGAATTAGAATTCCACAAGGTAAACAACTTGGATAGCTAGACTGAAGATGGTTGAGAAACCTACTGACTGGGTCAACAGATGTGTTTGTAGCTGGAAAAGCTATGGACAAATCAGGATTTACCCCAATCCAAAATATTTAAATAGGGCAATTAAAAGATGCCACCACAGAGTCCTGACCCACAAAATGGCAAATGCAAAACGGTTTAGTAAGTTGGATGCAAAAAATGGCTACTGGTTTATCGAGCTTGATGAAGATAGCCAAACCCTAATATATTTTAACAGTTCATTTGGCAGGTATTGCTTTATAAGGATGCCATTTGGGTTGGTGATTAGCCAGGACGAGTTCCAACAAAAGAAGAGCCAAATACACAAAAAATACTTCAGAACCATCAGTATCTCTAATGATTTTGTGGTATTTAGAAAAGATACAACAAAGAAGTATGATAGCAATTTTCTTAGCCTGACGGAAGTCACAAAGGAAAATGGTTTTGTATTCAATAGCACTAAATACAATATCAAGACCAAATACATAAAATTCTTCAATGGAATTTATGACAAGAATCAAGTGCACCCAGATCCCCAAAAAGTAGAAGACATCAAAACCCTAGAATCTCCTGCCAACGAAGCAACCCTACAGCATGTGCTAGTAATGGTAAACTTACATGCCCCCTTTTATACCTCGTTTGAGAAATGAATATACATGGACAAATAGTTATGACAAGGCCTTCCAAAGAATCAAGGCTTTAAAACAGTAAAAAAATAACTATCATATTTTCATACTACCAAACCAACAACCATTCAAGATTAAGAGCAGCACTACTACAAAATGATAGACAAGTTGCATTCGCATCCAAATCATTCACTTCTGCTGAACAAATAAATGCAAACATAGAACACAAGATCTTAGCAGTGATTTTTGTGTGTTCGAGATTCCATATGTACGTCTATGGGAGGCCATTCACAGTTGAGACTGACCATCAACAGTTGTAAATCATCAGCCAGGAAAATTTATTACTATCACCTCCAAGGCTACAACAGATGCTAATGGAAATACAGGGATACGATCTCACCAAAGATTGTATTTCTGTTGGAAGATGCTAATAAAATTACAGGGATATGATCTCACCAAAGATTATATCCCTGTTGGAAGATGCTAATAAAATTACAGGGATATGATCTCACCAAAGATCATATCCCTGTTGGAAGATGCTAATAAAAATACAGGGATATGATCTCACCAATGATGTTATATCTGTTGGAAGATGCTAATAAAAATACAGGGATATGATCTCACCAAAGATAATATTTCTGTTGGAAGATGCTAATAAAATTACAGGGATATGATCTCACCAAAGATCATATCTCTGTTGGAAGATGCTAATAAAATTACAGGGATATGATCTCACCAAAGATCATATCCCTGTTGGAAGATGCTAATAAAATTACAGGGATATGATCTCACCAAAGATCATATCTCTGTTGGAAGATGCTAATAAAATTACAGGGATATGATCTCACCAAAGATCATATTTCTGTTGGAAGATGCTAATAAAATTACAGGGATATGATCTCACCAAAGATCATATTTCTGTTGGAAGATGCTAATAAAATTACAGGGATATGATCTCACCAAAGATCATATCTCTGTTGGAAGATGCTAATAAAAGTACAGGGATATGATCTCACCAAAGATCATATCCCTGTTGGAAGATGCTAATAAAATTACAGGGATATGATCTCACCAAATATTCATATTTCTGTTGAAAAATGCTAATAAAATTACAGGGATATGATCTCACCAAAGATCATATCTCTGTTGGAAGATGCTAATAAAAATACAGGGATAAAATTACAGGGATATGATCTCACCAAAGATCATATCTCTGTTGGAAGATGCTAATAAAATTACAGGGATATGATCTCACCAAAGATCATATTTCTGTTGGAAGATGCTAATAAAATTACAGGGATATGATCTCACCAAAGATCATATCTCTGTTGGAAGATGCTAATAAAAGTACAGGGATATGATCTCACCAAAGATCATATCCCTGTTGGAAGATGCTAATAAAATTACAGGGATATGATCTCACCAAAGATCATATCTCTGTTGGAAGATGCTAATAAAAGTACAGGGATATGATCTCACCAAATATCATATTTCTGTTGAAAAATGCTAATAAAATTACAGGGATATGATCTCACCAAAGATCATATCTCTGTTGGAAGATGCTAATAAAAATACAGGGATAAAATTACAGGGATATGATCTCACCAAAGATCATATCCCTGTTGGAAGATGCTAATAAAAATACAGGGATAAAATTACAGGGATATGATCTCACCAAAGATCATATCTCTGTTGGAAGATGCTAATAAAATTACAGGGATATGATCTCACCAAAGATTATATCTCTGTTGGAAGATGCTAATAAACATACAGGGATATGATCTCACCAAAGATTATATCCCTGTTGGAAGATGCTAATAAAATTACAGGGATATGATCTCACCAAAGATCATATCCCTGTTGGAAGATGCTAATAAAAATACAGGGATAAAATTACAGGGATATGATCTCACCAAAGATCATATTTCTGTTGGAAGATGCTAATAAAATTACAGGGATATGATCTCACCAAAGATCATATCTCTGTTGGAAGATGCTAATAAACATACAGGGATATGATCTCACCAAAGATGATATCTTTGTTGGAAGATTCTAATAAAATTACAGGGATATGATCTCACCAAAGATTATATCTCTGTTGGAAGATGCTAATATACATACAGGGATATGATCTCACCAAAGATCATATCCCTGTTGGAAGATGCTAATAAAATTACAGGGATATGATCTCACCAAAGATCATATCCCTGTTGGAAGATGCTAATAAAAATACAGGGATAAAATTACAGGGATATGATCTCACCAAAGATCATATTTCTGTTGGAAGATGCTAATAAAATTACAGGGATATGATCTCACCAAAGATCATATCCCTGTTGGAAGATGCTAATAAAATTACAGGGATATGATCTCACCAAAGATCATATCTCTGTTGGAAGATGCTAATAAAATTACAGGGATATGATCTCACCAAAGATTATATCTCTGTTGGAAGATGCTAATAAACATACAGGGATATGATCTCAGCAAAGTTATATCTCAGTTGGAAGATGCTAATAAACATACAGGGATATGATCTCACCAATGATTATATCTCAGTTGGAAGATGCTAATAAACATACAGGGATATGATCTCACCAAATATTCATGTCTCAGTTGGAAGATGCTAATAAACATACAGGGATATGATCTTTTATTGTTTAAATCACCTTTCTTTCTCGATGAGTGTTATCTCCTCCTATACCTTATAAGAAACCATGAATGATCCCCCTTTCCCGATAGGACTGACGGCCATTAGAACTCTTTGTAAAGACTACACGTGTATTTTGTTGGTGAATATAACCGATATCAACGGTATACTAATCTCAACTCGTCAATTACACTATCTTTTATTTACTTCAATTTTATTCACCAACATAATAAGATGGACAGATTACTGCGTCCTGAAAGATTTGATTTGGAGCCTACCAATCCCAACTCTGAAAAATTATATAAGCACTGGAAGCTAACATTTACAAACTATTTGAATACTATCAATAGCAGCAGTGACATCGAAAACAGCCAACAAAATTTCTTTGCTTTGGTAAACAGCATATCGGCCTCAATATACAATATTATAAGCGATGCCAAGGACTACGATAGCACTATGGAGGCCCTAGACAACACATACATCAAGCCTGCCAATATTGTATACAATAGGCGTTAGCTTCTAACCCTTAAGCAGCAACCAGCACAGAGTGTCGATTCCTTTATGCAACAATTAGAAATTCTCGAGAAAGCTTGTAATTTCCAAGCAGTGACGGCCGAGGAAAACAAAAAACAATATATACGAGACGCATTTACCAGCGGCATCAACGCCTCCTCAATTCGACAGCGCTTACTAGAAAACCCTTCCTCACACTCCAAGAAACGTATGCAATGGCCAGATCACTGGAACAAGCGGGAAAACACTCAGAATGCTATGAACAAGAATGGCTGCTACCATAATCACTTCAGAAAATGACCGTTTAGCGACTGTACAGAAAAAATGACCAATCTAAAAGAGTTTGCTTCCAACATTGATATGATCTTTGGTGAGATCATATCCCTGTATTTCCATTAGCATCCTCCAACAGGGATATGATCTCACTATAGATTATATTCCTGTTGGATGATGCTAAGATGAGTAAAAAAAAATCATTCATTTTCTTAGAAAAAAAATAATAAAAACGAATTTTCTGGAATGTACAAATTTTGCATTCAAAACTCGCAAACTTTCTGTTATGGTGAAATACACCTATTCTATAGTGAATAGACTCTCACTCCTAATTTAAGTAGAAGTAGTAAGAGGAATGGGGGTTTGTCAATGTTGGACGATAGTAGTCGACAGTCGAATACGAAAGTAGTCAGCGATCTGGCAAGATTACATTGCGTAATACATATTATATCAAGTTCCTAACGTTTTGTACGTTGACCCTATTAGGACCAACTTTAGCATAAATACTAGCCTCCACTGTGAAAATAACTCCACAAAACTTTCACACCTCGGTGTGAAATGTTTTTTGGCAAATAGCAAAGTAAGAAACATCTAAAATAAAGAAAAACAAAATTCAAATAATCTTTAATTATAAAAAAAAGATATCAAATTCCTTTTACGGACCCTTTTTGCGAGCCAACTTGAAGTTTGTTTATTGTCCAATGGAAAGCCCAGAATTATATCCGGGTGTGAATTCCCAAATGAGCTGTTTGGAGCCCCAGAAAATGAAATAAAAGTACGACTCAAGAAAACAATCGCAGTAGAGAAAATACAAGCATAATTAACACATATGGTTCCCTCACCTTTTCTCTCTCATCTTCTTTTTTTGGAACACTTATATCCTGAGATTTCACACTGGAAAGTGGTACTGTTTCTCTCTTGTGTGTGTTAAAATGTGTTGTTGAAGACATGAATTTCTGGAAAACTTGCATCCACAAATTTCACAGTGAAAGGTTTTCTCTCCTGTGTGCGTTAACATATGTCTCTTGAGGTCAGAATTTTGGGAAAACTTATATGCACAGATTTCACAGTGGAAAGGTTTCTCTCCAGTGTGTGTTAACAAGTGCTTTTTGAGATTTGCATTTCGGGAAGATTTAAATTCACAGATGTTACAGTGGAATGGTTTCACTCCAGTGTGAGTTGACATGTGTTGTTTGAGACTTGATTTTCGGAAAAATTTACATCCACAGATTTCGCAATGGAAACGTTTCTCTCCCGTGTGTGTTAAAATGTGTTGTTGAAGACATGAATTTCTGGAAAACTTACATCCACAGATTTCACAGTGAAAAGGTTTCTCTCCTGTGTGTGTTAATATGTGTCTCTTGAGATCAGCATTTTGAGAAAATTTATATCCGCAGATTTCACAGTGATACTGTTTCTCTCCTGTGTGTGTTAAAATGTGTTGTTGAAGACATGAATTTCTGGAAAACTTGCATCCACAAATTTCACAGTGAAAAGGTTTCTCTCCTGTGTGTGTTAATATGTGTCTCTTGAGGTCAGCATTTTGGGAAAACTTATATCCACAGATTTCACAGTGATAAAGTTTCTCTCCTGTGTGTGTTAACATGTGTCTCTTGAGATCGGCATTTTGAGAAAACTTGTATCCACAGATTTCACAGTGGTAATGTTTCTCTCCTGTGTGTGTTAACATGTGTCGTTTGAGACTGGATTTAAGGGAAAACTTACATCCACAAATTTCACAGTGGAAATTTTTTTCTCCAGTGTGTGTTAACATATGTTGTTTGAGATGAGAATTGTAGGAAAACTTATGACCACAGATTTCACAGTGGAAACGTTTTTCTCCAGTTTGAGATTGCATGTTTATTTGAGATTTGAAGTCATGGAATATGTATTTTTAAATTACAGGTTTCAAAGAAGATGGTTTATCCCAGTTCATGTCCTGTCATGTATCACCATTTAAAAGGAAATACTATTCCATGAATTTCCCAATGTGAGAAAACCTTTTTCTCTCATAAATATACATCATGGTTTCAGGAACACTGAAAGATAGTAACTGAAAAAAAAAAAGAAAGAAATTGAGTATTGAAGTAAGAAAACTGTTGAGTCGTGCGGTAATAAATACGAACAACAGAAAATTATATTAAATAAATGTATTACGGAAGAAAATAGTATTTACAAAGTGGGGTTAGTAATCATACAGGAAACAAGGTATTAATTGTACGTCTCTTCGTACGATGTAGAGTCCGATTATAATCACTTCCGGTTGACTACCGGAAGTATCCGACTGACTTGTTAGCACAGTTCCAATCACTCTAGCAATGGTATATCGCTACTGTGACATTACCGCCAACAACACCGAGGTCTTGACACTACCGCTATTTGTATTGCATGGAATAGTTCATTTATCATTAAACTGGTAGAGAGCACCCTAACAAAAACACAATATACATGGTTATGAAATAGCTTTATAAAAAAGCATATTTATTTTTTGTCAAGTAACCTTTTAATCATCTTTTTAACTGGCATTTAGGGATTTTATGGCCTCTTTCATCAGCCAAACTGTCAACACCTAAATTAGATTTATTCCCAGCCAGATATCAGACTTGTAACAAATCTCTGGAAATATTTTTATACTGGTTAACTCTTTTCATGAGATGTGTATCAGTATACCTCTCTGTATATCTAAGTAATAATATTTATTATTAATTATCAGCAACCAAATAGTGTTGCACTAGACTAAATCTTTTTTCAAATCAGTTCATTGGAGCCACATTCTAAGGGTCCCACCTAATTTAAAAAGAAAATACTCCAGCTACAAGACAACCAAATAAGACTCAACTATTTTGAATCATTTCAAAGAAGTCACATTCAATCAGAAAATAAACAAATCTTTCAAAATCATATTTTAAAAAGCTATGAGCAAAAGGGATACAGTACAGTGATTATAGCATTATGAAATAAAAGAAAATACCAAGCAAAAAATTCAGAATTGTTCTCCATTTAGAGCATAAACAAATTTCTTTAATTTTAAATTAATTTTAATTTTTAAAGGGTTTGTACAGAAATCGATGTCATTTTCTTCTGACATAAAAAAAAGTTCATCATTGTTGTACCTTTCATCACTACTTATGTTAGTATTTTGAATGTTGGTTAATGGAGTTTTTAGATACACCTACTCTAAATTGTCATGGATGTGCGTTGTGGTACAGTGGATATCGGCTCGGAACGAGAAACCAGGGAACTGAGTTCGAATTCCAGTTGAATCCATTATATTCACTTACGTGCAAATACCCTTGGGAAAGGTATTAATAGTCTCTTCCTTCCAGTTATGGGTGAAATAGCAGGATAGATCGGGTTCTATAGCCTTGGTTGGCAACCAGTCTATCGCAGAAAGCAATGGCAACCTACTGCGGGATAATCTTCTGCCCAGTCAGTCATGTCTCTTTTGAGACATGATCGCCCACGCGTGTATCACGTATGGCACTTAATTGATTGGCTCTAAATTGTCATAATACAGGGTGACCCCAAAAAACGGAAACTTTTTAACAATCCAATAAAACCAAGAGTAATGGAAGAAAAATATTTTATTCGAAGAAATTGAAACCTTAAAAAATGCCATTTAAGAAAAAATGATGGAATTTTCATTTCTTTTTAAAATTACGTCCTGTAGATGGCGTCCTCCTGTACAAATGCATTCTTGAAATTCACAGTGACAGTGATTAAGATCCCCTGTTCATTTAAAAAAAATATGGTCTGATGATCCCATGTCATGAAACAGCACACCATACTGTCACCTTACTAGCATGTAAAGGTTGCTCATGAACTTCATTAGGATTTGTGTCTGCCCAGTAATGGTAGTTCTGCTTATTCATGTAACCTGTGAGATGAAAATGGGCCTCATCTGACATCCATAACTTGCTTAGAAATTCATTGTCATTGTTTCTGGTTCCACTGATCCATGGTTACTGAAATGGCAGAGTGTTTACTTTGTTAGGCCACTTTTTCACAGTGCTGCCACTTGCTCATGTCTGCCAATACACACGTCAAAAAGTCCCAGTTTTTGAGGCGACTCTGTACATAGAGACATGCTCATGTTCATTTGAATTATGGTACAGTGTAACCCGGATATAAGAGAGTTGCAAGGACCGGATAAATGTTCTCTTATATCCGGGTTTGGTAGATTTTATATACATTACCACAGGCTCTAATTTGGGACCAGAGAAAATTTCTCTTATATCCGGGTTATACTGGATAAGCTATTTTTCTTCTTGTATTGTGGATGCTAATGATATATATTCAACATTACATATTGCCACAATGCTACTCTAAAGCAACACAAGCTACATGGTACTTATGCGTATGTTGGTAATATACTAGTAGCTGGAAAAACCCAACAAGAACAAAACAAGGAAATCACTAAATCCAGGAAAATCCCTAATTACATAATCTCACATTTAATGAGAAGAAGTCTGTTATATCAACTGAATCACTTGACTTTCTGGGTTAGACCATATCACAAGGGAAAATATAAGGCAAGGCTGCAACCATTAGTGTTGTATCAAACTGTTATTACTTGATGAGGTAACATATGTAAAAAAAAAAGAAAGAATGACCAGGATTTTCTAAAAGTAATTATTTCAAAAATTATTTCAGTCAATTATGAACAAGGTCTGAAATTTTCATAAAAAATCTGACTATTATTTGATTTTTACAAGAATTTCCTAATTAATATTTTTCACCGGCAAAAAAGTGACTTGCGCAATATTAGGTTTGACGTAATAAACCCTTGTAAAAATTGTGTCACTGACAGGCGAAAGAAAAACAGGGTTTTCTACCAAAATTTCGAACGTGTTAGAAAGAATTAAAAATATTTTAAAAAATAATTAAAAAAATTATTTCATCTATATCATCTTAATAATAACATGAAAATTTTGCTGATAAAACTTTGTATTTAGTTTGGGGTTGTTTTTCTTTAAGTTGTTTTTACAGCGATTTTGTTAAGTCAGTTAAGTGCCATAATAAGTTTACATAATTTTATATAATGTTACTACTAACGAAAACATAATATTATAAGTTTATGTAAGTTTATATAATGTTACTACTCAGGAAAACATAATATTATAAGTTTATATAATGTTACTACTCAGGAAAACATAATATTATAAGTTTATATAATGTTACTACTCAGGAAAACATAATATTATAAGTTTATATAATGTTACTACTCAGGAAAACATAATATTATAATTTTATATAATGTTACTACTAACGAAAACATAATATTATAATTTTATATAATGTTACTACTAACGAAAACATAATATTATAAGTTTATATAAGTTTATATAATGTTACTACTAAGGAAAACATATTATAAGTTTATATATAATGTTACTACCCAGGAAAACATAATATTATAAGTTTATATAATGTTACTACTAACGAAAACATAATATTATAAGTTTATATAATGTTACTACTAAGGAAAACAATATTACGCAAGTCATTTTTTGGCGTTGAAAGACACATTAATTTTGAAATTCTAGCAAAAATCAATTGTCTGATTTTAATGAAATTTTCAGGACTTATTCACAAATGTATGAAGTTATTTATGCAAATTATTATTGTTGGAAAATCTTTGTAAAAATATAATTTTCTTACATCTGTTACCATCACCCTCCGATTAATTGCAGAAAACATTTACAAACTCATTATGTATCCAGACTTTTTTTTTTTAGTTAAATGCAAAACTCCTTAGGGAATGTAATACATGTAATTTATTTTTTATTTACGAGGCCACGTTTTTTTTTTTTTTTACTGTGGAAGCTTATAAGACTTGTCATTAAAACGCCACGTGTTTCAATCGTTGTTCCCCTTAGAAAACGTTCACTTGAAGTCTGTCATTTTTGGACACCAGACATCCAGATTTGTAAACTAATTGATAACAGGAGCTGTCGTTGTCTCGTAGAAAGAACAACGAGTCCGACCTTTATGACTAAAAGAAATACTTTTATTCAAAATTTCATGCCATAAGCAAGAAATATTTGCTTCAAATCAGATGAATTTACTTTAAATTTGCTAATTATCAAAAAATAATGTTTCACAGATGTATATTTTATTTTTGCCTGATTTTTAAAACTGAGAATTAATTTTTGTTTACAAATGTGTCGATCACTAAAAACTGGCTGGAAAATGTTAAAATTTTTAAAAATCACAAATTTTAAAATTCTTATCAATAATTTAATTTTTGTTGGAAAATCGCTGAAAAAAAAACAAAACCAAAAAAAAAAAAAACACCATGGTATGAAGAAGAAAGGCTCCAACCAAACTAAATAAAAATCGAGGATAGATCAAAGTATTTTTTAATTATTTTTTAAGATTTTTAAATTCTTTCCTACATTTTCGAAATTTTGGGACAAAATCTTGTTTTTATTTTGTCCGTCAGTGACACAATAATTTTTACAAGGGTTTATTACGGCAAAGCATAATAGCGCAAGTCACTTTTTTCCAGGTGAAAAACACATTAATCTGGAGTTTTTTGCAAAAGATTAAATAATGGTAACATTAAGATGAACATTTCAGGTAAAAGTATTCGTTTTTTATGTCAGCCTCCGACTAATTAATTTCCTGAAATGTCTAGTAATTTGCGAGTGTTTCCCTATATACTTAATTTAATTCAAGAGTCATTGGAGAATGAATCAACTGACATTTTTTTTCTCTAAATTAGCCCCTTTTTCAGAAAATCTGCTCCGAATCATGAAAACAAATCAATGCAATATGCCATGTTCAGCAATTTTCCCTTCCGCACTTTTTGGCCAATGGAACCAATTGCTCCGTAAAACATCTAAGATGGTTGCTAAATTACGTCACAGAAATCAAATCACACGTGTCAAGCGCGACTAAAATATTTTTTTTATTAAAAAAAAAAATGAGCCTTCATATTTAATTTTTATTTCAACGTTTCAAAAATTCATTTGGTCAACCAAAAAATGTGAATATTTTTCCCCGTAATTTTGAATAAAAAGAAAATTAAAAAAAAGAAAAAAAGAAGTGTTTTTTTCAAACAAAAACAAAATATGTAAAAAAAAGTGCCAATGTTTAATTTAATTATTTAAGTCTTTTTTTTTTCTCTCAGATTTAATATTTTATGCTTCAGAAAATAAAATAAAAAAAAATTCTTTCTAACATTTTTTTCGATTAGCATTAGGTTTTGGCCCTTGTGTTTTAAAGAAAAAAAAAGCGAAATATATCACCTTTTCCTGGAGAACCTTCCGCTCTTTTGATAGAAAAACAAAAACAGGATTAAAAAGTTGCTCTTTGCTGGACTTGCTATTTCTTTCTCAACATCGACAATATTTGGCAATCAATAAAACTTTCGATTTTTTTTTAATTAATTGCAATTCAAAAAAGATTAATTATTTGAAAATAGAAGACATCTATCGCTAGTTTGAAAACAAAGGGATGACAAAACAAGAGAAATGGTGTAAAAGGAGAATTTGTCCCTTGCTTAAAAATAGACCGGCTACGGTAGAGACAGTATGTTACATGTGGTGCAATATCAAACTGATTTCCGAATAAAAATTATTCTGATTTGAAACAAATATTATTTACTATCGCAGAAATGCATTTGTAGCTGTTTATTTACACTGTAGACATATTTGAGCGATTGGTGTTTACAGCCATGAAAAACAATTGAATGCAACGGCAGTGCATTATTTTATATCATTTTTTTAGTATTCATCAATCCTAAAAGCTGAGGAAAATATTCTCCACAATTTGACACACTTTAGTTTATGACATGACACTTTCAAGAAAATAAAGCAAAAAACAAAGCAAAAAAAGGGAAAGGAAGGGAGGTAATCACTGGTGGCAAGTGTTTTTCTTCTATGTGCATTTTTTTTTTTTTTAATCAAATTCATTTTCATCACATTTGATTACATTTGTCATTTTGTTTGCCTATACAAAACAAAATGCTTAAAAAGTTTATTTGATGAAAATGACAGCCTTGCTTTAACAAGGTAACTTCCAGAAGAGCTCCACAAGTTACTTCCTCATGACGACCTTGACATTATTAAGTTCGATCAAATAATAATTTTACAATAAATTACTTTAGTAAATGATATATTTCCATTAGTACATATGGATGTAAAGTTTTCTAATGAATTTATCCTTTTTACAAAACTCTGATTTTGTAGTTCGTCTTTCTTACCCAATTCTTTTTTGTTCCCGTTACACTTGTTGGATAATTACCTGTGGTAGTGAATTCACATACGTCATATATAAACCGAGCATTTTTTAGGGTAAATTTTATACTTACCTGATGTAGGAGGACTTTCCTGCCACAGAAGGCTTTGTTTGACCTTTTCTTTCAAATTTTCTGTTGCAGGTTTAGTAGGCTCTTTGGTATCATCGTGACCGTTGTTCGTTCCACCCGAGTTTATAGCTTTGGTAGTGTGGAAGTAGTGGCCATTTTGGACGCGAAAACACCAGGAAAAACATTTTGGTCGGTGACTCCTTAGAGGAGGCCATGGCCTCACCTAGGCCGGAGGAGAGTCTTCCCCCCACCACGGCGTCGGTGGGAGGAAAAGGAGGGGGATTGGCAACTACCGCCAAGGATTAATCCCCCTCCAACTGCACCAGGATCCCCCATACCTTCCACCTCGGGATGGACAGGGACTAAAATTGTCAGCAAGGATGAAGAGTTATTATGACAACATGAGAGCCAAATATGCGGACTATATCAAAGGCACTGAGCTGGTCTCAGTGCCAGAACAGTTAGCAGAAATTGAAAAAAGAATCATCACGTTATTTACTAAAGATATAAAAACCCACAAATTCATTGGGATAACAAGAGACATTTTTGAAGCAGCCATCAAGACTCTTAACATTAAGGCTAGGGCCGTGGCGAGGAGGAGCAGTGCCATGTGGGACGTCCTGCTGGGCACGGCAGAAGAAGCCAAGAGTTTGGTCGGTGTGGTGCTGGAAACGAAAACTCTCCAGTTCCATACCGAGTACATGGGTGCCCGAAAGGTCAAAATAACTTTGCATGGCGTCCCCATGGACATTGCCGAGGACCATATTGGTGCCTTTTTTGCCAACTATGGTAAGGTGGCCCAAGTCTCCTCGCTGCGGTCCAAAGCGGGCTTCATTACAGGAGACATGACCCTGCAGGTGACGTTGTCTAAAGAAAACATAGACAAAATCCCCAACATCCTCACCTGCAGGGGGCGTGTAATTTTTATTATTGTAGAAGGCAGGAAGCCGTGCTGTTGGGTCTGTGGGGCGGCAGACCATGTTGCAAAGGCCTGCCCGTCCAAAAATCCGGCCCCTAAGGCCCAACCAGTCCAACCAACCAAGCAGCAGCAGCTAGAGAAGGAAGGCGGAAAACCTGCTCAACCAACACAACCGCCCGTAGCTAACAAGGAGGGCGAGTGGCAGGTGGTGGGCAAAAAGAAGGCTAAAACACCTTCCCCGGCAAAGGTACCACCACCTGCCAAGACGCCGGCAACACAGACCCAGGTGAAGGTGCAGACTCCGGTCAAAGAGAAGGAGTCTCCGGCGAAGGTGCCGCCACCTGCCAAAACGCTGGTAGGGCCAAAGGAGTCGCCTCAAAAGAAGTCTCCCCCCAAGCAGAGGAAAGAAAGGAGTCCTTCTCCCCAAAAAGAACAGAAAATGGAGGTGGAGAGGTCGGCTTCCCTGAAGCGCGGGAGAGAGGAGGAAGTGGAGGAGTACTATGACAGCCCGAAGACCCGCCGAAGGAGCAGGAGCAAAGAGAAAAGAACGAGAGCGGAAAAATGTTCGTCGCTGCCGGTGTCGCCGATGAGGCATTCATACGCAGAAAAGGCTAGAAGCCTACCCGCTTCCCCGCGAAAAGCTTCCCAGTCCCCAACCTTTGAATTGACCCCCCTTAAGAAAGCCAGTTTTTCAACTCCCACTCCCTCCCCTTCTCCTAATCCCACTCCCACACGAAGCAAAAAGAAAAATACCCTCCCTCAGGGGGATGCCCTTATGAGGGTACACGAAGATGTCGCCACAGAATGGTCTTCGCAAAGGCGCAAACTCTTAAAGCCTTTGCTGAAACTGACCTCGGTGGACGGCCGATCCACCGAGGATCCCAGGAACTTTGCCCAGGCCCCAGGAGTCATCACCCTGGTAAGGAATACCGGGGGCAACCTGAGGGTCTGGGACCATTTGGCTGAAGTTAAGAAGCACTACCCAAAACTAAGGATGGTGCAGGAAGGCACCCCCGAACTCAGGAAGATGGCAAAAAACTGTTCTGGGAGGTTCCCGGTTTTGATCCATCCCTGTCTATATAGGGTGCTAAAACTCACTTATCCTACGGACGTCGGCGGGATTGTCCTAGACGGACGGATTACGTCCGACATAGGAACGGGTTCCCTAGGACAGTCCGTCGGGGTCCCATCTACCAGAGATTTTTATCCCGTATGCGATTAGTGCCTTTGTTGCATGTTTTTTCTTTTTTCTTTTTCAGATCTAAGAAATGTCTATTAAGATAGCCAGTTTGAATGCGTATGGCCTGAGGGATCGGGGCAAGGCGGCTCGCCTGCGTCGTGACCTCTTGTCGTACGGCGTGGATGTGGCCGCGATCCAAGAGACGCACTTTGTTTGCGAAGCCGACTCGTGTGTGCTGGATGACGACTTTGTCGTTTATTCAGCATATGGGAGCCGGCATGCCAGAGGTGTTTCTTTGCTGGTCAAGCGTACCCTGGACGCGAGGATTGACCTTGTCCATGTCGGTGCCGAGGGCCGGCTGATCGTGGCCGATATTGCAGTGAAAAGCAAGTCGTTCCGGCTGATTGCGGTTTATGCGCCCAATGAGCAAGGTGAGCGTGTCTCTTTCTTTCGGCTGTTGGAGCCCTTCATGGTGGATTCAACACGGCTAATCTTAGTTGGGGACTGGAATGCCGTCCTAACCCCCAAATGGGATAGAGGAAGGGGCGCTAGCGGGAGGAGTGGTGATCGTAGCCTGGTTGATCTGATCAACGAATTTGGTCTCGTCGATAGATACCGGGTCGATCATCCGGATGGGAGTATGTGGACGTGGACGCTTAATTGGCCTTCTACCCGGGTATCTGCGTACCTGGATAGAATGTTAGTGAGAGTGGCCGACATAGACTTCTTAGAATGTCCAACGTTCCACTGGTTAGGCTACACGGACCACAAACTTGTTTGTGCCCGTGTGGTGTTAGATTTTAGGCCTAGGTTGGCTGGTTATTGGAAGTTCAACCAGTCCTTACTGGACAGGCGGGACTTTCGTGACCAGCTGACAAAACTAGTTCAGCGGGCGTTAATTGGGCGAGTCATTGGGAGTAAGTGGTGGGTTAACCTTAAGGACTCCATTAGGTCTTTCGCCACCAAATATAGCCAGCGGCTCAAACTAGATAAGGCTGCGGAGGCAAAGACACTTAGAGCTAATTTCTCCCGGGCGGAGGCTGGTGGGGATCCCCTAGAAATAGCCGTAGCTAGGGAGGCCCTGGAGCGCTCGACTAGCGGGCGCTACATGGGCCAAGTAATTAGGGCTAAGTTAAGCAAGATGTCTTCCGAAGCTGTGAAAATGGGCGCAGAATTGCGCAAGGAAGAAATTCGCCGAGCCGGCGACCGGTACATTCGAGAGGTGCGCGACCCGGAGGGACATCTCCTTAGGTCCACTGACGACATGTGCGGGGCGTTCCGGCAGCATTTCGAACACCGTTTTACCAAGGAGCCTGGTCTCCGTGACGAGGAGTTTCGCAGCTATTTGGCTGACTTTCCCCGGCTTTTGCCGGCTGAAGCGGCTAGCTGCGAAGGGGAGATTACGGAGGACGAAATCTACGCGGCTTTGAAGAAGGTCGGCAGAGGCAAGTCGCCAGGTTTGGATGGTTTGCCCTATGAATTGTACTTGAGGATGTCGCACCTTTTTGTCCCGATCTTGGCTGTCGTGTTCAACCACTGGTTTCGGCAGGGGTCCATCCCCGGCCGGATTACCAGGGGCGTGATCACGCTGTTGAGAAAAGGCAAGAAGGTTGGGAGGGAACTAGACGATTACAGGCCCATAACTCTGCTAAACACAGAGTTAAAGATTTTGGCCAAGATCCTGACGAATCGCTTGCAGCTAGTTGCCGAGTCTCTGTTGGAACCGGATCAGACTTGTTCTGTGAAGGGACGAACAATTCAGAGCAACCTGCACTTGATTCGCACGATCATAGAGGGTGTAGAAGACGACGATGAGGCCGCGCTGATCAATTTGGATCAGTCCAAGGCATTTGATAGGATTGACCATGGCTACCTGGCTGCTGTCCTGCAGGCCGCCGGATTCAAACCCGACTTCAGCCGCTGGATTAGCCTTCTGTATCGCTCCCCCAAGGCTGTGGTACAGGTGAACGGGAAGCTGTCGGGCGCTTTCGCGCTGTCTAGGTCGGTCCGACAGGGTTGTCCACTGTCGTCTCTCCTTTACGTCCTGGCGTTGGAGCCCCTCCTTCGCCGGCTAAGGGACGAGACTGGCAGTCCGGTCCTACGTGGAATTGCTGTCCCTGGAGGAGCTCGAGCCAGGGTTTCCGCGTACGCCGATGACGTAACGACCTTTGTGTCCTCCCGCAGGGACATAGAGGCGGTACAACAGGCGCTTGAACGGTACGAGAAGGTGACAGGGGCCAGAATTAACCGCGACAAGTCATCCGGCTTGCGGTTAGGTGCCTGGAAGGGAGTTTCCCTCCCGGGGCCCTTCAGCTGGACGGACGGGCCGGTCAAAAGCTCCTCGGAGTTTGGTTCGGTCCGGACTTACAGCTGGAGAAAAACTGGTCAGAAGTACTGGCAAAGGTCGGCGCGTCGGTCAAGATTTGGCGTCGACGGGGTCTCTCCGTGAAGGGCTTGGCGGAGGTGTGTAACACATACCTCTTTCCCATGATCCTTTACCGGCTGTCAGTACTTCCCCTTTGTGACGATCATGAGAAGGCGCTCGAGCGTTTGCTATTCTCCTGTCTTTGGAGAGGACGCAAACACATGGTCGACAAAGGAGTCTGTTGCCTCCGTCCGTGTCAAGGGGGTCTGGGGATGCCACACTTGAGGAGCCACGTGCTCGCTTCAAGGTTGGCATTCCTCAGGCGCGCGTTAGAGGAAGATCGGTTGCTTGCGGGGGTAGTGAGGGACATGTTCCCTTGCCTTACCATCACGCCCCCGACCCTATGGCTGACCGTCAGGCCTTGGGTGCGACCGAAATTCCTCCTCGAATGTCTGGCGGCTTTACAGGCCATTCCACGGTCCAGTGACCTTTCACAGCCTAGGAAAATCTTCTATCGGGGATTAGTGGAGGGTGCCGTGAAGGATAAGCTGTGGAGTAAGCTCGGCATGTCGAGAGTGGAGTACCGCTCTCATTGGTCTTGGGCGCCAGGTGCAGATTGGCTCAGCAACTCTGAGTTTTCTCTGACCTGGCGATTGGCTCGGAATGGTTTGTCTCTCAATGACAAGCGTTTCGCAATGGGCCTGGCGGATTTGCCAGATTGTGAACGTTGCAACCTTGGAATCAAGGAGACGTCTGCGCACGCCTTCTTCCATTGTTCGCGCGTTCGCCCGTTGTGGGCGCGTGTCGGCGAGTTGACTGCTCGTATCGCGCCGCGGGAGCTCGTGCTCATTGATCGCGCATACGCTGTGGACAATGTGTTGCCCCCGTACTCTGGAGTGAAGCGGATGGTGTTTCTGACGCTGCTGGCTTCGGCTAGAATGGTGATATGGACGACGCGACTGGAGGAAGTCTTGCGGGGCGGTCGTCTTTCGGATCAGGATCTAATCCGATATTTTGAGCACCAGCTCAAAATGAAGATTAGAACTGAACGGAAACGGCTGCACCCGACAGACTTTTGCGAAAGATGGATACAAATGCAGCGAGCCTGGTTCGTGTGACCGGGGCTAGCCTTGATTTTCTTTTTTAGATCTGCTAATCACATCGGGGGGGATTCCTTTGGAACCCTTCCCGTGGTTAAGGTAGATATTCTTTTGTGTACCTAGTTAATGTGAGTGTATGGGTTGTCCTAGCCTGATCCCGGCTCCAATACTTTTGTTATGATCCAGTTCGAGATCCCCGTTGTCCATCGTTATTTTGTCCCGTTTTACTCTCGGCTGGGTCAGCCTTATATATTCCCCAGTCCAATTTATTTTAACCTGCTTCTCCATTCCCCTGTAGAAAGAGAGCTACTTGATTTTGCCTTTAAGGCAGAATACAGTGGCCTCTTTAATTATGAGGGTGTGTTTGGGTCTTACTAACACTATGTATATGTTTTCATTTGAAATTGTTTTTAGTTTGGGGATTTTTGTTTCTTCATTCCCCCTTCCCATCATGTCATTTCATGTACAAATTTTTAAATCTATTTTTGTATTATATTTGTAAATAGTCACAAATTTTTATGTACATTTGGGGCGTTTTGTAGGTCCCTGGTATGGTTTTTGCGGTATTTTGGTGTACGATATGTATGAGTGTTGATGGACAAATTCTTATGGTGATTGAGAAAATTGTAACGTATGTATGGGTCGTGAATCCGATTAGCTAGGTATAAGGATAGAGTACTGAAGACCACCCCAAGTTTTGTTCCCCCTCCCATTTTTCGGCCTTGTGCCATAATCTTTGTAATATAAGATAAATAAAACTTACCTGATGTAGGAGGACTTTCCTGCCACAGAAGGCTTTGTTTGACCTTTTCTTTCAAATTTTCTGTTGCAGGTTTAGTAGGCTCTTTGGTATCATCGTGACCGTTGTTCGTTCCACCCGAGTTTATAGCTTTGGTAGTGTGGAAGTAGTGGCCATTTTGGACGCGAAAACACCAGGAAAAACATTTTGGTCGGTGACTCCTTAGAGGAGGCCATGGCCTCACCTTAGGCCGGAGGAGAGTCTTCCCCCCACCACGGCGTCGGTGGGAGGAAAGGAGGGGGATTGGCAACTACCGCCAAGGATTAATCCCCCTCCAACTGCACCAGGATCCCCCATACCTTCCACCTCGGGATGGACAGGGACTAAAATTGTCAGCAAGGATGAAGAGTTATTATGACAACATGAGAGCCAAATATGCGGACTATATCAAAGGCACTGAGCTGGTCTCAGTGCCAGAACAGTTAGCAGAAATTGAAAAAAGAATCATCACGTTATTTACTAAAGATATAAAAACCCACAAATTCATTGGGATAACAAGAGACATTTTTGAAGCAGCCATCAAGACTCTTAACATTAAGGCTAGGGCCGTGGCGAGGAGGAGCAG